>CAJHNH020005924.1:50000-217500 GCA_905116865.2 Candidula unifasciata | reverse complement strand
CTTCTTTGCAATCTGTGGGTTTTACTTTCTGTTGTCTAGAGGATGTTATTAGTGTGTCGTGAATGTTCTTATCACACATTCTACGTTGACATAACTGGTACAAGCCTACACCGACTTAGCCGTACGAAACATCAGTTTATTGACATGTTACAACTTACAACAGCGTCCAGTCGTTGTCCTAAGAAACAGCTTTCGCACACCGCATCACGCAGACTTCAACAAGCAGATTCCTCACGCAGTCACTGACCAGAGTCTGGATCGATGTATCTGGTTCATCTTCTGGACATAACACAGACTGACCTGGCTGGTCTTGGCTTCAAACATCGTCTTCTGGTTCTCCCTTTCACGTCAAGCAAACTCCCGTTGACATTCTTGCAATCAAACTCCCGTCCTTTCGCTCCGACAGTTCAACACATACTAACTTGATCAGAATCGAGTCTAAACGTATACCACGGGTTGGTGTCACGTGGCAACATGTGGTGGTCCTTTACTTTCAGGTGGCGACCTGTGGTCGCTTCAACGTGTTTCCCGTGATAACTCGTGGTCATCACCTATCTTGAAAACCTCGTATAATCCGAGTATCTGGAATATCTCGGTGTCTTGGGTTAACCTTGGGCCTTCCCCCCAACCTTCCTAATCTGGGTGAAAACATCCCCCATTCTTCTTCTTCTTCTTCTTCTTCTTCTTCTTCTTCTTCTTCTTCTTCTTCTTCTTCTTCTTCTTCTTCTTCTTCTTCTTCTTCTTCTTCTTCTTCTTCTTCTTCTTCTTCTTCTTCTTTTTCTTTGCGTTTACCAGTTGTAAACTCAGGTGGAGAGTTTTAGTTGTTCGTCCACTTTTGGACTGCAGTCTTTTTCCAGAACCTGAGTGTTGCGTGTGCATCCGTTTGACAGATCTGACGTATTTTTATGTGCAGGCTGTTGGTTACTTGCCTCTCAGGCAGATTTACTTCTAAGGAGGTTCCCAATTAGTCGACTCTTACGACACGCTATTGAATGGGCAGTGGGTCTATTCTTGTTTTCCCTGTAACAGGGCTTCGAAACACACTCAAGGGGGGGGGGGACCCTGGAGTGAAACGGATTAAACATTTTCATAGAGGCTACTTGTTTAAAGACGTAATTATTACGTGACGTAGTCCGCCATATTATGATCAAATTACGGTAGCTATGTGTTGTATTGTGGTTATGAAAAGTGTCCGGAGATGAATAGAATCAATTTGAGCACCTATTGCAACTTAAGGGGTGTGGGGAGAGTTAAAAGGGCGCCAATGTGCTTTAGCTTCCAGTTTCCCGGGGCTAATCTTTCTGTGTCTGTATGTGCGCGTAGTTATGTTGTGTTAAACAATTTAAGATCATGTAACATCAAAGATATACTATGAAAGACACAAAAACACTAAACATATGTAGCCCGTGGCGCTCAGTGGCTGAAATAGACAACATGAAAAGAACTTGAAAGCTGATTAATATTACAGAAGGAAAAAAAAACATATACAGAAAAGAATAAGATAGCCAGTAAAAACAAAAGAGGGGGAAAAGGGGGGGGGGGGGAGTTGACAATACAAAATAATATCGGCAGTAAAATATTATATACATATATAAGAATCAATGTTTGTGTGTTTGTTTATGAGCTATAGACTCGGAAACTACTGAACCGATTTAGCTGAAATTTTCAGGATATGTTTGTTTTGATACCGGATGTTTACCCATCATGGTTTGAAATTTAACCTGTCATTGTTAGAGATAGGTGACCACAATTTTTGGAAAAATCTTCGAAACTAATAATTCCATTTTTAGTGACATTTAGTGGCGCGGTGATTTATGTCACAGGCGTGAGGGGAAGTTAAGTCCAACTTGATGTGTATAAGGAGATACTCCGTACGTCACTCGGGCGCCAGTCCTTTACTATCCTGGTTGTACGGAACCTCACGCAAGACCCCTACAGCACGTCCTCGTCGTGCGCCACGGATAATGTCTCAAATGAGCATTAACAGAGCTGTCAGGGGATCTCGGAGTTTGGCGGCCCCCAGAGGTGATGTGTCCTTGTGGCTCAGAGTAGTAGACATTAACCATATTAGACACGTGCGATTTCTATTGTCTTTCTTTTACAAAAGCCTTTAAATGAAAGAGAGAGTAGTAGGTGGATTTAGTTGTGGTGGTGGGGGCGGGGGGAATCAAAGACTATCCCTATATCTGAGCAGACAATGATTGCGACAATAACCATATTAGACAAGTGCGATTTCTATTTTCTTTCTTTTCCATGTAGCCAATATATGCCACAGCAACGCGTGGCCGGGTACAGCTAGTTTATAATAAAAACAGCATAGAATTATAAGGACAGTAAATAGTGCTTTGAAAAGTACAGAAAAATAGCAAATTAAATTTGCAGCCTACAGTGTCGTCCAATAGACTGAAATCAGTAGTTTAACGACGGAACTATATACTTTTTGTCCACATATGGGGGGAATACAATAGCTCAACGTATTTAGAAACAAATAATTTACCAGTGGTAAAAAATTCGACGTCCTTTCCGCCATTTTGGACCCGAAGTCAACATAGAGGTGGCTTTTGATGCAAATTTTTTTCAGATTATGTTTTTGTTTGGACAGGGATGGGGCAACTATGGACTGACCTGCTTGTCGGGACAGTGGAAAGACAACTAACTGATTGACTAACGAACACTAAATATTATGATGGACAGTACAGACAATTAGACAGCACGTGATAAAATGGACTGTTGAAATGTAGAATCTTCTTCTCAAAGTGTGTTACGTAGGTAGTAATCCCCAACCTTCTGTCTTATTTGCTTTCAAATAACTGTGACACAGATCCATGTCAATGCCATGTTGTCAGACCATCCAGCATCGGTTCTCTTGGTCTCCCTCTGCCTCTCCTCCCCTCCAACTTTCCTACTGTAACAATATACTCTAGTTTTTTTCTTCTCGTTACACGACCACAAAATGTAGATTGTCTTTTTCTGATGTGGGCAATTAGTTCTCTTGATGGGTCACTTTATTTCAAGATATCTTCTGGACTCTTTTCCTCTGTTCAGGATATTCGCATCTTTCGTCGATTAAACCAAATCTCCACAAGCAACTTTTTTTTTCGATTTTCAACTGCCAATGGATTGTTCTATGTGCGCAACAATACACACGGGCGTCTCATTTTACAACCCAGAGACCAGTAGATTCATTTCACGGCGGCGCCGTTTAGTTCACGAGTGCAATATTTACAGAGATCCCTGGGTATAGTCGCCTGAACTTCGGAGGTCGTACTCTTAGCAGCCAGCTAGCTGATCTGTAGAGAGAGACTGAGCCAAATGGAATAAAACTCGGTGCAAATAAGGCGATTCTCTTACCTTTACAATTACTTTTCCCTTTATTTTCACTTGAACTCCAAGCTAACTCGTAAAAGTCTAGCTGTAAACCATAAAACGACGGAGCAATCATCTTTATAAAAGGTAAACTTGGAAGACGAAGAAGAAATTGTTAAAGAGCTAAACAGGTGGTTGAGTAACCAGTCTCTATGCGGTGGCATTCGGCTGAGTTGTTGAACATTTTTGTATTTCAGATTTGTGAGACCCCTTTGTGCCTGAAGACATCCTCCAGCATCTTGTCGCGAATGAACGCCAGTGCCAACCCATGCGAGGTGAGTCGATCAATGTGTCTTTGTGTGTTTAAACTAGGGAAAACATAGTGCTTGTTACAGCACTGTGGGTTGTGTTTTTCATGTGGAATGCCTTTCATTTGTGAAGCGGCTGTGTCATAGTATTCAGCATGCCCGGTTGCCTGTTTACACATGAGCTGATGATATGCCCTATTTAATAACTCTACTTGTGCATAGCCAACTTATCGTGCCTGACTACTTCCATCAGATACAAATTGTATATCTATTGGCGACTTTTGGCTTTGTCAAATCTAGCAACTGTCATATGCATTTACTGCTTCAACATATTTCCTGATCGTGCTGGGACAATTATTAGTTCACCGGTGTGTGTGTGTGTGTGTGTGTGTGTGTGTGTGTGTGTGTGTGTTTTAAATGAGGTAGTAAGGGACATTTTCATTTGATTTGCACTGGCACAGGAACTTAGCAAGTATGGGGAAACCCGATTGCGGTGAAGTTAAAACCTCGATTAAGACAAAGATTAAGACTAAAACTAAGAATCGAGTAAAAAGCCGTTGGTGACTCCGGCATATGGTGCTAGACCTATAGTTGTATGGCAGTCACCGTGGTGTAGTGGCGAGACGCTCGCCTGCGGATCTAAAGGTCGGTGATTCAGGTCCTAACGAAGTCAGACTTTTTTCAAAAATGACCTTGGCTTCCAGGTCGACCAAGCCGTGAGTGGGTACCCCCTGCAGTTCCATGAAGTAAAGGCGGCCGGCGTGATGGTGACCACATCACTCATCTTGTGCCGATTGGTCTATAAAATGTATGTCTAACCCTATATGCCTTATACGCATGAGCCTTTACTTTTACTATTGATTTATAGAACAATTGGCGTGGACTACATCACGTCGGCCGCCTTTACTTTCTAGGCCATTACCTGTTACCCATTTTAGGTTGTGTAGACCTGACAGCCAAGGTCAGTTTGGACATAATCCGCGGATTTGCACCATAGACCATAGCGTTGACAGGAAATCGTTAAGTTACAACTCTACCGCTGATCTCCAAGATCTCGAGCAGTACATATTTATTTTAGATGCTACCACCAAAAAACAAAACAACAACAAAAAAGTATTTTTCTCTTAGCTTCGGGAATTGGTACAAGAGTGACACGGTACAAGAGTGACACGGTACAAAAGTGACACGGTACAAAAGTGACACGGTACAAGAGTGACACGGTACAAGAGTGACACGGTACAAGAGTGACACGGTACAAGAGTGACACGGTACAAGAGTGACACAGTACCAGAGTGACAAGGTACAAGAGTGAAACGGTACAAGAGTGACACGGTACAAGAGTGACACGGTACAAGAGTGACACGGTACAAGAGTGACAGGGTACAAAAGTGACAAGGTACAAGAGTGACACGGTACAAGAGTGACACGGTACAAGAGTGACACGGTACAAGAGTGACACGGTACCAGAGTGACACGGTACAAGAGTGACACGGTACCAGAGTGACACGGTACCAGAGTGACACGGTACCAGAGTGACACGGTACAAGAGTGGCAAGGTACAAGAGTGGCACGGTACAAGAGTGGCACGGTACAAGAGTGACACGGTACAAGAGTGACACGGTACAAGAGTGACATGGTACAAGAGTGACACGGTACAAGAGTGGCACGGTACAAGAATGGCACGGTACAAGAGTGACACGGCACAAGAGTGACACGGTACAAGAGTGACACGGTACAAGAGTGACACGGTACAAGAATGACACGATACAAGAGTGACACGGTACAAGAGTGACACGGTACAAGAGTGACACGGTACAAGAGTGACACGGTGGAAGAGATTAAGGCCATCAGCACATACTATTTCTAATAAAAGTGCAGACAGTACACAATTTTGTTTTCATGGGACAGCTTGTAAAAAAGTGTAAGATCAACCGAGAAGTAGTTGTCATCCGAGACACCGTGTCACTTTTTAATGGGCAGTCCTACCTAGAAATGTGAAAACTATCTCAAATTCTCGATTAAACACATTATATGCCGCTAACCCTGCATATAAACATGTCTATTTTCATACGCAGATTGAAATTTAAAAATGTGATTAGCAGAATCTTAGATATTTTGTTTATAAATGAGTTTTTGTGGGTAGATAAAAGTCACAATTTGAAAGAAAAACCTATAAATTTTTTTTCTTCTTCTTCTTCGTCATTTTAATTGTACTCATCAATCCAAAACAATGAACCACTCCCCCCTTGGGGGGGGGGGGGGAGACTTTACTATAAATAATAATTACTCCATCACTTCTGATAATTGCATTTATTCTGTTTGTTTACAATGCGTTTGAGGTGTGTTTAGTTTTATATGTTGTGATATCTGGTCAATATTAAGTTCAGAACTGTGCCATTTCCAAAACAGAAGAGTAAATCCACAAAAAAAGCAGAGATCAGTTTACTTCTGGTTCAAAGCGATCCTAACTGGTAAACTTTCAGTCAGGCCCTCATGTCTGCTTTAAAACTGGTAAACTTTCAGTCTGGCCCTCGTGTCTGCTTCAAAACTGGTAAACTTTCAGTCAGGCCCTCTTGTCTGCTTCAAAACTGGTAAACTTTCAGTCTGGCCCTCGTGTCTGTTTCAAAACTGGTAAACTTTCAGTCTGGCCCTCGTGTCTGTTTCAAAACTGGTAAACTTTCAGTCTGGCCCTCGTGTCTGTTTCAAAACTGGTAAACTTTCAGTCTGGCCCTCGTGTCTGTTTCAAAACTGATACTTGCAAAGTTTCTGATAACGAGCCTTGTACGAGGGTCGCCTAAGACCATTCTTCTTCTTCTCCTTCACTTCCTCTTTTACCGCTGTGGGTGTCGAGGGAGATATAAGGTTCTGTTTCTAGCTCTTCTGGCTGCCTCGACCATAGGCACATCGTGCTGTTGTAGAGTTTCTTTGATGTTATCCTTCCATCTTGTTCTTGGTCTACCCCGTGCTCTACGTCCTTCTTCTCTTTCCATGCATGCTTTGTATGGTATGGTGTCACAAGGCATTCTCTCTAAGTGGGCAAACCATTTCACTTGCTGTCTTTGTGTGTAATCCAGAATTGGTTCTGTGCCGACTTGTTCTCTTATGATCTCATTCCTGATCTTATCTCTTATGGTCACTCCTACAGCCCTTCTCAGACATCTCATTTCCGTGGTTACTAATTTTCTTTTATGGTTTGTTGTGAGTGACCATGTCTGGCACTGGTAGCACAGAGTTGGAATAACTATGCTTTGAACAAGATGTCTCTTTGTGCTGATTGGGATTGTCTTATGCTGTAAGAGGGGGGCTAGCTGTCCCAATACTTGGTTTGCTTTACTGCATCTAATGTCAATTTCTTTATCAAATTTCCCATCTTCAGTAAATGTAGTTCCCAGATATTTAAACTCAGATGACTGTTTAATGCCTTTGTATTCTATTGCTATGTTTAGATCTGTCTTCTTTTTTCCTATCGACATTACTTCTGTCTTTTCAGTGTTGATTCTCATATTTTTTGTTTTACATTCTTCATTCATGGGTGTTAGATGTTGTTGCAATTTCATGGCTGTATCTGCTATCAAGGCCTGGTCATCTGCAAAGATTAATTCGTTGATATTACTAAGATCTTCATTCATGGGCTTGGCATTCTTGCATATACTGTAGATATAGGTGATAAACAGCAGTGGTGATAAGACACGCCTGTCTTACTCCAGATGTCACTGTGAAAGGATGAGATGTTCCCTGATTTATTCTAACTACACTTCTACAATCACTGTCTAAACTTTTGCACACTTCGATGAGGTGTTCGCTTACTCCATATCTTGCCATTATTTTCCATAATAATTGTCTGTCGACTCTGTCAAATGCCTTCAAAGGTCTACGAATGCCACAAAAAAGTTCTTATTGTATTCAATGTTCTTTTCTATTAATTGTTTAAGTGTGAAGATTGCATCTGTGCAGCTTTTATTTCGCCTAAATCTCATCTGTTCTTCTGCCAGCTGTGGTCCTATCACTGGTCTCAGTCTTGTTTCTATTATCTTGGCACACATTTTGCTAACATGGCTTAAAAGAGAGATGCCAAAGACCATTGGAAAACACATATCGACTGAATTTATGAAGTAGCAACGAAAATTGAGGAACTGTATTAAAGAGTCGCGGCATTAGGAAGGTGGAGAACCACTAATCTAGAGGTTCTTTGCATTATTTAATACTAGTGGAATCGCCATGCATTTACTCTTCAATCAACCTACTTACACGAAAGAAACAGCTATAGTCCTTTCCAAAAGTCCTGCTAGATTTTAAAAATCTGTAACCCCGTAACCGTTCGGTGTCAGTTGTGGATGTGTAGCATGCAGCCTGTTACTAGTCATATCTTTGTCAGAATTTGTTTAAAAAAAAAAAAAAGAAACATTTAGCTTCCATTTAATATTTTTACGGAATGTGACAAAAAAGACACTGATTCACACCAAACAATCAGCATGCTTACAATTACTTCAGTGAATTGAGTGAGCCTAAATTTTCAAAACATTACATTGCATGCTTGTCAAAGGATTTTTCATCTCAGGGGATCAACTCCAGCAAAGGGGTTTTTACTTTTACTTTTATATGAACGTCAGACATGTAAATACCACCTTGCCTCTGACATTATTATACTCACACACTAAATGCAATTTTAATATCATATTTTCTCATCCAAAGTATCCGCCACAAGGAAACATTTGTGTTAGTGTTCAGTAATGGCTCACTGGCCTTATCATTGTTTAAGTGTACTATCAAAATAACAATAATAATATAAATAATAATAATACTAATAAAACAACAATAATACGTGTAAAACTAAGTAAATATTGTAAAATTTTTAAAGCATTATGAAATGTCTAGCAACAAATAATTCAAAAATGTTTATATTATTTTGAGGTGGGTCAATTATTTACCTTGCAAATCTTACAGACGGGTTCATGGGTGGGTAAGGGTACATAGTCCCTGTATTCATGAGGCCCGCTCCTAATTATTTCCTATATATCAGACAACGAATGCATTTCGTTAAATCTGACTTTCTCTTCACTCCCCTCTCTCTCTCTCTCTCTCTCTCTCTCTCTCTCTCTCTCTCTCTCTCTCTCTCTCTCTCTCTCTCTCTCTTGTGACTCTTTGGGGAAAAAAGTTCGTTCGTTCGTTTTATCTCTCTCTCTCTCTCTTTCTCCAGTGACCCTTTGAAAAAAGTTCCCTCTTTCGTTCTCTCTCTGTTTCTCTCTCTCTCTCGCTCTCTCTCTCTCTCTCTCTCTCTCTCTCTCTCTCTCTCTCTCTCTCTCTCTCTCTCTCTCTCTATCTGTCTCTCTTTTGTGACCATTTTGAAAAAAAGTTCGTTCGTTCTCTCTTTTTTTTCTTTTTTTCTCCTGTCACCCTTAGAAAAAAGTTCGCTCGTTCGTTATCTCGCTCTCTCTGTCTCTCTGTCTGTCTGTCTTTCTCTCTCTCTCTCTCTCTCTCTCTCTCTCTCTCTCTCTCTCTCTCTCTCTCTCTCTCTCTCTCTCTCTCTCTTTCTATTTAAGTAACATTAGGCGTCCCGAAGTGATCTACGGCAATATATCCCCAGGTTAACGGAATCTCCGTCCTTGTCTTTGATAGAGGTATTGTTCTACAATGTTTCTGAAAATAGCTCACTAAAGTGTTTGAAACATGGCTAATATTGGAGAAAATTGCCGCAAAGACGAAGTCAATGGCGTTAAATAAAACACTTTAACATTGGCATGGCCTCTAGTGTAGCAAGACTTCCTTCTTTCATTCATTCTTTTCAGAGATACGATTATGTAGGCTGTTATCTTTGTCCGGGTTTAGGAATCAGAATTGTGAATGCGTATGAAAGGGAGAAGCAGGAAGAAGTCGCATTGCCCCTTGAGAAGCATGTGGTGAAAAGCGTTTAATTTTAGGTTTCCTGAAATCGGATGTTTTCAGCTGAAAGGCGTAGATATCGCGGCCAAGCAGTAGATCACAACATGCCAACCTAGCTTTTAAGGAGGGGAGTAAAAGAAAACTGCTAACCTTGATTTTTCAAAATAAAATAAAGCCCCATTATTTCCGGCCACCATGTTTATTGTTTGTTGTCTCAATTTTCTCGGATATTATCCTTCCTTCACCGGATATTATTTTATTATCCAGCTCACTTATCCTTTCTGTCTTTCAGTGAGGCCCATCTGCGGATGTGCTTGGTTTTCCACTTCCTTCCTCTAACTTTCCCTTTGACATACTGCATGTCTTTAAAGTTCACGAGCTGCTTTTGCCAAAAGACCAGCAGTTGTTGAAGCAGAGACAATTCTTGTCGTTGATAGACCACTTACTTAGAGAAGATCCTGGTGATATTGTTGATGTTTTAGCTGTCTGCAAGCATAAATTAACTTGCTTGTAATATGTGCATCTTTTTTATTCTTCTTAGAAATATCTTCGATTTCTTCGATTCTTAGATATTTCTTTGATTTCTTTGATTCTTAGATATTTCTTCGATGTCTTCGATTCTTAAATATTTGTTCGTTTTCGTCGATTCTTAGAGGTTTCGTCGATTCTTAGAAATTTCTTCGATTTCTTCGATTCTTAGATATTTCTTTAATTTCTACGATATCTATTAATAAGGTTTCGGGAGAATAACGCTGCGTGGAGTTACAAGAGGATCTTGCGGGCGCTCAACACTCAGGGAAAGGCGAGACGGATTTAGAATCAGCCCCTTACCCATACATCGGAATTTGAACTCTTCGCTTGCTGCTGAAAAATGGGGACGAAGCGCTTAAGGGGGTGTCCAGAGGGCTATGATGTCGATTCTTAATTCGACATTCAACATTTAACTTCTATACCGTGTGGCGTTGTTAGGCATGTCTAACCCGTGTATTTTCAATACATTTTTGCAAAGAGGATATTCCGTACCTTGTGGCGGTGGTGTCATGTTCGTCTACAACCTTCTGTCTCATGTACTTATAATAAATTCTGACACAGATGATCTTCATAGCTTGTGGCGTTACTTTTTTGTGTGTCTACAATCTTGTGCTTCGTATACCTGTCACTAGATAAATGATGTTATCAGTCTGAAAAGCGACTGCCTTTACTTCTCAGGGAAGGAGAGAGGCACCGCTGTACATATTGTAATTGTTACGGAGTTACCGAGTATGCTTCAGACAACAGAAACGGACTTCCTAGCCCTAGAGTGGCTTACACAGCTTGATAAGACGCAGACCATAAGCACCTACTGAATTTTGTTATCCAGAATATTCTGACGTGCGGAGAAATAAAGAGTTGATAGATCAGCTGCTGCCGCTCTTCTGTGGAGTGATCCACTTTATGAAACATCGGACGCAGTAAAAGACCTCGGGGATCAAGTAGACAGTGCAAAAGAAAAGACGTGTTATCAATACATTGAAAGAATAGTTCTGTGTGTGTGTGGGGGGGGGGGTGTGTGGGAGGGGGGGGGGAGAAAGGAGGGCGGGGTGAGGGTGGGAGCACAAGTTCTGGATGACATTTAACGCTGAGAGAAGTACATAGGCGGACTCTTCATCAGATTACAGCGGTGTGATCTACTGTAATCTCCCTAGGTCACGGTCCTTTCATAGAATTTTTTTAGACTCGTCTGCTGTCCTGGAGGGGTGGGGGGGGGGGGGGGGAGGAAAAAGGAAGGGGGGGGTTTGGCTTGTTTTGCATTTACCTTTCTCTGTCAAACAAGAGAATGCCTGTGAAATAGGTTGCAGCACTCTCTAGGGGGTTGTGGGTTAGACCCAGTTTGTAAATGTTTTTTTTTTTTAGTGTTGAAAAGGGTGGCGTGCTTAAATATACAACACGTCATAGAAACGGATTGCCAAACACCCCTCTAGCAGTGCGCAAAGGTCGGGTGACTTACGGTCGACCAGCCATGAGTGAGCTAGTGCGTACGTGGGGAGATCATAGTAAAACTAACCTACTGCCGTTGATTCTATTAGTCATTGTTATTTTTTTTTTTTCTACTGCCGAAGGAGACGGAACACGTGGGGGATGCCCTGAGTGCAATGATTTCAACTCGTGTTTCCTTGACATCATTGACAAGTACATCAACACACACATATTAGGACTCCACGATAGGAAAGCAGTCGCCTCAGTTATTGATGCCTTTCTTTCTGAGAACAATTACTAGTATTTAGTTTGAAATTGGCCAATCTGAGATGTCAATTTTAGAAAAACAAATTATAATAAAGCTAAACTCTAAAATAAAACCGCATCAGAAAGAGACGGGCACATGCTTTGGTCATGTCATGAGAAGGAGAAAGCTGGAGTATATCGTGACAATAGAAAAGTTGAAGAGAAAGAGATGCAGAGGGAGACGGAGGGAGACGATTTTGCACCATTTGGCTTCATGACATGGAGGATCGTCTGTGTCGGAGCTGATTAAAAGTACATGAGCAGAAGATTCTAGATAGACATGACTACCAGCGGCACACTGCATGGAGTTTAAGGGAAAGAACCTGTGAAGAAAGGTTTTTTTAAAACAATATGTATCAATGGGGGTTTGTAAAAAACATATTCACCAGTTCACCGGACAATGCGGTAGCCATGATGCCATCTCGGTTCTCTCTGGTTTAATATTTTTATCTTCAAGGACAAAGTTATATCGGTCAGCAAATGACATAAACCTAATGAAGCAATGTCCAACACAACACGCGACATTCATTAAACGTTTATTTACTGGCGAACAGCGATGGTAATAATGTAAAACATCTTGGCTTACAGTGCTTGAAAATCTGGCATGGCGTCGTTGTAAATATGATTTCCTTTGGCCCGTCACAGATTTGAGGACAGAACTTCCTGTAGTTTGCCACATTCATACTATCCCACACGGTTTTACCATTTTGTAAAGAGGCGAGAACATTTGCTTAGACTTGTATTATTATTATTATTATTACTATTATTATTATTTTCTCTACATGAACAAAGGACATTTTTTTGGGGTAAAAGAACCACAAATTTGGCTGAACAACAGATAGTACACAAAGCTTAATAAAGTAAAAAGAAAGAAAATGAAGATATACTGAGGGCGTTTTGAGGTATATCGGACCGGACCCCCCCCCCCCCAACCAAGCCCATCCCCTCCCTCCCCCAGGCAAAACAGGTAACCAAATGGGAAACTAATAAACTGAAAACAGAAACCCTACGAGAAAGGTTGATAACAGAGGAACTGGACTACACACAATGCAAAAGAGCTAACAACTGTACACGACAGAGGGGAATAGATAAATCGATACCAGTCCGTTGTGACATATAACGGTACCATGGGATAATGAGTGAATTTTACGCAGTCACCGGTTAATGAATGTTTGTAGAAAGCTTTAATTTGGCTTCAGAAGGTAAACAAACTGGTTTATTTACTTAGTTAATTTTTTTTTTTTTTTAGAATGTTGAATTTTGAGTGCTGAATTAAGAATGGACATCACATCACTTCAGACACTCCTATAAGTGCTCCGTCCACATCTTCATCAGCAAGCGAAAAGTTCCAATTCCGATGGTATACCACTAACTGTCATTGTACATCCGTCTCGCCTTACTATTAAGTGTTAAGCGTTGGCCAGATCCAGAGGTAACTCCCCGCGGCGATAGTCCCTTCAGACCGTAATGATCTATTTGTGCCTCTGTGATGTCTAACGTAAATGACCAGAGATAATATGGGGTTTAACTCTTTAGTCTCATGAAGAATATGAAGTTTACAGATAACATCTCTTGAGAACGTTCAACTCTTCAGTCGCAAATGAAACTCGGCAGCTGGACTCTCAAATACTGTTTAATACTGTGATGTTAATCGGCGTCTGTGGCTTAGACGTGAGCACGCACTTCGTGATGCCGGGGTGCAGGGCTCGATCTCAGCCGCGGGGCTTGCCTCTTGAGTTGGTTTCGATGGTGGTATCGAGAAGCCGACCGTCCAGGGAGCAATGGCAAACTATTGGACGTAAATTTGCCATGATAAGCCACAACAGCCAATGCTGGTGTTGGTTCTGCAACGTCTTGTAAAGGATACGCAACTAACAACTGTGATGTTTTAACTTATAAATCTTCTGGAGAAATTGGGGGGTATAAGTCTCAAATCCTCGGGAACAAGGTTGACGCGGTACATCTGCATCCCATGAGAAAAATGTTATAGTGTTGCTTATCCTGGCCTCGATGACGGCATAGTCATGCTTCACTAACCTTTCTTGCGAGATCACGCAATCGTGTTAGCATCAGAGATGTATCATTATCAGCCAACCTGGCCCACACAGTGTTTATCAGCTCTGTGCGTGCTGCTTCCCGTATGCGTTGGTGCATTACTTGCAAGCTGATTGGCTCGTTTAGTTCCTTTTACTTATGCAAGGTGTGCAGATCAAGGACCGGATCTTCATAAATCAGAGGAAGAGTCTAAGGCTTTAATCTCTTCAAACAAGTTCTCAGCAGGGGCCAGTGGACTCCTTGTGTCTGCCGAAACAATTTAAGAGGGTCGGTAAAATCATTTAAAAAAAATACCCTAACACCCTTATTGTGCGATTCTATACTTTCTCAATAGCTAACCACAAATAAAGTCACGAGACAGTCCAGTATTTTAGAGGGTGGTAAGACCGGGTTTTTCGGGTTTCTCTGTTTCTTTCAAGGCATTGTCAAGGTTTTCGCGCGTTTCTTCCAGCAGTGTCTCTCCAGCGGCCTGTGTTCAATCTTCGCAACGAATTTCTTTGAATTAGCAATCTTAGCTATTAATTTCTTTGAATTATCAACAGTTGCCGCGTTCCGACATCTTTCTAGATCTACAAACGTGTAAAATTGTTCTTATTGTCAATTCGTGAACCCAGCAGTATAAATCTAGATTGATTGGCCCCTTTTAGGGCCACCTCCAAAATACCCTAACTGGCACGGCATCCTGCCGATCGCACATACAGTTTCACACACACAAAACTGAAACAAAAACTGTATCGTCCGGATTGCACATAGACTCCACAAAAATGCACAGTTAATAATTGCACAGCACACAAAACAGAAGCACACACAACTGAAAACTGCACAGCAAATGAAATGCCAAATTACAAAACTATCCACCCCTTGAAATATTGGACTGTCCCGTGACCTGTTGATTTCCCCTATTTGTGGTCGGCTATTTAGATTATAATGTTGATTTACACTATATTTAATGACTATTAAAAAAATAACAAGTCTTTGGTGTGTCTTCGAGAATAATCTATGTCGGCAGAGCTTATGTACTTAGGAATCAGCCTTCGAAGATGACGAGAGCCGCTGGGTGTAGCGACTAGACGCTTGCCTGCGTATCCGACAGTCGTGGGTTTATATCCTGGCGGATCCGAACTTTTTTTCAAAAATGACCTTGACTTCCAGGTCGACCCAAGCTTAATTAGGTACCATATAAAGTCCCGGAAAGTAAAGGCGGCTGGCATGATGTAAATCACATCACCCGCTGAGTACCGATTAGTTTATAAAATATAGGTCTAGCCATATGTGCCAAGAACGCCTCAAGGGGTGGACAGAATGGTCGTTTACTATTACTGTTTAAAATGTACGTGATCTGTAGCAGATGCTTTAAAGAAAGGTTCACGTATCTCATGTAATTCAGAACCGCTCTCTTTGAAGATTATGCCGTTTAACTCTTGACCCACGACAAGCTGGAAGTAATTTATACCTTCTGTGAGTGACTGATTGTGCAGTCTTGATAAATTTGGGCGAGGAGAGGGGTGGGTCAAAGTGTCTGATCGAGAATAAGACTTGTGTTCTATTCATGTTAGGTCGTGAGTGCACGCACTGGTCACCCGGTGCTGCAGAATCAGAAGTTCAACAAATGATTAATGACAATTCCCACCCACGTGATGTGATTATCTATGGCGATAGCTCTGTGTTGAGAGGAAGACGAATTACATAGGGGTTTATAGCAAAAGCTAATAGACGTCGCTTAGTGCAACAAAGCCTGGCATATGATATCACAACGTCTTGCTTGAGAATGGAGGTGGAGGCAGTCGCCACTGATTTCAGCTTGCTTGAGAATCAACTGTATACACATGCCGTGATTGTAACTGACACAGAGGATGTTGAGAAAGGTGGAGACGGGCAGGCCCCATGCAGAGTGGCAAATATCCATTCCTTTCGACATTTTGTTTTTCTAGGGCTTGTCGGTATGATCGGATATGAGCAGACATATAGACTGGCTGGCGCTGCACCACTTGGTTGTGAATTGATGTATGACAAGCTAGATGTTGTGAGGTCGCTTTTGGAGCGAGTGAAGAGTACGGAGGCAGACATAGATCTTTACGGTCTGAGGAGAATGGCGCTGCGAGAAGTTAAATGATCAGGAGAATGGCGCTGCGAGAAGTTAACAGGTGATAAGGAGAATGGCGCTGCGGGAAGTGACCAGATGATTAGAAGAATGGCGCTGCGAGAAGTTAACAGATGATAAGAAGAATGGCGCTGCGGGAAGTGACCAGATGATCAGGAGAATGGCGTTGCGAGAAGTTAACAGATGATCAGGATAATGGCGCTGCGAGAAGTTAACAGGTGATCGGGAGTATGGCGCTGCGAGAAGTTAACAGGTGATCGGGAGAATGGCGCTGCGAGAAGTTAACAGGTGATCGGGAGAATGGCGCTGCGAGAAGATAACAGATGATCGGGAGAATGGCGCTGCGGATTGTAACCAGTAATCTGGTCGTCACTCAAGTCTTGGGAAAGGCAAGATGGACGTACTGTTAGCCTGCTTCTGGTACCATCGGAATTAAAGCTCTGCGCTGGCTGCTGAAGAGGGGACAGAACGCCCATTGGAATGTCTTTACTGCTATGATGTCGGTCTCTCACTCAACTCAACTCAGGTCAGGCATTTACTAGGCAGAACTATAGATCTCAAAGCAAGGGTTTGCGGAGCCTGCAGCCTGTTGACTTGACCCGCTTTGTTACCAAAAAAAAAAAAAAATACCCACACAAACTGCCTACCAAAATCCTTGTCGTAAAAGTCGACTAAATGGTAGCTTCCTTCAAAGTCGGAGCGCATCTGCCTGGGAGGAAAATAACCATCAATCTGCACACAGATGTGTTAAATATATTCAGGATCTGGAACTGGACTGCAGTTTAGAAGTGCACGAGCAACCATAATTTTTAGCCAAAGTGTACAAGAGAGGAACGCAAAAAAGAAGATAACGATGAACAAGCAAGAAGTCTAACTTGACTATTTTGCCCCATAACATCAAGGAATAACAAACCAAGAGTCTTCAACGAATAAACAAAACAGTAATTATTAAAAAGACAATAATACCTATTATAATTGTTGCCTTGACCAAAAATAGAGTCGCCCCTCTTCTTCATAAACATGTGTTCTGGTTTGTTTGTCGTGTCTTTTAGCTTATTTGGTCTGAATCCCCTAAGGTGTCTCTATGTTTACAAGTCCTTCCAATGTTGTGTCCAGCGGTGAGCCTTATTTAATCAAATGTGTTGATTTAATCTTCGGGGAATCCAACAAACGCTCAAACTGGCGGGCTCGGCTTAGAAGAAACGAAACAAATCAGTTTTTGCTCTAGCGACATCTCTGGGAGGTGAGAGTACTGAGTGTGATGTTCCTATAAACAGCATCATGTATCAGCCTTAGCTCGTTTTAGTTCACCTACAGAAGATTGTCGGTTCTGCGGCTAATCCGCAGTACATGGACTGTCTTTCGGATAAAAATTACCATTTATTCTCCCTTTCTATCTTTCTTTTTCTCTCGTTCTCTCTTTTTCTCTCTCTCGTTCTCTATCATTCTGTCGCGCTCTCTCTCTCTCTGTTTCGCTCTCTTTCACTCTCTCTTACTGTCTCTTTCTCGTCCTTTCTCTCTCTTTCTCTGTCTTTCTCTCTGTTTCTCTCTCTTTCTATCTCTTTCTATCTCTCTTTCTATCTATTTTTCTCTCTAACTCTCTCTATCTATATTTTTCTCTCGCACCCTCTCACTCTGTTTCTTTGTCTCTCGTTCTCTCTCTCTTTCTCTCTCGCACACTCTCTCTTTGTTCTCTTTTTGTCTTACACACTTTTTTCTCTCTATCTTTCTCTATCTTTGTCTCTCTTTCTAACTCTTTTACCCACACACACACGCGCGCGCTCGCGCATATTCACAAACAATTAACAGGAAAGGGAAACAAACAACTAAGAGAGATGGCGGGAAAGATGAAGTATTTCTGAGTGAAAGCATGGGCGCCAAGGATATTCAGAGAGGCAACGAGAGAACAGTCGGATTTTCAAGCTTATGTACTCACACACAAACATACCAAATGCGTCAATGCATGTATAGATTGATGGATGAATACATGGTTGGGTAAACATATAAACAGAGAGAGGAAAAGACAGACAGAACGACTCACAGAAAGGATAACAGGAGACAGACAGATAAATATACAGACTTAAGGAGGGCAGGAAGACAGACCGACCGTCAGAAAGATAGATAGAAAGTTAGATAGTAGACATTTAGACATAGAGACAGACAGACAGACAGACAGACAGACAGACAGACAGACAGACAGACAGACAGACAGACAGACAGACAGACAGACAGACAGACAGACAGACAGACAGACAGACAGACAGACAGACAGACAGACAGACAGACAGACAGACAGACAGACAGACAGACAGACAGACACAAAGACACACTCACAGACAGACAGACAGACAGACAGACAGACAGACAGACAGACAGACAGACAGACAGACAGACAGACAGACAGACAGACACAAAGACACACTCACAGACAGACAGACAGACAGACAGACAGACACAAAGACACACTCACAGACAGACAGACAGACAGACAGACAGACAGACAGACAGACAGACAGACAGACAGACAGACAGACAGACAAACACAAAGACACACTCACAGACAGACAGACAGACAGACACAAAGACACACTCACAGACAGACAGACAGACAGACAGACAGACAGACAGACAGACAGACAGACAGACAGACAGACAGACAGACAGACAGACAGACAGACAGACAGACAGACAGACAGACAGACAGACAGACAGACAGACAGACAGACAGACACAAAGACACACTCACAGACAGACAGACAGACAGACAGACAGACAGACACAAAGACATACTCACAGACAGACAGACAGACAGACAGACAGACAGACACAAAGACACACTCACAGACAGACAGACAGACAGACAGACAGACAGACACAAAGACACACTCACAGACAGACAGACAGACAGACACAAAGACACACTCACAGACAGACAGACAGACAGACAGACACAAAGACACACTCACAGACAGACAGACAGACAGACACAAAGACACACTCACAGACAGACAGACACAAAGACACACTCACAGACAGACAGACACAAAGACACACTCACAGACAGACAGACACAAAGACACACTCACAGACAGACAGACACAAAGACACACTCACAGACAGACAGACAGACAGACAGACAGACAGACACAAAGACACACTCACAGACAGACAGACAGACAGACACAAAGACACACTCACAGACAGACAGACAGACAGACAGACAGACAGACACACTCACAGACAGACAGACAGACAGACAGACAGACAGACAGACAGACAGACAGACAGACAGACAGACAGACAGACAGACAGACAGACAGACAGACAGACAGACAGACAGACAGACAGACAGACAGACAGACAGACACAAAGACACACTCACAGACAGACAGACAGACACAAAGACACACTCACAGACAGACAGACAGACACAAAGACACACTCACAGACAGACAGACAGACAGACAGACAGCCACAAAGACACACTCACAGACAGACAGACAGACAGACAGACAGACAGACAGACAGACAGACAGACAGACAGACAGACACAAAGACACACTCACAGACAGACAGACAGACAGACAGACACAAAGACACACTCACAGACAGACAGACAGACAGACAGACACAAAGACACACTCACAGACAGACAGACAGACAGACACAAAGACACACTCACAGACAGACAGACAGATACAAAGACACACTCACAGACAGACAGTCAGACTCAAAGACACACTCACAGACAGACAGAAAGATACACGCAGACATTGTTAAATAGACAAACACAGGTACACACGAAGACACACACACATACTCATATATACACACACACACACACGCAGACACATGCTTGAACACAGAGACATACAGACACACACACACGCAGCCACATACACATAGAGGCAAAGACACACAGACACACACATAGGTACGGACACAAGCAGCCACATACATAGACACACACACAGACACACACACATACACACACACACAAACACAGATACACACGCACGGACACAGAGACACAGACATGTTCACAGACATACACATAGACACCTACGCAGACACACACTGACACACACAGGCATTACCAAATAGACACACCCACATACACACACACACAAACAAAAACAAACAGACACAGACACACACAGACACGCCCACAGACACACACAAAGACATCCAAGTGGACACCATACGGATTCACATACACACACATACGCAGAAACACACATGCACAAAAAGACACACACACAAACTTGTACACTTACCCATACATACACAGAATCATACATAATAAAGAAATCAGTTTTAGATTTAGGTAAATGTAATAAACTTAGTCGCTTACTGTTCGAAGGATTTGATTTAATCTATCGAATAATGTAACTAGGAGTATTTTGAGGTAGGTTTTGTAAATGAATTAGACAATGTTACTAAATGGTGAAGTCGTAGATGTTCGTATGAGATATTTTTCTGTACGTAGTTTCTATCGGAGACCATGCGTGGGGCCCGATTCTGTAAAGAACACAGTCGTTTGACATTTGACTTGGAGCAGCCATCCCAAATTGCGAAACAATAGTCATGTGTATTTTCGTTCAGAATGTGCTGTATTTTTCCAAGTTGGTAAACCTTTTTTGCTACTTTTTGGTCATTTTATGAACATGGGAACTGAATGTTAAATGGCTGTAAAATACAACACCTAATATTTTGTGTTCAACTATATTAACAATACGTAGTTTGTCAATGAAGAGCTTAAGCCGTGGCTTGTGTAAAGCTAAGGTTTGTAGCTTTTGCCTAATTGTTATTACAATAGAATGAGACTTATCTGTGTTAATTTGCATGCGATTATCACTGCCCCGTCAGCATCTGTGGCTTAGGCGTTGCGAACGTGTTTTGTAATGTCGGGGTGTCAAGCTCGATCCCAGCTACGGGCCTTGCGCCTTGCATTGGTTTCGACAGTGGTATCAAGAATCCGACCGTGCAGATACTACTGGACGTAAACTTGCCTAGAAAAACCACAACAGCCGAAAAATAATGAAGTTGGTTCTGCTACGTCCTGTATCATTGCTCAACTTTATAAGTTTATTTTTTTCTATAAAGAACATTCTAACTCATTACAATTATCATGACTAAAATATATTGTACAGTCGTCAACAGAAAGATCACATGTAATACTAAGATGTAATGGAAGATCATTAATATAAGTGGCAGAAAGTATTGACCATAATACTGAGCCCTGAGGAACGCCTATATTTAACTGTTGGTTTTGAATAACGGTTACGCAGGAAAACTACGTGCTGTATAACAGAAATAAAAGACTATTATTGTCTTTAAATTATCGTTAGTTTTTAGGGTTTTTGATTGACTAATTAAAATATTGTGATCAACCATGTCCAATGCTTTTTTGTAATCAACAAATATGGCACCGCAAATGTTACCATTGTTGATTTTAGAGTGCCAGTTGTCTGACATTTTCATAAACGCAGTATGGCAAGTCGGCGTCTGTGGCATAGGTGTTGTGAATGTGCTTCGTAATGCCTGGGTGCTAGGTTCGACTCCTGCTGCAGGTCCTGTGCCTTGCGTTTGTTGCGACAATGGTATCGAGAGCCTTCCGTCCAGAAAGCAAAGGCAAACTACTGGACCTAAATTTGCCTTGAAAAACAAAATGAGATAGAATATTCTGGGTTTGGTTCTGCAAGTCCTGTAAGGGATATGCAAATACATTTTAAAAGTATTTTTATAGTGTAACAAGAGTGATTAGTTCTGAACTCTGACTGGTTTTCAACTATTAGATTGTTGTTATTTAAATGCTGGAACATTATTTTATGTACTGTAGAACCTCGTTTAACGAGCACCTCTCATAACGAGTAATTCGCATAACGAGCAAAATAAATTGTAAAAGAACGGCTTGCTTAACGAGCGACCTTTCGCATAACGAGTGGCGAGGAGAGGGGAAGTCCCAGATTTAGCGCATGTTACATCAGTGTTTAGCACTCGTTCCAGTAGCATCGTTGCTTGTGATCACACATTTTCTCAAACTTGTGTTATATTGTGATACATGTACATGAATCCTCCAGGCCTACAAGATGACCTACCAAATGAATTTAAAGTAATCAAGATCCAGTTTCTGCCTCCCAACACCACTCCGTTACTCCAGCCTATTGACCAGCAAGTTATTTCTATCTTTAAGAAGTTCTACACTAAAGTACTCTTCGAGCATTGTTTTCAGGTGACCGAAGGGACCAACCTCACTCTCAAAGAGTTTTGGAAAAAATCACTTCCACATCGTTGCCTGCCTCAAGATGACCGACACGGTGGGGGAAGGGGTTACCAAGAGAACCCTAACTTCTGCTTGGAGGAAGCTTTGGCCGGAGAGTGTTGTCGATTGGTGACTTTGAGGGGTTCGAGACAGTACCTGTGGAACCTGTAGTCAACGAGATTGTGTCTTTGGCCTCTATCATGGGATTGTAGGTGGATAACAGTGATATCAAAGAGCTTGCGGAAGAGCACAGCCAAGAGCTGACCATCGAAGAGCTTAAAGGGTTGCATAGTGTTCAACAGCAAGACGTTTTGGAGGAAAGTTTGTAAGAGTAGGAGGAGGAGAAAGTAACAGAAAAGCAACAATCTTCTGGCGAAATAAGAAAAATGCTGAAAGCATGGGGAACTGTTGCTTCTCACATTGAGAAGCATCACCCTAATAAGGAAGTGGCTATGTGCGCTGCAAATTTAATGATAATGCTGTGTCGCATTTTCGCAAAATTTTGAAGCGTCGACAAAAACAAATGTCTCTGGACATCTTTCTAGTAAAAAAAAATAATTAGCTATGTATCATAATTATTTCGACTTTTTTTTTTCTGCAAATCGAATTCGCATTCCATGTGGGTTCGTTCCGGATTTGAAGAAAAGATTAAGATGATTCACTCTCGTTAAATATGTACATAATTTTCTTTGAAAAAATGTTATAGTATACCTTATACAAAGCATTTTGTGAGTATTGTTTACGACATTATCGTGTTTTACATTAATTTATATGAGACAAATTGCTTCGCAATAATATTTGCTTTTGTGAGACAGGAATATGATCAGTTATAGTTGAAGATGTTTCTTAACTCTAGTGGGAGAGTTAATTAACGGTTTGCGGTTTTATGATTGAATTGTGACGTCCTATGTCTGGTTTGATTTACTTATATCAGTATTAAAATTGCCGAGAAGTATATATTTCCTTCCCTGAACTAAAAACTGAGTATATCACAGAAGTAAAATCGTCTAACCAGTTGCTGTCTGCACAAGGATTTCGATACAGATAACCAGTAAAAAGTTATTGCTGGTTCAACGGCTTGACTTCCAGCCATAGACAATCTATAGCTTCAGTTTCTAAATAAAATCTACGAGAAAATTTCATAGAAATTGAAACATAAACTGCGATGCCTGTCTTAAATTTTCTTAGTGCATCTTTGCGAATTACTGTAAATTCGCCAATACAGATTTCGTTGTCACTAATTTCGTCGCTCAGGCGACTTTCAGTAATTTCAAAGAGGTAATATTAGTTACTGAGCATCTTTGATAGTTTGGGAGTTTGCCAAGTGATCGAGAGAGAGAGAGAGAGAGAGAGAGAGAGAGAGAGAGAGAGAGAGAGAGAGAGAGAGAGAGGTGGGGGGAGAGAGAGAACGAATGAGCTAATGAACAAACAAACTTTATTTTCAAATGGTCACAATGTGTGCACGCAGGCCCGTGTTTAATTCCGCTTTTTCAGACACCCATTTTTCACACAGCAGTTCTATGGTATCAGTAAAGTATGCGATGTTCATCAAACAATATGCATTTTACAAATATCCAGAAAAAACCCAAAGGCGTTGTTGGTTTAATGCATGTGCACACTTGCGTCCGCGCACACAAGCATCCACATACACAATCACACCCGCTCATTCACTTACACGCCTACGTTAATACATGCATTCATAATTACATACATACATACACACACATGCACACACAGACACACACAAAGACAAACACGCAGACAAGTACACACAAGCACTCACACACAAATACACGGACAGACAGACAGACAGACAGACAGACAGACAGACAGACAGACAGACAGACAGACAGACAGACAGACAGACAGACAGACAGACAGACAGACAGACAGACAGACAGACAGACAGACAGACAGACAGACAGACAGACAGACAGACAGACAGATTATCAGAATAAAAAAGTGTAAAAGAAACAGGAGAAATGAAACATAAAGACAAAAGCAAAAGGAGAACCGTCATTAGAAAAAGCAGACATGGAATCGGTTGAAACCAAGTGCAAGTAATTATGGTTTCTAGTATAAATTGTCATCCGGAAATCGCCAACTGGGCATGCGCACAGCCTAAGCTATAAATCCGGATATCGTGACAAAATGAAGGATCGGATCAGGTTTTAGTATATAGTATTTTTCCTAACATGAATAATGTCCGTAAATTGATGGAAAGGCCCGAATTACTGTCTGTCTATAGTCTGTTCATCCAGTTGACGACAGCAGACATATCAATCAGTGTAAATAAAGATTCGGATAATTACAGCCAATCGTTGAATGCGGGGTTTATTAAGCCCGGGGCTCATGGAGGCAAGCACGTCACTGCCGGTTCTGCCCCGAATCTCCAAGAGACAAAGGGGAAGGTCATTAACTGCGAAAAAAGGCAGGAAAAAAAAAAGGGGGGGGGGGGAAGGGGGTAGTATCGGATATACTGATCAGTTCTGGAGGCAAGATTGATGGAGGGCATTTTCTTCTGTTGTGTGCGGATCTCACTGACTACCAAACAACATTTGGTGCTTTATTAATATCCTACCCCAAACAGGGAAAATCCACAGGTCGCGAGACAATCTAATATTTCAGCGGGTGGTAGATAGGCTGCATGCAATCGTAGGACCTAGGCTGCACTCTCGTTGGGGGGGGGGAGGGGGGGTTGGGATTAGGGCCAGTTGTGTAGGTTTTGGTGTCGTTAAACGCATCAAAAAGCCAGGAAACTCAGTCTTACCACTATTAGTTAGACTGTCCTGTTTAATCATCTTGGGTAGAATAATAATAAAGCACCTATCATTTTATTTTACCCTTTTAATTCTCTAAAACACCGCGGGGGGGGGGGGGGAGTTGGGATGGGTTGGGGGGGGGGGAGGGTGGTAATACAGCGTATACATATTTCAAGTGGCTAATAAGAGTAATCGGGGGTCCGCTGGTGTCTAGTGGCTAGACGCTCGCATGTGGATCGGAAAGTCGTGGGTTCGGTTCCTGACAGGGAGCTGGACTTTTTGCAAAAAGGACCTTGGGCTTCAAGGACGCATCACATGTAGCAGGTGCATTCCTATGAAGTAAAGGCGGCTGGCGTGATGCTGTAAAATATATGATTAGTCCTATATACCCAAACAAGCGTGAAAGGCGTGGGAAAAAAAGTTTTTTACTTTACCTAATAACATTATAACGATAATATAATAATAGTATTAGTTCGTTATGCTGTTCGTTATTATATGCTAGCAGTCTTGTCCCCAATTTCCTTGTATCATGTGCAGTCAGTTCAATATCCCAGATGGAATCTAGTCAAGCAGCTTTGGCCTCTCTTGTCAGCGTTCTTCTTGGGGTTTCTTTTGCAAGTCCTCGCCTCCTTAATCCCTTTATTTCCAATGTAATGCCTTTCTGATGATTCTCTGTTGGTTTCTTCTCAGGAGGTGTCCAATGTACTAGCGGTTGTCTATACATTTCTCCTATTTTGAATTCACCTCACTGGCATTGCTGCGAAAAGAGCACAAGAAGAAGAAGAAGAAGACGAAGAAGAAGAAGAAGAAGAAGAAGAAGAAGAAGAAGAAGAAGAAGAAGAAGAAGAAGAAGAAGAAGAAGAAGAAGAAGAAGAAGAAGAAGAAGAAGAAGAAGAAGAAGAAGAAGAAGATGTTGATGATGACGATGCTAATAATGCTGATAATGATGATAATGGCGGTGGTGGTGGTGGTGGTGATGATGATGCTGGTGGTGCTGTTGATGGTGCTGGTGGTGGTGATTAGGAAGAATAAAAAAGTCACGATGATGACCATGTTGATGTCGACGACGAATAAGAAAAAAAAAAGACTACATCCACAACCCCCCCCCCCCCCCCCCACACACACACAAACTGTAATAAATACCTTAAGAAGCAGGTTTAAAAAACAGATATAAGTAACAAAAGGAATAAACAGATGGAAGAATCAGATGAAAGAGATAGATGGAAGAAACCGATGAAAAGGATTTATTCTTACGGACTGAGGAAAACGAAAGAAGACACAGACAGCTGAACTACATAGACGAAATGGAGGAAACCAATCAAAGAAAACTAACTGAAGAAATGGAACAACTACATGGATAACAAGATAGAAGAACTACACAGCAGAAACAGGTGGACAAATTACACAGAAGAAATAAATGGAAGAGCTGCATGGAAGAAAGGAAAGAGGCAGATAAAAGAACTACATGGATAACAAGATAGAAGAACTACACAGAAGAAACGGATGAAGCAGATGGAACAACTACATGGATAACAAGATAGAAGAACTAAACAGAAGAAACGGATGAAGGAGATGGAACAACTACATGGATAACATGATAGAAGAACTACACAGAAAAAACGGCTGAAGCAGACGGAACAACTACATGGATAACAAGATAGAAGAACTACACAGAAGAAACAGATGAAACAGATGGAACAGCTACACGGATAACAAGATAGAAGAACTACACAGAAGAAACGGATGAAGCAGATGGAACAACTACATGGATAACAAGATAGAAGAACTACACAGAAGAAACGGATGAAGCAGATAAAAGAGCTACATGGATAACAAGATAGAAGAACTACACAGAAGAAACGGATGAAGCAGATGGAACAACTACATGGATAACAAGATAGAAGAACTACACAGAAGAAACGGATGAAGCAGATGGAACAACTACATGGATAACAAGATAGAAGAACTACACAGAAGAAACGGATGAAGGAGATGGAACAACTACATGGATAACAAGATAGAAGAACTACACAGAAGAAACGGATGAAGCAGATGAAACAACTACATGGATAACAAGATAGAAGAACTACACAGAAGAAACGGATGAAGGAGATGGAACAACTACATGGATAACAAGATAGAAGAACTACACAGAAGAAACGGATGAAGCAGATGGAACAACTACACGGAGAACAAGATAGAAGAACTACACAGAAGAAACGGATGAAGCAGATGGAAGAACTACACGGAGAACAAGATAGAAGAACTACACAGAAGAAACAGATGAAGCAGATGGAACAACTACATGGATAACAAGATAGAAGAACTACACAGCAGAAACAGGTGGACAAATTACACAGAAGAAATAAATGGAAGAGCTGCATGGAAGAAAGGAAAGAGGCAGATAAAAGAACTACATGGATAACAAGATAGAAGAACTACACAGAAGAAACGGATGAAGCAGATGGAACAACTACACGGAGAACAAGATAGAAGAACTACACAGAAGAAACAGATGAAGCAGATGGAACAACTACATGGAGAACAAGATAGAAGAACTAAACAGAAGAAACGGAAGAAATAGATGGAAGAAATGTATGGAAGAAACATAAGAAAGAGATAGAAGAACTGGTCAGTAAAAACGGAAGGAACAGATGGACGAAGCGTATGGAAAAAAAATGGCGACACGCACAAACTCAACCTCCTTATCAGGACTAATAAAGGTCCTAATGAAAACTGAAATCACAGGATAAAACTGGAGGGTCTCTAATGGAAGACCTCTCCCAGAATCGCATCCACAAATTATTGCATTCCTCCACACATCGATATTTCCCTACAGCCAAGACTCCGATCTGTATTAATCTCTTTACTGCTCGTAATATCGCCAGCCTTACAGTTCGTTAGTAATCGAATTGGTTCTGCAAGTTCTGCGATAATTTCTTGATGGTCATATTCTGAGCGTCATCGTATGTGTGTATGTGTGTATGTAGGGCCAAGCGGTTAAGTGGACACATTCAGGATTACATTTTTAGTGTTGAAGAGTTATCCTACTACCCTTTCTTCCCTCCTTCTCCTTCTGTCGCTGCTTCTGTGGCTGATTTAAACCCCAAAAAAAGTAAAGTAAAGATCCCTTTTCACGCCTTAGGCGCATCGGGTATATGGGAAGAGAGTCACATATTTTTTACAGACCAATCGGCACTGGATGGGTAATGCGGTCGGCATTACGCCGGCCGTCTTCATTTTCCCAGGACAGCCATTCTGGTACCCATTTTAGACTGGGTGGACCTGCGACGCCCCACACCATGATAAAAATAACGCAGCCAGCAGTGGGTTTCGATGTTGGATTACGAGTCTTTCTTTCTTTCTAGAACTGAAAAATACATATAGTCCTGCCGAATTTCAAAAATCTGCAGCCAAATAAAGGTTCGGTATAAGTTTCAAGAGCAGGGTTCTTTACATTATTAAGTACCAATGGATTGACTATGCATTTACTCGTTAATCAACCTCCTTACGCGAAAGAAACAGCTTTAGTCTTTTCCAAAAGTCTTACCAGATCTGAAATATCTTTAGGTCAGTATCCGTTCGATTTAAGTTGTTGAAATTTAGCATGGAATCTGTTAATATTAGTATCCTTGTAAAATAGTTGTCTTGAATGTAAACAAAAATCTAGTTTTCGTTTGGTCTTATTTGTAAGTAAAAGGAAAGGTCCACTTCCCACGCCTTTAGGTGTATTGGGAACACAGGGCTTCGTCTATAATATAATTGTTTAGACCAATCGGCAGTTGCTAGGTGATTTGGTCAGCATTAAAAGGGCCGCCTTTGCTTCCCAGGACTGTGTCTGGTACCCACTGAAGACTTGGTTGACCTGGGAGTCAGGCACAGGCAAGCGTCTAGTCTTCAACGCCACTGCGACTCCTTTGTCTTTTTTGCTGGATATCAAAACACAAACACCCATTTTAAGTAAAAAAATCAGCAAGCTTACAGTAACTTGAGTAAAGGGAAACTTTTCAAAATATCATATTGCGCGCGTTTCTCAAGCGTTTCACTCTTGGGTGATTATCTCCAGCATCTCTCTAAAATGCCAATTTTTCATTGAGTGGGGAAGAGGCTATCAAAATAATATCCATGCATCTTTGTACATTAGAACTAATTACCAGAAAATCTCCACACGTGTGTTACTTACTGTATGTTCTATACTGTTTGTTTCCCTCAGGAATACATACATTATTAGTCAAACAAAGATCAAAGCATTTCGCTGCTTCATGAAAACCGCAGCATCTGTGCAGCCGTAAATTATAGACTCATAAGGGCATGGGAAATCTAAAGCGTCATGCACACATTCATGTTGATCCGTTCAGGAATGTTTCCGATATTTGTTAAAGTATGACGGCATGGGTTTTGAAACGCATTATAAACAAGTTTCTTTCAAAGTAGAATGCACAACAAGGGAAAAGCAGTTTCACAAAAAAATGTATCACTTCATGCAACAAAATTACTATTATTATTTCTTTGGTTAAACTCGATACATACCTCTGTTATATTACCTTATAGTAATGATAAAGCATGTTATTAGGATACGCAGCAGCAAGTAATGATGCATTTACTGCAACAATTTTGTTAAATGTTGACAAAAAAGGAATTAAAGGTAACGATCGCGTGATTGATGCGGTTGTTGAGTTATATCCCCTCTCCTGTAATTTTGCAGACTGCGGTGTCCTTGTTTATCTGCCCTTGCGTGCGGTAAATTACTAAGGCGGTTAGCTGCAATGTTAACTTTATTCATTCATTCACTCTCTCTCTCTCTCTCTCTCTCTCTCTCTCTCTCTCTCTCTCTCTCTCTCTATCTCTCTATTTTTTCTCTATCTATTTTATTGAACTCTTTCGCCGACTACATTTTAAAACGACTCTATAGTTAGTTATTCACACTGTTCACTCGCCCTTCGATTATTCATCTGACTTTAGTCACACCTCGATTGCTTTATTCAGTTTTAATATTGTCACTCATGCATGTTGGCGAATCTGCCTGAGGGATTACGAACGCGGTTTGTAATTACGGGAAAAGACGGTTTGATTCAATTGTGTCTGATTTGAAAGCAGACCGCTTCGACTTGTTTTCGAACATCATATTCATGGTCCACCGTTCAGTAAACTGTAGCATATTACATAACGTAGACATAGGTCATATTTTATAGAAACAAAATCAGTCCAATACAGAGGTTTTGACTACTCACAAAAAGAGACTTACTGTAAGAAATAAAAAAAAAAAAAAGAGACAGTTGAAAAACTTTGGCTGCATTTAAAGACATAACACGCTTTTAGAAACCATATTGAAGGGAAAAGTCGAAGACAAGAGGTGGGTAGCGATACAAGTGGGATGACAACATCAAGCGCTGGACGAGCAGTAGTCTGATGTACAACCAGGACAAGAAACAGAACGTCTTGGTGATCCATTGCAGCCAACCTTCACGGTGATGACGGCACCTGATCGATTGACGACAGTGAGTAAAATCATCCAGTAATAACAACCAACAAGCAGTCAAAGTGCCGGACTGCCGAAATGTGGATGTCTCTCGGAAATACTTCAGTGAAGTGGCTTTTGTGTATTCTATTTCGTTTATATGATGTTGTATATTCATGTGCTGATGAAGACGTTCTAACCGCAACGTTTTCTTCTCGTTTGTATCTATGACAATGTGAAGCTGACTGGTTCTGCTCCTCGTCTGATATCTTTTCATACTCTCACGAGAAAAGCCCGAGGTTTCTTCTGCAGAAGCCTAACCCGGCCAAACTTTCCAGGGATTTTCTCCCGCCCTTAACAGGGAGCCCTCAAGGTTCTATTCGCTGTCCATGATCTGTCAAAGAGTCGGCAAGAAGGCTGAAGATTGGGTAATTCTCGCACGCACACAGTTAATTAGTGGGAATAAAGGGCTTTGTCGATAGGTCAATAGTCAGCTCTAGAAAATTACCTACCTTGTTGATATGGTGTAACCACGCACAGCTGTGGTAAAAAGAAGTTAACTCATTTCTAGTGCCAGGAAGCTCAATATGCATGTGGTGCTACCATATATTTGTAATTATGAGGCGACGGAGGTCGACGCAGTCTAAAATGGGTACCAGAATGTGTGTCCTGGGGAAGTAAAGACGGCCGGCGTAATATTGACCAAATTACCCACCTAGTGCCGATTGGTCTGTAAAAAATGGGTGCTCTTCGCATATGCCCAATGAGCCTAAAGGCGTGAAAAGGGATCTTTACTTTTTACTTATATACTTTTAATGGACAAGTCGTATTCAGTAGCAAGTGGCAGAGGACCCAACACAAAGAAGAAATGCGGGCGGGGCCTTTTAGAGTCCTCAAGAGACATAATAATCGTTGGACCTGTGCACGTTTCCTGGCCCATCTAGACACGGTCTCAGTCTAATCTAGGTCAGAGGGGTATTACATTGCAGTGCTTTCTTCGAAAAGAGTCTCCCGTGTGACCTAGGCTGAGGCTGTGGGTGATCCAAGAAAATTTCCAGGTGTCAAAATAAGGCGGAGACTGTGTGGAAGTGCAGTCTAACAAATTAATCTGGAACGAGAACAGCTTGAAGAAATAGTCAAACAACAGTGCGAACGAATATACAAATCAAATCGACAGACCTTTGAGTCTTGGTAGCGCGACCTTGTTTTCGAGGAGACAAGAATAGACACACTGCTCCCTAACAAGCATGTCGTAAGAGCCGACTAATTAGGGTTTTGCTCAAATTGGATGAGTTGGGCAAAAATGCGCAAATATCGCAGTCTAGCTGTAAACTACAACACAATATGCCAACCGATTTTTTTAGGGGCGAGTGTAGAAGAACAAAATATCGACAGACTAAGAATATTAGAAAAGACATCAAAACCAGACGAAAAGCAGAACCATTACGATTCACAATGTCACAAACAACAAGTGAACGTTTCGGCTAGAAATTCCTTCATCAGCACATTACATAAATTTACAATAGTACAGATACGATAAATAATACAGAAGACATTTAACTGACGTTTTCCCGAAAAGAAATAACATCTGTGTCCGGACAGTGCAATCTCTGATATGTGTGTGGTCACCGGAAAAAAAAACCTGAGAATATTGGAGATTTATTGCACCGAATTTTTACTGTGAAGGCGAAACCTTATTGCCTAATTTGATTAAATTTGCCAGCAGTTTCAAGCCAGACACATAACTGGTGATTATTTTGAAATTTATCAGTTACTACAACCGATACTCATTCTTTCCCTAACTTGTTTTAATAAAATTCTTCATAATAATTTTCAGGCAATTTCAAAATTCTGCCAATTTCATCAGAAAATGTTTGCCAGGAAATAGAAAGTATGCTAGTGCTTAATAAAATTGTCGGCCATATCTCAGCGAGGTGCAGGAGATGGTTGGCGTGATTGTGTTCAGTTAGGCTGTTCTCATTTTGTAATAGCGTTTACTGTAGAGCTAGTCCCAGAGGTTGTTTGGTTGCAGATTTGTTTATCTGGCATTCCGATGGACGATTTTTAACTTGTACATCGACTTTTATATCTGTAGTGTTTGGTGAGTGAGCTCAGGGTAAAGTAGCGTGCACTCCGAAAACGTAACGGCTATAATCGTCATCATCATCATCATCTTCACCATCACCCATTCACATCAGCACAATAATTATAATTATCATCATCTCTGCAATCGTCATCAGAATTATTTACGTCTTCTTCCACTTCCACATGCAGTGTGTATGTAGGTATATAGATCTCTGGCATTTAATACATTGGGACTATGATGCCCGGATCGCTAGCTCACGTGGTTAAACCTGATGGGGCAGCGACCGGGTGACAAACTCCTTGTGGTTCGGGTTCACGCCCGAGGGTAGGCAGAAAAACTAGATTTCTCCCAGATTTACAGTATCTATCATAGAATCAAGGCCGAAGGGTTGAGGTATCCATAGAACCGAGCCAAAGGGTTAACAACTTATGGTTTCTGCATATTAAAAAACAAAAACTATGATTTACATTTATGTTAGGCCATTGTTCTGACACATCATGGGTTTAACATCATGGGGAAACTTTTAACATATATATATATATATATACACAGAGCAGATACCATCAACTGTTTTGTTTCTTTAGGTCTGTTCGGTCTCGTATCTCTTCCTTGCCTCTTGGAACGAGATGTTTTCCGTGACGGCAGTTTGGAGAGCCTTCCTGCCCTGTTGGACTGACTATTTTAGTGGATAATGACGAATCTCTGACACTAAGACGATTGCGTGACATGGGAGTAAAGCATTGTGAAGCAGGTCTATTGAGAATTCGAGGACGAGACAGGAAACACTATAAACCAACCTTTCAAGGGAATAGTTGTCAGAGTTACCGTGGACAGGCTGCTGCATTTGGGGACTGAGCACGTATAAGAATGCCCAGTGTGCAGTGACGTCGATTGTGATAAAATAACATGCTCGGTGGGAGAGCCAGATTTGTATAGCTCTTAAACGCTTTGCCAGACGACCTGGTGGTCTTGGGTTCACGTCCGCATTAAGTCGAATTGTTTTTCCGTCAAACATGACCTTTGCTCCCAGGTCAAGTCAGCTTTAAATGGGTACTAGGTACAGTTATGGGAAGTAAAAGCGGCTGGATTTATTTCGACCACGTAACCCATCGTAACCAATCCTAACTCATTGTAATCCATCAAAACCCATCGTAGCCCACGGGTTTTGAGTCTAGCATTATGTGAACAATTTCCCGTGTGGGTTCCCGGACCCACTGTGGGGGAAAACAAGATTAGACCCACTGCTTCCCCAACAAGCATGTCGTAATAGTCGACTAATTAGGAGGGGGTGGGGGTTGGTTTCTTTGAAGTCGATGTGCGTCTGCCTGAGAGGCAAGGAACCAACAGTCTGCATACACATAAGTCAGATATGTAAAACTGATGTAAACGCAACAGTCAGGTTCTGAAACAAGTCTAAAGTCTAGAGGTGGATGAACAACCAGAACTTTCCACTGCAATTGACAGCTGGTGAACGCAAAGAATATATGAACGATGCGACACTGACATAAAACGACTTTTCCTAGCGATCTGATACAGTCCATCTTGAGAATGCGAACAACTCCAAGACGGACCACCAATGAGAAGCCAGGAATCTTGATTTACATATTGATGACGCCAAGTTGTGGTTCGTGACGTTGCAAGCCCTTCAGCGAATGATCTGGAGAGTTAGAACTGCCAGAGATATATAGAAGGGGGTACAAACGTCAAGAAGAATATATTGGGATGGGTGATTTATCAATGGATGAATGGCTGTGCATCTTGTAATAAGATTAGTACAGTTGGGATTCGGCGAAATTTTAGGACAATGGTTTTGGCATTTGACTAAAGAGTTTCATTCGCTTCTTCTATTTGGATAGTAGCCATCGTAGTGCAGCGGCTAGACGTTCGCCTGGTAATCGTAGGGTCATGGGTTCAAGTCCTGGTGGTACCAAATTAATTCCACTTCTTGTAGTAGAATGAAAACGAATAGTGATACTCAAGTTTTGCCACTGTAAAATTGGGACGTCAAATAAAGAGTTTTTTATGACTAAATTCAATTTTTTTTTAAAATTAATATCGTAATTATCATTATTATTAAAAATCACTACCATTTCTTTAAATGTATTTATTCAAACATAATTTGTGATACTTCTGATGATGCCACTATCGCCGCTTCTTATCAGGTAGCAAAAGATGAGTAGCAGCAGCAGTAGTATCAGTTGTACCAGTAAAAGCATAGCCGGAATGTACTAAAAATGGTAGCAGCAGTAATGGTAGTGCTGTCTGGTTTAAACGTGTTTACAGTAACAGTAGTAGTAGTAGTAGTAGTAGTAGTAGTAGTAGTAGTAGTAGTAGTAGTAGTAGTAGTAGTAGTAGTAGTAGTAGTGGTAGTAGTAGTAGTAGTAGCAGCAGCAGTAGTAGTAGTAGCAGTAGTAGTAGTAGCAGTAGTAGTATAGTAGTAGTAGTAGTAGTAGTAGTAGTAGTAGTAGTAGTAGTAGTAGTAGTAGTAGTAGTAGTAGTAGTAGTAGTAGTAGTAGTAGTAGTAGTAGCAAAAGTGGTGGTGGTAGCAGAAATAGAAGAAGTAGCAGTAGCGGCAGTAGCAGTAGTAGTAGTAGCAGTCAAAATAACAGTAGCAATATAAATAGGGGCACTAGCAGTTGATACTGTAGTATTAGCATCAGTTGTATGCATATATTAGTAGTGGTAGTAGAAGTAGTAAACAGTGGTAGTAGTTGTAACAGCAGTAGTAGAAGTAGCAGCAGCAGCAGTAGTATTAGTAGCAGTAGTGGTAGCGCTGCAGCAGTAGTATGCATATTATAGTAATAGTAAAAGACGTTGGTGGTGGTGGTGGTGGTAGTAGAAGCAGTAGTTGTAGCAGCAGCAATTGTAGCAGCAGCAGCAGTAATAGGCAGCAGCAGCAGCAAATAGCCACAGCACAACACTAAATCTACACTTCCAATGAATGTCTTGCGATCACACATTTATCTAAAATCCACTTCAATCCTCAGAATTTCTACAACTACGCCTGTGGCGGCTACACGAAAGAAGTCGACCTGTCTTGGTTCCAGACACGTATACGAGAATCACCCGAAGAAATCATTCAAGAACATCGCAAGTTTATCATTGGTGAGTTTAACCAGTAACTGAAGTATCATCATGATCATGTGCCGTACCGGTAAATGTCAGCTGTCATGTTTCGCCATCTCAAACGATCACCAGAATCATGGATCAGTTCAATGTTCTTGTCTCGCCCCATCCATCTGGCTGGATTATCCAGGTATTTATCTCTTTGCCTTCCTCTTGCTCTTCCTCCATCATTCTTGCCACTTGTTACCAAGTCCCAAAGTCCGTACCTTGTAAGTCACAGATTCAGTAGTAGTAGCAGTAGTAGTAGTAGTAGCAGTAGTAGTAGCAGCCGCAGTAGTAGTAGTAGAAGAAGCAGCAGTATTAGGCACAGCATATAAACACTTCCAATGAGTGTCAGTGATCCCATATAGTATAGTAATTGAGTACACATAGAACTTTAACTGGAGTAGACAGAGACGATAGTAGAGAGATACCACACTGGTCGTCCTGCTAATACTCTATGACAGTGTTTCCCAAACATTTCTTAGTCGCTGCGCCTTTTGTCAAGTAAAATATTTCCACGGCGCCCAAATTAAGTAAATGTATGAATATTCGTAACGTTAGAGAAAAAAAAAAAACTGTGTATCTTCAAATATTTCGCATCGCCTTTGTGGAGAGGTCGCAGCTCAGCTCCCCGAGGCACCGCGGCGCTCAGTTTGGGAATCATTGCTCTATGAGTTAAAACTTAGACACAGATGATCTATTACAGAGATGAATGGAGGCTGATGTCTTCTGCAGCAACTGACCTTAATGGGTCCGATTGTTGAAGAAGACGAAGAACGACCGAACCAACGAACAAAGGAACCTAATCCTCAGGGTCACAAATTTGGCCGGCAGGCTCATCTTCAATTCGACTCTTTCAAATATTCATCTTTCACACAGCAGTTGTATGTTATCGATGAAGCATGTTATGTTCATAAAACAATATCAAGGGAGAAAACACATAGAGGCATGGATGGGACATACATACATACACTGAAGAAAGAAACAGAAAAGAAGAAGAACAGGAAGAAGAAGAAGAAGAAGAAGAAGAAGAAGAAGAAGAAGAAGAAGAAGAAGAAGAAGAAGAAGAAGAAGAAGAAGAAGAAGAAGAAGAAGAAGAAGAAGAAGAAGAAGAAGAAGAAGAAGAAGAAGAAGAAGAAGAAGAAGAAGAAGAAGAAGAAGAAGAAGAAGAAGAAGAAGAAGAAGAAGAAGGAAGAAGAAGAAGAAGAAGAAGAAGAAAAAGAAAAAGAAAAAGAAAAAGAAAAAGAAAAAAAAAGGAGAAGAAGAAGAAGAAGAAGAAGAAGAAGAAGAAGAAGAAGAAGAAGAAGAAGAAGAAGAAGAAGAAGAAGAAGAAGAGAAGAAGAAGAAGAGAAGAAGAAGAAGAAGAAGAAGAAGAAGAAGAAGAAGAAGAAGAAGAAGAAGAAGAAGAAGAAGAAAAAGAAGAAGAAGAAGAAGAAGAAGAAGAAAAAGAAGAAGAAGAAGAAGAAGAAGAAGAAGAAGAAGAAGAAGAAGAAGAAGAAGAAGAAGAAGAAGAGAAGAAGAAGAAGAAGAAGAAGAAGAAGAAGAAAAGAAGAAGAAGAAGAAGAAGAAGAAGAAGAAGAAGAAGAAGAAGAAGAAGAAGAAGAAGAAGAAGAAGAAGAAGAAGAAGAAGAAGAAGAAGAAGAAGAAGAAGAAGAAGAAGAAGAAGAAGAAGAAGAAGAAGAAGAAGAAGAAGAAGAAGAAGAAGAAGAAGAAGAAGAAGAAGAAGAAGAAGATGAAAAAGAAAAAGGAGAAGAAGAAACAGAACAAGAAGACAAAGAAAAAGAAGAAGAAGAAAAAGAAGAAGAAGAAGAGGAAGAAGAAGAAGAAGAAGAAGAAGAAGAAGAAGAAGAAGAAGAAGAAGAAGAAGAAGAAGAAGAAGAAGAAGAAGAAGAAGAAGAAATATGAGGACGAGAAGGAGAAGGAGGAAAAAGAAGAAGATGATGATGATAATGGGTCAATTAGGATATTATTTACTTAGTCCAATCAAACCCGTACGTAAACCGCAGGAGTATATTACTGGAGAGAATATAAGTTTCTTTCTTTGGCAAACTCAGACATGTAAATAGCGTCTGTCGAAATGTCTGATTGGCGGACGATTGACAAGTTTTGACAATAAAGAAAAGAAAACAGACTTGTATGGTCAACAGGAAATGGAAATGAAATACTTGACGATGGAACGTTCAAGAATATTTCAACGAACGTTAGTTCAATTAATCTACTGTGCCAGCACTAACATAGCTATGTCATTATTTTGTTACAGTTGAAAGTTTTCTTTTCTGTTACTTGGGGAGCTAGGAAATTGTGTCCCTTCTTTCTTTCTTTCATTCATTCTTTCTTTCTTTTCTTCTTTCCTTTTTTGTCTGTTTCTTTCTTTCTTTCTTTCTTTCTTTTTCATTTCTGTGTGACTCTAATAATTGTTTTTCCTTGCTCTCTATCTCTCTTTATTTGTCTATTTTCTTGAGTTATTTTTCGTTCCTTTCTTCCTTTCTTATGTCTTCCTTCCTTCGGAGTTTTTTTTTCTTTCTGTCCCTCTTTCCTTGTCTCTGAATCTCTTTTTTTTTTTCACCTTTCTTTCTAGCTGACAGTTACCATGAAGTTTTCAAACTAACAGGAGCAATCTCACGTCGTATCATTTTTTTAGGGGGAAGAAGGGGTGGGGGGGGGGGGGAGAGGGGTTCTCAAATAACCTCTTTGTCAATCCGTTTGGCATCTCTTGACGAATTCCCATAACTCTCCGTTGATTACAAATAAAACCTGCAGTGATTGGAGAGTTGTTACGTTCGTTATGGGGGCGCGAATGTGGAAACAGATGCATTATTGAAATGGGCATTTAAGGACAGGAATCCATTATTATCATCATGAAGTGCTCTACCGACTGGTATAGGCGATTATGTCTCTCCATAATCTGCAATCCAACAGCATGTATTGGTTCTAGTGCCACATGCCATAACAGAAGGCTGTCAAATATCTTGTCACCTTTATTTCTTTTCTCACCTATTCCACATATAGTTCTAGTTGTCACATCATATTGCAGTTATTATTTTTCTCATATTTTGACTAAAAAATTATGCCCGTCTCTTACTGATGTTTGTAATAAGTCTTATTGGAGCCCTCACATCTTTTAAAACATTGCGGATGCTCTTTTAGTTAAGCCGTCCAAGAAATCCTTAAAAAAAATTGTTCTGTAACACAGAGGCATCAAGTTATTTCTGTGTTAGTTTATCAATATATATATATATATATATATATATATATATATATATATATATATATATATATATATATATATATATATATAAGCTGTACCCGGCCACGCGTTGCTGTGGCATAGTTTGGCTAAATTGAAAAGAAAAGAAAATAGAAATCTCACGTATCTAATATGGTTACTGTCGCAATAATTGTCTGCGCACATACATGGATAGTCATCGATGCCCCCCACCCCCCCCCCCCCCCCCACCTTCCCAAATCCACTTATACTCGCTCCCTCATCAAAGGCTTTTGAAAGAAAGGCAATAAAAATCGCACTTGTCTAATATAGTTAATGTCGGAATCATTCTCTGCGCAGATATAGAGATAGTCTGGTTTGCCACTTTAGAACACGCAACAAATAATTGCGTCTTTATATTAGTGGTCGTTTAAATGGTATTATTAGCACATAAAAAACGGTTATTTGGTTATCACATGCTAAAGCTGTTTGTATTTTTTTAAGAGACGGAAGTAAAGCTTACTACTGTACTTGCAAATAACCAAGTAAGTCGTTAAAAAAATGAGATTAGCGGAGGTAGCGTTAGTAAAATATAAACATATAAGGAAATGAGAACTTTAAAATCATGCGTTAAGCTCTTCAAGTTAACAATTTCTTAAATCACCCCCTTTCCTCCTCCATCCACCGAATACTGCTCTTTCCCTCATTGAAGGATTTGAAAGTCATCACCCGACGATATTTTTTATAACTAACTTTGATACCCCTGTCCATCCGGACTGAAATAGGGAGCAGGAATTGTAATGAGTAGTAAATGCGGGTAGTGTAATATTTACCGCACTATCCTTCAAGTACCAGTACAACTACTACCACCACGGGCCACCACAATAACTAAAATAATGTCACTGCTATCTGTTTTACCGTTGAAGTAGACAGGAAGTCGTGAGCTAGAGGATTTGGCGCCGCAAGGCTAATGACAGAAAAATGCCATAACTCTACCAGCGGTCTCCGGCATGATAGCACTATGGTGTAACCACCCAATCACAACTACTACTACTGCTACTTTGAGTGGGTAAGGCAGTTACTTTGACTTAAAGCTCTTTCAGTTACAAGTTTATGCTACCCTCCCCCACCCCCTCCTAATTCACCGTCTACTCTTTCCTTCATCGAAGTAGTTTGGAAAAAAAAATCAAGTGAAATGCAAGGAAAACAGGAAAAATACACCATAATTATGAAATGAACGCTATGATAAACAACACAGCCTAATTTCAAGCAATGTCAGAAAAATAAAATTAAATCGAAATGAAAATGAATGGAAATCTATGAAAATTCAGCGTTATCATGCAATCGGAAAGTTTGAAATGAAATCATATGTATGCGAAATGGTCACATTTAATTATCAACTGGTTTACCCACATACCTGTATTTTTTTAATAGTATGTATGGCCACATGGCTAGTGCTGTCGCCACGACAGAGCAGGTCTGGATTGTATTTTGCCCCCGGGTAAAAAGAAAAAAAGGAAACTGCCGTACCTAGTCAAACCCTAGTCTCCCGCAAGGGAACTCAGTGTACTAACCATTCAGACAGGCAACCACAGCTTCTGAACAACGAAAAGAAAACAAAAATACGCAAGATGTGTGTCCCGATTCTAACACAACTCAAAACCACAGGCAATTGTTTTTTTCTCATAAACAGATATCCCATATATAAACTTCAAGTATTATTGATACGGCACAATAATAGAATCGTACGTGTCTAACACGGTAAATATCGCAATAATTGTCTGCGCAGACATAGATGCCCCCCCCCCTTTTCTCAAATCCACCGACTACTCTCTAACTCATCGAAAGTTGTTTGAAAAGAAATAAAATAGAATTCGTGTCTAATATGGTTAACGTCGCAATCAGCGATATAGAGATAGTCTGATTTGCTGTACGGGTGGATGTTAACAATAGAGCGTCCCGTTTCTACTGCGCATGCACTGTGAAAGTCGATCGCCCTTGAGCATTTACTAACGTGGCTATAATTAAATGTCACTAAAAATTGAAATATTGGTTTCGAAGATTTTCCCAACAAATGTCGTCCCCAGTCTCTAACAATGACAGGTAGAATTTCAAACTATGACCGGTAAAATTCCGGTATCAAAACAAACATATCCTGAAAATTTCAGTTAAATCGGTTCAGTAGTTTCCGAGTCTATAGCTCATAAACAAACACACAAACATTAATTTATATATATGTATATGTATATATATATCACATCAAGGAAGATTGGCTAAAAAACAGCATCCTTTCTCGAAAGCTGATATATTTTGGTCATATCAAGCGCCACGACGGATTGGAAAAAATTATAGCAGAAGGCATGGTACTAGGAAGGAGGGGCAGGGGCCGACCGACACGAAGATGGGAGCAGGATATAAGTGACTCCTTGAGTGTGAAAGTTCATGAGCTGGCGAGAGACCGAGTTTCTTTCAGGCAGACTGTGATGAGAGCGACGTTCTGCACAGGACCTACTACATGATGATGATGATGATGATTATATATATATATATATATATATATATATATATATATATATATATATATATATATATATGAGTGTGTGTGTGGGGTGGGGTGGGGGTAGGGGGGGAGTATACGTCATTCATAAAGTAGTGCGAACAGTTTTGTAAAACTGCTGGAGGAGGAGGAGGAGGAGGAGGAGAAGGAGAAGGAGAAGGAGAAGACAAAGACGAAGACGAAGACGAAGACGAAGACGAAGACGAAGAAGACGAAGAAGACGAAGAAGACGAAGAAGACGAAAAAGACGAAGAAGACGAAGTAGACGAAGAAGACGAAGTAGACGAAGAAGACGAAGAAGAGGAAGAAGAGGAAGAAGAGGAAGACGAGAGACCGAGTTTCTTTCAGGCAGACTGTGATGAGAGCGACGTTCTGCACAGGACCTACTACATGATGATGATGATGATGATTATATATATATATATATATATATATATATATATATATATATATATGAGTGTGTGTGTGGGGTGGGGTGGGGGTAGGGGGGAGTATACGTCATTCATAAAGTAGTGCGAACAGTTTTGTAAACTGAGCAATGCATCAAATTCGCAGACAATTTAACCAATTATTTACATCAAATATAATATTTGTATTCTGCATTATCTTCGCCGTCCGATTCCTTTACCATACGGAAACATTGAAACCATAGCTTACAATATTTTCATTGTGGGTCCTGTGCAAGGGGCATGTGCCTTGTTTAAGTGTTTAATAAAATAATGTGCTGAGAGAAGAAATGAATATAATATTATTTTTAAAATGGATCTATTAACCAACGTCGGCTCTGTGGCTAAGTTGATGCGAACGCTTCCTAATGCCGGGATGCCAGGTTCGATTCCAGCTGTGGGTCATGCGCCTTGCGTTGGTTTTGACAGTGGTATCAAGAAAGCCGACCGTCTAGTGAGCAATGGCAAACTACTGGACGTAAATTCGCCTAGAAAACCACACAACAGCCAGGGGCTGTTGGGGTTGGTTCTGCAACGTCCTGTAAAGGATACGCAACTAACCTAACCTATTAACAAACACCATTGAAAAAAAGAGAGCTTATAAATACGACTTTTCCCGAGAACTGGGAGACGTGGTTTATACAAGAACTGTTAGAATTAACTGAACTGCCATAAAGATTAGTTTAGATGTTTTGAAAGAGGCGAGGTTTCAAAGACAACCGGTCATAAACACTAGAAAGAGGCAGTTGTAATTTTTGTTCATATTAGGAGAGGAAGGAAACTGGAACATGTTGTGACCACTGGAAAGATCTGTGGAAAAAGAGACAGAAGAAGACAACGCTGAAACTTGTTGAATTAGGAATCGACATCACAGCACTCGAGACACTTACCTAAGCACCCCGTCCACATCTTCAGCAGCAAGCAAAGAGTTCCAACTGCGATGGCGCCAGCAGCAGTGTGAACGTTCATTTGTCTTGCCTGTTCCTTGATTGTTGAGCATCAGCCAGATTATCTGGTAATTCCCTGCACCGTCATTCACCTCAGACCGTATTGATCTATTTGTGCCCGAGCACTGTTCACTCGCTCCTAAAGGGCCCTCACAACTTCTAGCTTGTCATGCAACAATTCACAACTAAATGATGCAGAACCAACCAGTCTATCTGACTGCTCGTTTCCCAAGAACACCAGTATAGCATGGAGAAAATATTCAAAGACAGCAGAGGACGACTATTGACAGCGCAAAGATTAACAATGCTCTGCTTGTTAACCTCCTGGGTTCTAATCGTCAGGGTCAGTCTCCTTCGTACTAACAGTGACTGACTCTCGCTGCGTGTTTTTATTTTACTCCTAAATGTACGGATTATCTTTTCTCATTGACAGATCGACTGTCGTCATCTTTTGAAGCCAAAGACGACAAATTACTGGCTTCGGCCAAGGAAATCTACCGTTCATGCTTGTTCAGAGCTACGTCTGTGGACGATAGAACGAAAAGCGTAGGTCAGTGGTGCGTGTTGACTGTGTCTCTATGTGTAGGTCAGTGGTATGTGGTGGCTATGTCTTTGAGTCATTGGTATGTGGTGACCAAGTCTGTAGGTGTAGGTAAGTGGTATGTGGTGAATAGTTCTTTGAGTCAATGGTATGTGGTGACTAAGTCTGCAGGTGTGAGTAAGTGGTATGTGGTGATTATGTCTTTGAGTCATTGGTATGTGGTGACTAAGTCTGTAGGTGTATGTAAGTGGTGTTTGGTGAATAGTTCTTTGAGTCAATGGTATGTGGTGACTAAGTCTGCAGGTGTAGGTAAGTGGTATGTGGTGATTATGTCTTTGAGTCATTGGTATGTGGTGACTAAGTCTGTAGGTGTAGGTAAGTGCTATGTGGTGAATAGTTCTTTGAGTCAATGGTATGTGGTGACTAAGTCTGCAGGCGTAGGTAAGTGGTGTGTGGTGATTCTGTCTTTGAGTCATTAGTATGTGGTGACTAAGTCTGTAGGAGCAGGTAAGTGGTATGTGGTGATTATGTCTAAAGGTGTAGGTCAGTGGTATGTGGTGATTATGTTACGGCCTTGGATATTCCATCTATCCGTTGCTTGAACTCTGGCTCTGCCCCCCTTTATATCTAAGTGACAGGGTTCTCTGTGGTGTGAAGACTGGTAGCAGGGCTAAACCATTTCATCTGTCGTCTATAGGCAGGTGCTTTGCTGGGGGGGGGGGGGGGGGAAAGGCAGGCTCAACCAGCATCTCCGCTCTTGTGTCACCGGAGCCCTCACGGGAAGCAAAGAAAAGTGTTACTGCACCCTAACAGGCGACTAAGAGGCGACTAGGGGTAGGGTGCGGCTTGAGGTTGGCTACCTCTTCCTGTAAAAACAATAGCCACAAAAACCAACCAACCATGGATAGGTCAAAAAGAGAAAGCAAGTAAAACCCAGCCAACCAAGATGACGGGAGGCTCTTCAAATAGAAGAAGTATGACACGGTGTGGAGAAAGCCGTAAGGAGTCCGGATCGTTGACGTACCTCCTCTTAGCTAGGAAAACCTCTATAACTGGCACCTGGAATGTAGAACTCTCTATGATATAGGCAGAACAATGACAGTAACAAGGGAAATAAAACATTATATAACTAGAATGTCTTTGCATTGGAACCCAAAGGGGCATAGGAAAAAAGGAAGAAAGAAAAACACATGAAGAAGAGAGCTGGAACATGAAGAAGAGAGCTGGAGAATGAAGTTAGAAAGATGGGGAGGACATGGGAAGAGCATCATGTAATGGCGAAGGATAGAACGACTTGGTGTGAGTTAGTTGAGGGCCTATGCTCCATTGAGGGATAGAAAGGCAGAAGAAGAAAAACTAGCATCCCCGAACGGGGAGCTTTAGATTATTATTGTGACCAGTTTACGTTTACCACAGTCAATGGCTGTTAGCCTTGTACGCCACCAAGAACCCTCAAAAAGAACTCCTTCAGTGTTGATGGAAGCAAAAGAGACAGACCCAAATACTGTTATGTTCGGTGACGAAGTCGTCTACAGGTAATATAATTGACCGCCGATGTGCATCTGTTGTCTCTTGATAACGCCATATTATCGCTGGTATAATAGCTCTTTCGGTTAAGATCCTGCCTTCGTATCTGAAGTCGACATCCAAATCCCGTGAAATGTCACCGACGTCTGTGGTCATGAGCTGTCTTGGCATTTAATGTCAGAGGGTCATGCCTCGAGGTTTGACATTTCAGACAAATCTATAGAGGTCATAATTCGAGAAATATTGGCTTTATTTAATGAGACTGAAACCGATGATAATGTAATGCTGAAACAATGATAATGTAATAATGTTGCAGATGTATGTTTTCATGAAGACTTCATGCAGAAGTGTGGGAAAATGTACTCATAAACAATACTGTAGCCGTACAGCAACAACTATTGAATTTAGTTTGAGTTAACTAATGGCGGAAGAAAACTGACCACCGAGCAGTGCACCCGAAAACGATCTTGTGTTTGGGTTTCCGGACTGAACCCGCAGCGGCTTGAGGGGCATGAGACCTCGCTCAGCCAGCGGATGCTGCACGATACATGTGCTCAGCAGCACGTGTTCGGGTGACTGCGTGGGGATGGAGGGTTAGTCTGGCTCGTTGATGATAACGGTGGTACGTTTCTCTATAGTTAGCCTTTTAGTTAGTCATAGTTAGTAATAGTAGTACTAGAAGTAAGATTAGTGGTAAGGTAATTTTAGTAGTAGTAGCAGCAGCCGCAGCAGAGCAGCATTTGTAGTAGTAACAGCAGCCGCCGCAGCAACAGCACCAACCATAGTAGTGGTAGTGGTGGTAGTAGTAGTAGCAGCCGCAGCAACAACAGTAGCAGTACTAGTAGTAGTGATGGTGGTAGTAGTTGTAGTAGTAGCAGCAACAGTAGTAGTAGCATCAGCAGGAGTAGTGGTAGTGGTGGTATTTCAGTAGTAGTATTAGTCGTATTAGTAGCAACAGAAGGAGATTAGGAAAGAGAATAAAAAGAGGAATAAGACTATTTCCTATTATATTTATTCTCTCTCTCTTTCTCTCTCTCTCTCTATCTCTCTCTCTCTCTCTCTCTCTCTCTCTCTCTCTCTCTCTCTCTCTCTATGTTAGGAATATGAGTCATTTCCAATAAATGTCTATTTTTGTTTCTGTTGTAAGTAAAAGTTATTTATGTTTAAAAACGAAAGTCCTAGTCGACATTTCTGGACTTGGTTTATTACTATACTTTTTAAAAAAGTCAGTTATATAAGTATAGTTAGAGCGGATTCCACCGTTTGTAATTAAGATGTAGATGTTTTAAAAATTATTTTTATTTATTAACTGTAAATTGATGTATAAAGGAATAACTCCATACAAGGCATGGACTGGAAGAACAGAATGTTAGACGGGTCTGCATTCTTAATTCTTAACTCCTTTGAAATAAAGCTCGTTCGTTCCTTCGTTCGCTCTCTCTCTCTCTTTCTCTCTCTCTCTCTCTCTCTCTCTCTCTCTCTCTCTCTATATATATATATATATATATATATATATATATATACCTCCCTCCCTCTTTCCCCTTCTCTTCCTTTCCCTGGCACTCGCACATACACACATACACGCATGCACGCACACACACATACACACACCCTCCCCCTCTCAATCTCTCAGTTACGAAATTACATTCACATGGATAGAATAGGCTCAGAGTCACACTCTCACTTACTTTGTCATATATATATATATATATCCATGCACGCACATACACACACACGCACGCACATACACACACGAAAGAGGTTGTAGAGAGAGTCTCACTCGCAACATTATTTTTCTCAAACAAACAGAGATTTCACACAGAAACCACATTTCCTTCGCAATATCAGACACGATCGCTACAAACTCACTATGTCAGGATCTCGTCCACCACACATATGTATAAGTAAGTGTCTGATTGATTGAGTGGCAGATATTCTGGACAAACTAGGGGACCCGTGCGTCGACAGCGAGACTTCAAATCTGACGGTGTCGTTTTTTTCAAATTATTATTCCCAATAGTAGTAGTAGTAGTGGTCGTGGTGGTAGTAGTAGTAGTAGTAGTGGTAGTAGTAGTAGTAGTAGTGGTAGTAGTAGTAGTAGTGGTGGTAATGGTACTAGTAGTAGTAGTAGTAGTAGTGGTAGTAGTAGTAGTAGTGGTGGTAATAGTACTAGTAGTAGTAGTAGTAGTAGTGGTAGTAGTAGTAGTAGTGGTGGTAATGGTACTAGTAGTAGTAGTAGTAGTAGTGGTAGTAGTAGTAGTAGTGGTCGTGGTGGTACTAGTAGTAGTAGTAGTAGTAGTGGTAGTAGTAGTTGTAGTGGTAGTAGTAGTAGTAGTGGTAGTAGTAGTAGTAGTAGTAGTGGTCGTGGTGGTACTAGTAGTAGTAGTAGTAGTAGTGGTAGTAGTAGTAGTAGTAGTAGTGGTAGTAGTAGTAGTAGTGGTAGTAGTAGTAGTAGTAGTAGTAGTGGTAGTAGTAGTAGTAGTAGTAGTAGTAGTGGTAGTAGTAGTAGTGGTAGTAGTAGTAGTAGTAGTAGTAGTAGTAGTAGTAGTAGTAGTAGTAGTAGGAGAAGGAGGAGGAGGAGAAGCAGCAGCAGCAGCAGCAGCAGAGGTTACAGTAATAGTAGTATTGTAACAATTGTTCCATAAATATTAGTAGTGGTGGTTGTGATGGTGGTAATAGAAAAAGCAGTAGAAACATCAGTAGTTCGAGTAGTAGTAGTAGTAGTAGTAGTAGTAAAAGTAGTAGTAGTAGTAGTAGTAGTAGTAGTAGTAGTAGTAGTAGTAGTAGTAGTAGTAGTAGTAGTAGTAGTAGTAGTAGTAGTATTAGCATTAGTAGTTGTTGTTGTTGTAGTAGTAGTTGTAGTAGCAGTATTAGCAGCAGCAGCAGCAGCAGGAGCTGTAGTAGTTGTGTCAGTGGCAGCAGTAAAAGTAGTGTAGCATTTTTATAGCAGCAGTAAAATCAGCATATCTCTACGTAGTAATGGTAGCAAAAGAAGCAGCAACTGTCATATTAGTAGTCGAAGAAGAAGAAGAAGAAGAAGAAGAAGAAGAAGAAGAAGAAGAAGAAGAAGAAGAAGAAGAAGAAGAAGAAGAAGAAGAAGAAGAAGAAGAAGAAGAAGAAGAAGAAGAAGAAGAAGAAGAAGAAGAAGAAGAAGAAGATGGTATGAAGCAGCAAGAGGAGAATGGACAATAAGAAGAAATCGCCATTTCGCTCATTGCCACCGACAATCACACACACACACAAGCACACATACACACACACACAAACCCCTGCCTCCCCACACACAAACTCACCCAGCTTCAAATGTTCATAATTAAGTGTTCATAATCAAGCAGTATGCGTCCTATTTATATATATTTGTCCTTCTACAAAATCAAGTAATATCGAGACAGAAAGAAACCGTTTCTTTAAACAAGATACGTACCACTGCCTCCCAATAAACAAACCGCCTTCCTAGCAACACATTTCAAATATTGATATCGCTTCATGTATGTTCTCAACTCTTTTTAATCCACACATATGTATGGGTGTCTGATTTATTCAGTGGCAGATATTCTGGAAACACTAGGGGGCCTGAACGTCAACAGCGAGACTTCAGATCTAACCATGTTGCTGGCCAATGTGACCCGGATGTTCGGAGCGTCGCCATTTTTCAAAGTGATTGTTCATAGCACCAAAAATTTATCGGTAAGTTTAAAGAGAAAAGGTTTTGGTATCAAACTCACAATCATCATAATCGCTATCAAATACCTTGCCGAATGGCGTGGATGATCACTCTTCTTCACAATCTGCGATTTGCAAACTGTGCGTATCAGTTCGTGTCCAGACACCCATTTATGCCATTGTCAAGAATCTTCGCACTTTGTCTTTCGCTGTCTCTTTTTTCCCACAGATTTTTCAGTTGTCACAACATGTTCCAGTTTCCATCTTCTTATAGCATGATTAAGAATATGACGACTGACTTTTTCTGATGTTTGAGATAAGCTGTCGTCAAGTCTTTGCCTCTTTCAAGACATCGCGGTTACTCTTGTGGGCTGTCCAGGGAATTCTAAAGATTATTTTGTAAAACCACATCTCCGAGGCCTTAAAAAAATTGTGTGTGTGTGTGTGTGTCCAGTATTCACAGCATTATTTAACTCAAAATATGTTACTTTATTACTTCATACGTTGCATTTAATGTTTTTTATTTTTATTATTTACTTCCTAGCGCTCTTCTGTAACATGCATTAATTCTTTCCGAATTCAGCTACTTTTGTCATGTCTTCCTCTCTCTTTCTAGCCCCTAGTGGAGCATGGGCCCTAAATCAACTCAGACAAGTTGTTCTATCCTTCGCTATCGCATGCAGATCTCCCCATGTCCTCGCCATCTGTTTAACATCACCCTCTAGCTTGCTTTTCCGTGTATCTTTCAGTCTTTCTTTATGTATATGTCCCTGTGGGTTCCAATGCACAGACATTCTAGTTATATTGTTGTCAGTTTTTTTTTTATGTGGTCCCCATCTATCATACGGTTTGATTCCCTCTGTTCTGTGCAGAACCAGTTACTGAATGTAGTTTAATAGTAATTGCAACTACTTTAATGTACATGTATTTTTTTTTTTCTTTACATTTTTATTCATTTTGACTCAAGGAGCGATACTAGAAAGTGAACAATCTTTAGGATTAAAGATGCAATAAATGAAAACGTGATAAATTATCTGCGTCTCTAAAAAATCACGCAGCCGCCTAGCAGACATTTATCAGATATGTCGTTCACAAATACTGCAGAAGTAAAACTGAAATCAAAAAGAGAATATGAATGGCTAAATTGATTCTTCTTCTTTCTTTTGCAATATCTGCTTATGCCGCTTGGCGTCGCTGTTATTCTACCGCACTCGAGCCAGTGAGCGTTCAGTGGTTTGATATGCCGTGTTGTTATGCAGTCTCCAGGAGTCAGTGACTCCTTCAATCCTTCTTCTTTTCGGTTTTGCCCTGCCTCTTGGTGTTTCGATTTTCAGGTTGCACGCTCTTGCTGCTGGCAACCTTGGTGGCTAAATATATATTTAGATAGAACTGAAAATCACTGACATCTAGAAAAATAAACAACACATTTAAAAAACAATTTATAGTTAAAAGTTATGTAACCTCAACTCTTCTATATGGTGCAGAAACGTGGACAATAAACAGGTAACTGGGTAATTGAACTGGGTACACCCGCTGTTTTGGATATACAGAAGAAAAGGTTGTATTTTATCGAAAATAAAATGATCAAATATAGAGGTTCTGCAGAGACTGCAAAAACAAAAACAAAAAGAGAGACTTGCTATCAGAAACATAGAGACAATTGAAATATTTCAGCCACACCCTCCCTCCCCCCCCTTCCCCCTCCCCCCCCCCTTTCCTTACTCCAATTTTTTTTTGGGTTAATAATCACGGTACTGAAGGGGGAATTCAAAATCAGCAGAGCACGATGTAGACGATATAAGTATCGGGACAACATTAGGTGACGGCCAGACAGCAGTCAGAGAGAGAGAGAGAGAAAGAGAGAGAGAGAGAGAGAGAGAGAGAGAGAGAGAGAGAGAGAGAGTGAGTGAGGGGAGAAAGAGATACTACCAAGACAAGACAAGAGAGAGAGAGAGTGTGTGTGTGTGTGTGTATGTGTGTGTGTGTGTGTGTGTACCGCAGATCCATTGTGGCGTCTTCATTATTTATTGAAAGACGAAAGGCATTAAACAGACATTAAAGCTAAACTATATGCGAATGTCGTGGTACAATCGAGGAAGATATTCACACCAGATTCAACAAAAGCAAACTAGTTAATAACCCAGCTAGCTCCTATTTGATAATATAAACCGTTTTCGGTTAGTTCGACGTTAGTCTCCCCAAATAGAGTAGTTCAGTTTTCATTCGCAAGTTTGTTGGGCTAGTCGACTTTCCTGAACGTTACGGGTGTGTCCCGCTCTGTTGTTTGGAGTCTGCTACGTCTTGCATTTACGTGTTCATTCCGAGAAAGAGAATGTTTGTGACATAAGTTGCAGCCCTCTCAGGGATGTGAAAAAGGGGGGGGGGGGGGTTGTTACACGCGGTTTCTTCATGTTTTTGGAGTGCCAAAAGCGCCGGCGTGCTGAAATATACAACACGCAATATCAACGGCATTGCAAAACACCCCAGTAACCGTGTGCCAGGGTCACAGAGCTCAGGAACTACTAATCAGAATTGAGCAAGTGTGTATATGGGTGGTGGCTGTGGAGACTCGCGTCGAACTAGCCCCGTTTTCAATATTATTAAAAAAAATCTCATGCAATACATATTCGCTTTCACCATATATTACCTGTGCCAAACATCGTCACTAGCAAAAATGATGTAAACAAAACAAAACAAAACAAAACCATTAGTAGCTAAGGAAATGAGAAAAAATAAAAGATATAAATCCGGAGTGAAGTTGGCGTAGAACCACAAATAAACTGCATAGAAGGATAACAAATAAAGTGGTCTGCCCACTAAAAGATAGTCTTCTGATACCATGTCATGTAAAGTATGTACCAAAAGAGAAGAGGCACATTGGTCAGGACGTGGAAATGGTCATGATAACAAGGTAGCAGTGATGTAGCAGTGATGTAGTGTGATGTAGCAGTGATGTAGCAGTGATGTAGCAGTGATGTAGTGTGATGTAGCAGTGATGTAGCAGTGATGTAGCAGTGATGTAGTGTGATGTAGCAGTGATGTAGCAGTGATGTAGCAGTGATGTAGTGTGATGTAGCAGTGATGTAGCAGTGATGTAGTGTGATGTAGCAGTGATGTAGCAGTGATGTAGCATTAATATAGCAGTGATGTAGCAGTGACGTAGCAGTGATGTAGTGTGATGTAGCAGTGATGTAGTGTGATGTAGCAGTGATGTAGCAGTGATGTAGTGTGATGTAGCAGTGATGTAGCAGTGATGTAGCATTAATATAGCAGTGATGTAGCAGTGATGTAGCAGTGATGTAGCAGTGATGTAGTGTGATGTAGCAGTGATGTAGCAGTGATGTAGCAGTGATGTAGTGTGATGTAGCAGTGATGTAGCAGTGATGTAGTGTGATGTAGCAGTGATGTAGCAGTGATGTAGTGTGATGTAGCAGTGATGTAGTGTGATGTAGCAGTGATGTAGCAGTGATGTAGCAGTGATGTAGCAGTGATGTAGTGTGATGTAGCAGTGATGTAGCAGTGATGTAGTGTGATGTAGCAGCGAAGTAGCAGTGATGTAGTAATGATGTAGCAGTGATGTAGCAGTGATGTAGCAGTGATGTAGTTTGATGTAGCAGTGATGTAGCAGTGATGTAGCAGTGATGTAGCAGTGATGTAGTGTGATGTAGCAGTGATGTAGCAGTGATGTAGCAGTGATGTAGTGTGATGTAGCAGTGATGTAGCAGTGATGTAGCAGTGATGTAGTGTGATGTAGCAGTGATGTAGCAGTGATGTAGTTGTGATGTAGTGTGATGTAGCAGTGATGTAGCAGTGATGTAGTGTGATGTAGCAGCAAAGTAGCAGTGATGTAGTAATGATGTAGCAGTGATGTAGCAGTGATGTAGTGTGATGTAGCAGTGATGTAGCAGTGATGTAGCAGTGATATAGCAGTGATGTAGCAGTGATGTAGTGTGATGTAGCAGGGATGTAGCAGTGATGTAGTGTGATGTAGCAGTGATGTAGTGTGATGTAGCAGTGATGTAGCAGTGATGTAGCAGTGATGTAGCAGTGATGTAGCAGTGATGTAGCAGTGATGTAGCAGTGATGTAGCAGTGATGTAGCAGTGATGTAGTGTGATGTAGCAGTGATGTAGCAGTGATGTAGCAGTAATATAGCAGTGATGAAGCAGTGATGTAGCAGTGATGTAGCAGTGATGTAGCAGTGATGTAGTGTGATGTAGCAGTGATGTAGCAGTGATGTAGCAGTGATGTAGCAGTGATGTAGCAGTGATGAAGCAGTTATGTAGCAGTGATGTAGCAGTGATGTAGCAGTGATGTAGTGTGATGTATCGAGGTGCCAGGAAGAGCAAACACATAACCTCATATCCTCCTCGACCCTAAAAAGGTATATAGGAAGTGAAGAAGAAGAAACATTAGAAGAGACATACGTAAGGTGACAATACACAAGGAAGAAAAGAATCAAATGCGACAATACAAAATCACCGTTATCACTTCCCAACTGCATGTATGTACAAAAAGAAAAACTCGGTTGGAAAAGAGTGGGCGCGGGGGGGGGGGGGGGGGGGGGTTGTTGTCAGTGGTTTAGAACTCTATGGCCACTGGTCACAGACTGCAGGTTGGGATATTTATTTGTGTCTCTAAAAAGGGAAAAGAAAATTACGTACCAAGGACACAACACGATTTTCTGGCATGAGAGCCCAAAGTGGGAATCTTTCGGGCAGCAGTTTCTCTGAGTTTTTTTTAAATTAATTTGGAAATATTTGCTTGCAAGCTTCTTTTTTTTTTTTTTTAATTCTTCATTTCGTGTTCCGTGTTTTCCACTCTGCTGCTTTATTGTTTTATGCTCGTTTATAAATTATTATTTCCTGTCAAATATATTATTGTTTCTTTCTGTTTCCTTGTCGAGACAGTTTTTCTTAAGTGGCACATATTAAATTGTGTATAATGTCTATCATATTTCTGCTTTTGGTTCTGCGATTGTTTTTCTTTTCAAATTCATTTTCATCTTTGTCATGAACAGCAATATCGTCAACATTACATCGTCTTCATTATCATCAGCATCGTCATCATCATCATCATCATCATCATCATCAACTTATTTGGAGGATTTCTTTCACCTTTTGTTTCTCTTGTTCTTTCTGTTTTCTCGCTTTTGTTATCGCTATTGACAGCAGCGGTCAGAGTAGCTGGTGAAACATCAGAATGGTTTGAAGTGCAGAAAGGAGTGAGACAGGGTTGCATTCTTTAACCCACCCTATTTAACATCTATGCTGAAAATGTTATGAGAAACGCAATTAGCGATGAAGCATGTGAGAGCTTTGATCCACTAAAAAATGGGAGGTAATCCTATCCCAGAACTCAGATATGCAGACGACACAGTTCTCCTTTCCAACAGTATACAAGGTTTAGAAAAATTAATTATGGCCACCAAAAAACAGTGCAGAAGTGAATCTGTTTCTGAATTAAAAAAAAAAAAATTATGTCCTCAGTAAATACAGCACACCAACCAGGTATTGCAATCGAAAATGAAGAAATAGAAAATGTAAAAGATTTCAAATACTTGGGCTCTTCAGTAAACAACAGTGGCGACTGCTCAGAAGTTGTCAGAAGAAGACTTGCATTAGCACTGCAGAGATTAAATAACATGAAGAACATGAAGCACTAGTAAATTGGTTAAAGTAAAAATCTTGAGATCATGCATTTTTCCTGTGGCAACCTACGGTTGTGAGTTTTGGACTCTCACTCAGTCACGGAGGAAAAGGATTGCAGCTTTTGAAATGAAATGCTATTGGAAAATTCTTAGAATACCATGGACCAGGAACAGGAAAAACATTGACACTCTGAACGAGTTGAACATCAAGGAGAACTGGCTTATAAACAGCATCCTGTCCCGGAAGTAAAAGTATTTTGGCAACATCAAGCGTCATGGTGGCTTGGAAAAGACGGTGATGGAAGGTGCAGTTTGTGAAAGGCGAGGCAGGGGTCGACCACTGCGAAGATGGATACAAGTCATTGAAAATGCACTGTCATTGAAAGCACATGGGGCTGGAGAGCTGGCTAGAGAAAGGGATACTTTCAGGCGTGCTGTGAAGGGAGCGACGTCGTCTTGCTCTTCCTATTCGTTCCCTCTTCTTTTTCTCCTACTGATGACAATGTAGTTTACGCACTCAACAGAGATTCATAAAACCGTTTCGTAGGCATGATATCATCTGGAACAAATTTACAGCTAACATTTTCTACCATGTACCTGGGCTCATATGACAAGGGCGATGGGAATCTGGTGTCTGTATGGCGAAGTGATTAAGCCAATTGCTTTGCGCTCTGTACGTCGTGGGCTCGAATCAATACCGCAGGTGCAATAATGACGACTGTGTCGTCTTTAACGTTGATTGTATCTATTATAACTTTGACACGGGTACTATGAAATGTCAGCGTCTGTGGCCTAGGCGTTGCGAACGAGCTTCGTAATGCCGAGGTGCCGGGTTCGATCCCAGCTGCTGGCCTTGCGTTGGTTTCAACAGTGGTATAAAATAAGAAAGAAATGGCAAACTATTGGACGTAATTTTGCCAAGAAAAACCACAACAGCCAAAAAAAAAAAAAAAAATGCTGGTCCTGGTTCTGCAACGTCCTGTAAAGGATACGCAACTTACTAGGAAATATTATGAGCATTAAAGAAAAACTCCGTGATTGTGATCTTATCAGCCATCAAGTGATGATTCGTCTATGAACATATGGGTCAGGCACCATATGTCCTTTAAGAACATGGTTTTTGAGGAGCACTTTGGTTCTCTTGACTTACCATTTCTCTCAGGTTAGGATGCAGAGAGGCGGCTACAACAGACGACATTGAAAGAGAGAGAGAGAGAGAGAGAGAGAGAGAGAGAGAGAGAGAGAGAGGGAGAGAGAGAGAGACAGAGAGAGAGAGAGAGAGAGAGAGAGAGAGAGAAAGGAGAAGAGGGAGGTCTTTCCTAGACACACAATCACACTGAATAAAGGTGACAAAACCTTCCTTCTGTCGTCCTGCACTGTAAAGTTTAAACCATACAACGAGTGAAGACAGGTACATACCGACTGCTTCTGGTTCCCTGTTTGCAGCTCATCTCTAAAGTGACACAGTACACCGATCCCTGGACTTCTCAAAGGGATTACTCAAGAGCCCGAGCATCTCCCAAAACTACGGTAAATAGTGATTTCTTTCTTCTCAACGTGTCATAGCTTCTGTTATTACTGACCTGGATTCGACGAATCACGGGTAAAACGGATCAGTAAAACGAAGTAAAGGACCTACTTCCACGCTTTCATGCGTATTGGGCTAGACCTATTTTTTATAGACCAATCAGCATTTTGTGGGTTATGTTGTCAGCATCACGCCGGTCACCTTTACTTTCCAGGACTATACTCCATACCCACTTAAAGCTAGGTTGATCTAAAAGGCAAATTTATTTTTGAAAAGTCCGGTTCCTCCAGGACCAGAACCCACGACCTTCTGATCCGCAAGCGAGTGTCTAGTCGCTACACCACGATGACCAGTTTTGAACAACGGATCAACATCATGGCACACAGGTAGTAACCCATAGGTGCTCCGTTCTTCTTCTAACTTAAGTCTGAGTCCAAAGAAGCTCAGCACAGTGCACAGGCTCTGTAGCACCGGCGAGGATCCTGAAATACTTTTGGTAGATTTTAAACTCTAAATTTAGCTCGGGCATTGCCGTTAGGCTACTCTTTTCGATTTCCAACTGCCTAGGGAATTTTTACTTGCGCAACAGTACACACGGGCGTCCGATCTCACTTCCCAGAGACCAGGGGGAATTACTAGAAGTCCAAGTCCACGCGTGAAAACCCGGAATCTCTAGCATTCGACGCAGACACAATACCTCGAGACCCCGCAGCCCCCTGTAAAACAGATACGTCCAAAAGGCAACAGTCATTTGTATACCAGAGGTATGCATGGCGTAAACCAGCAGTAATTTCAATATGCATCGAAACCCCCGTTTACTCGTCGTCATCAGCGTGTAGCAGGTCATCTACACGGTCGCTGCCTTCAAGCTCGTCTGACAGAAACTTGGCCCCTCGCCAGCTCTCGTGCACTTTCCTCCATGAGGTATCTATCTCAACTGTTCTGTGTCAGTTGTCGAGGTGGTCGTTCCCATTACACTGTCGCATGCCCTTGGCTACTATTATTTCCAATCCACAATGGCGTTCGATATGACCAAAGTGTTTCAGTTGCCGAGCAAAGGAGCTGATATATATATCTATGCAGTGTTAGTCAGCTCTGTGGCTAAGTCGATCCAAACGCTTCGTAATGCCGGAATGCCGGGTTCGATCCCAGCTGAGGGTCATTCGCCTTGCGTTGGTTTCGACAGTAGTATCAAGAAAGCCGACCGTCCAGGAAGCAATGGCAAACTACTGGACATAAATTTGCCTAGAAAAACCACACAACAGCCAGGGGCTGTTGGGGTTGGTTCTGCGACGTCCTGTAGAGGATACGCAACTAACCTATTATGCAGTGTTACTATTCTTTGCAAGACGTGAGGATCCCTATAACACACAGTCGAATTCTACCGTATAACAATACTGTGTGAAACGACGGGAAGGTTCCATGACAGCATTTCTTTCTGTCTTACCGTTCTTCTTCTTCTTCTTCTTCTTCTTCTTCTTCTTCTTCTTTCGTTCGCCTGTAAAAAAGTTGTCTATATCAGCAGTTTTGTCTCTTGTATATATTTGACTGTCGGTGTTAGTTCATTCAGTGGTCCATAGAGTTTACGTTCCACTGTTGTTCTTTCTGGCTAAAAGGTTTGCCTTAATGTGTCAAATTCGGTGCAGTCCTGGAGTTCTTGCTCTGATGTCTGGGGCACCTTTCCACATGTGCACATGTCTAACTGTAAAACCCTTAGTGTAATGCTTGAGTCCCTTATCACAAGTGAGCTGTTAAAGTGATATCGAACGGGAAATGAAGGAATGTAAACTGACATGGGATACCATGGGCAGAAAAGTAGCGGAACTGCAGCAATGGGGATCACTTGTGAATGCTTTATGTGTCAACAGCGATATGAAGAGGATATAGTGAGAATAGATCAAACAAATTTACACCTACAATCATCGAACGCATTTATTTTTATTATCATCATACCCATTTGTAAATACAATAGTCTCCAATATTTCTGCCAACAACAGACGCACACATTTATATCTACACTCATCACTAATATTTATTTATATAACCATCACAAACATTTGTATCTGCAATTATCATAGATATTTATATCAGCAATCATCATAAACATGTATTCTACAACCATCATACACATCTATATATACAGTCATCATACACATGACTATCCACAATCATCATACACATGCATATCTACAATCATCATTCACATGTATATCTACAATCATCATACACATGTATATCTACAATCATCGTACACATTTACATCTGCAATGACCATACATATTTATCTCTACGGTCATCACACACATTTTTATCAACGATCATCCAACAAATTTATAATATTTATAACCAAACTCATATGAATCTTTAGTGATCCAAAAAATAAATATCTACAATCCTCTGACACATTTATACATGCAGTCATCACTCACATTTGTATCTACCTTCTTAATTTATATTTATTACTCTTATTTCGAACACATTTATATCTACAATCATTATGTACATTTGTATCTAGCATTTTCACATATATTTTTTCACGATCTTTTCATACATATGTATGTCTACAATCTTAATACAAATGTATATCTACAATCACCATTTTTGGGACTCCAATCCACTCTGGCACTCTGACGACCTGGGACCAGGATGGGGCAGCGAGTCGGTCCCGGTTGAACGACCTCCTGATACAGCTGATTGCCCCAGCAGTCAATGAGTCCGAGGCCAGGAGCATTGTGGGAGAATTCGTTCGGCTGGAGGCGCATATCCACAGGGTAAGCGTTGCTGTCTGTGTGTCTGCCAGGGTGAGAGAGCGAGAAACAGAGACAGACAGGAGTCAGATAAACAGCCAGATAAAGAGAGCGAGAAAGAGAGCGAGGGACACTAAGAGACAGAGAGTGATAAAGTTCCATACAGATATACAAAGATACAAAAAGACCTGCAGACAGACAGACAGACAGACAGACAGACAGACAGACAGACAGACAGACAGACAGACAGACAGACAGACAGACAGACAGACGGACGGATAGATGGACGGACGGATAGATGGACAAACGGACAGATGGACAGACGGACAGACGGACGGCACACACACACAGAGAGAGACATACGGACGGCACACACACACACACCCAGACAGACGGACAGACAGACATACGCACAGACAGACAGACAGACAGACAGACAGACAGACAGACAGACAGACAGACAGACAGACAGACAGACAGACAGACAGACAGACAGACAGACAGACAGACAGACAGACAGACAGACAGACAGACAGACAGACATAGGGATGGCACACACACATACGGAGAGACAGACAGAGAGACGGACGGCACACACACACACACATACAGACGGACGGCACACACAAAAACACAGACGGACGGACGGCACACACACACAGACGGGCGGACGGCACCCACACACACACAGACAGACGGACGGCACACACACACACAGACAGACAGACAGACGGCACACACACACAAACACACGGACAGACAGACAAACGGCACACACACGCACAAACAAACAGACGGACACAAATGATAGTCAAACAGACACAAATGATAGTCAAACAGACACAAATGATAGTCAGACACAAATGATAGTCAAACAGACACAAATGACAGTCAAACTGACACACAGCCAGACAAAACGAAGCACATGGAAAGCCAGATATACTAATCTTTTACATTTTCAGATTTTGAACACCGGCCGTGAACAGGCAAACGAAGAAAAAGCAGACAATGAACAGTCCATTGTCTGTGATACACCAAGCAACAAGAAAACTATGGTAGACCTGCAGGTCAAATTTAACGGTTTCGGCATTGACTGGATTACTTTCTTCCAAAACGTTGTAGAGACCTCAGACGTCTCAGACATCAAGTTCTGTAAAGTCAAACTCAGCCTGGAGCTTCAGCATCTTCTGAAGATCACACCAAAGACCTCTCTACGACAGTTCATCATTCTCCACACGCTGCTCCACACAGATTTGTTTCTCCTCTTTTCCAACAACTATCAGCCGGTGGTGCAATCCCGTCCTAGAACGAAAAAATCTGAGACTGAAGAGGAACAATGTTTGGATCTTCTTCTTCATTTCATGCCTTCTTTGGAAAAGTTCTCAGGATGTGATGACAACGTTCTGGTTCAGAACAGAGCTAATGCTTTTGCAGCTTTAAGGAATATCCGGTCGACTTTGTATAAAATTTTGACTACATCGTTCAAAGTTCCCAAAGAAAATGCAGCTTTGGTTACCAATTCCAGTATGAAACCTGTGCTAGATTCAGTAAATGAAGTCTTGGTGTCCAGGTGCCAGTCTAGCAAGGGGCCACAAGGTCCTTTTGATGAGTACAACTTCCAGACCAATATGCTCAAGTTGATACAGCACCACCATGGACTGTACTTCCGAGGCCGGTTATGGCGCACGTCCAAAGATTTGGAGTTGTCAGCCTTGTGGATATCATCAAGTGTCCACGGTAAGTCGGTTTTTTGTGTGTGGGTTTAATCCCTTATCCAGAGTGGATTATTTTGCGTGGATATTGTCCATTGTCCATGCTAACTATTCTACCTCAAGGTACTTATATCCTGTGCCGATTTTCGTGTTGATCGGCCCCTGCTAATCATTCCTGATACTATGCCATCTGCTATTTTCTATTTTTTGCAACTATCTTCTTCTTCTTCTTCTTCTTTTTGTTCTTCTTTTTCTTTTTCTTTTTCTTCTTCTTCTTCTTCTTCTTCTTCTTCTTTTTCACGTTTTCACCTCTTCTACTACTACTACTACTTCTTCTTCTTCTTCTTCTTCTTCTTCTTCTTCTTCTTCTTCTTCTTCTTCTTCTTCTTCTTCTTCTTCTTCTTCTTCTTCTTCTTCTTCTTCTTCTTCTTCTTCTTCTTTTTTTTTTCTTCTTCTGATTATTATTATTGGGGTGGGGGCATTGGTTCCTAACAAGCTAGTAAATAAAAGTGAATAATTAAGAAGTTTTTCCAGATAACAAATAAAAAAAAAAAAAAAATAAAAACACTACTTGAGAATTTTACATCCGGAATTAATTTGTGTTGAATCTACATTGGCTGCCACTCCAGTCTAGATGCCAGTACTCAACGAATTTCCTAAAGTTAAAGTTAGATAGATAAAGCTGTAGTGGATTGTTGTTACTGACAGTTAATATTGTCATTTTAAAGTAGTTTATATTTTCAAAATAGAAATAGAATTCGTACATTTTATGCCACACACAAAAATTACAAATCGAAGGTTATTTTTTTTTTTTTAATGTAAGGGCTAGTGTCTCGAGGAGAAAATTTACCGCAAGGCCCTAAAGCTGATGATGATGGTGATGATAATGACGTCAAATATAGGACAAATCTAGAATTTAAGACAATACAAAAACCTTCTGCCGGACATTAGGACGGTAATCTGTTGTCCTGAAAAAAAAGGATAGCAATGCATCTTCTAAAAATCGAAGCAGAATTCTTCTCTCTCGGGAAAAAAGGGGCGATAATAAAGGGTCTTTAAATAAAGAGCAATTGGGCAGCTTTGACTGGGGAACTGGTCAGCTGAACGCGATCCAGATTTGATTGGTTGTGGCTAAGAAAGATTCAGGAAATTTTGGAATGACATTGGATACAGCAAGTTAAAGGGGGCGGGAAAAAAAAAGGGGGGGGGGGGGGTCAAACGAGAATTTCACTTTTGTATTTCTTCTTTTTCTTATAAAAATGTTAGCTGCGTGTAAAGTGACCATTATGCCATTGTTCTTAAAATACAGTTATATGTAGTTTCGTCCTTTTTTGGGATGAAATTGTTTGTTATTTGAAGCCCAATCCTGGCTTTTGCCAGGGGCCGCAATATAGGCAGTCCATAAATATGGCCAATTGTCTGAACGCGGTTTCTGGGACCTCTCCACGGTGATCCTCATCCGCATGGTGGCACTTTGTGTCATCGAGTGTTTATCGCTTGTGTTATGTCCCGGTGGGGTAGAAAGTCAGTCAGTCAGTCAAAATACAGTAACATCCCGAGCAGGTTAGTTTTTGTCTGCAGCTACTTAGAGGTGTGACCTAACATGCAGTTTTTTGAGTATGTCTGCAATATTTAGGAGTGCTTTGATGTATCGCGTCCATACTACTTTGGTATTTCTTGTCCTTCACTCTCCTGCTTACTTTTTCCCACACAGACGCCCTTATATTCGCAGCATTTAGCAGGCAGCAGTCACACACACGTACATATACACAAACTCACACACAGACACACTCGCAGCATTCAGCAGTGAACAGTCTCTCTCTGTCTCTTACTCACACACAAAGACACACACACACACACACAGATTCAGCCTACAGTAGTAAGCATCAGACACACACACAAACACACACACACACACACACACACGAACACACACACACTGAAAAAGCCACTAACATCTAGTGCTCACCTGTGAGCAGTTATACACACATACACAGATACACACATATACACATTCCCAAACTTGCACCCTTCAACAGTGAACAGCCCCACACACACACACATACGCATTCCCACACTTGCACCCTTCAACAGTGAACAGCCCCACACACAAACACATACGCACACACACTTGCAGCACTCAACAGTTAACAGTCGTATACACACATACTCTCGCACATACACTTACACAGACGCAGAGTCCAGCACTGACCAGTCTGACACACACACACACACACATACACACACACAAACACAGCCACAAACATCCAGTGCTCCATAGTGAGCAGCGACACGCACGCGCATACACACACACACACACATTTCCAGTGCTCACTCTCCTGCTTACTTTTTCCCACACAGACGCCCTTATATTCGCAGCATTTAGCAGGCAGCAGTCACACACACGTACATATACACAAACTCACACACAGACACACTCGCAGCATTCAGCAGTGAACAGTCTCTCTCTGTCTCTTACTCACACACAAAGACACACACACACACACACAGATTCAGCCTACAGTAGTAAGCATCAGACACACACACAAACACACACACACACACACACACGAACACACACACACTGAAAAAGCCACTAACATCTAGTGCTCACCTGTGAGCAGTTATACACACATACACAGATACACACATATACACATTCCCAAACTTGCACCCTTCAACAGTGAACAGCCCCACACACACACACATACGCATTCCCACACTTGCACCCTTCAACAGTGAACAGCCCCACACACAAACACATACGCACACACACTTGCAGCACTCAACAGTTAACAGTCGTATACACACATACTCTCGCACATACACTTACACAGACGCAGAGTCCAGCACTGACCAGTCTGACACACACACACACACACATACACACACACAAACACAGCCACAAACATCCAGTGCTCCATAGTGAGCAGCGACACGCACGCGCATACACACACACACACACACATTTCCAGTGCTCACGAGTGAACAGACACACACAGACACACCTAAACATTTACTGTGCTCAGCAGTGAACAGACACCCTCACACACACACACTCACACATTTCCTGTGCTCAACAGTGAACAGAACACACACACACACACTCACACATTTCCTGTGCTCAACAGTGAACAGAACACACACACACACACACACACACACTCACACATTTCCTGTGCTCAACAGAGAACAGAACACACACACAGGCATACTCACACATTTCCTGTGCTCAACAGTGAACATACACACACACACACACACAGACACACTCACACATTTACTGTTTCAGCAGTGAACAGACACACTCACACACACACAGACACACTCACACATTTCCTGTGCTCAGCAGTGAACAGACACACACACACACATTTCCTGTGCTCAGCAGTGAACAGACACACACACACACACAGACACACTCACACATTTACTGTTTCAGCAGTGAACAGACACACTCACACACACAGACACACTCACACATTTCCTGTGCTCAGCAGTGAACAGACACACACACACACATTTCCTGTGCTCAGCAGTGAACAGACACACACACACACATTTCCTGTGCTCAGCAGTGAACAGACACACACAGACACACAGACACACTCACACATTTCCTGTGCTCAGCGGTGAAGAGACACACACAGACACACAGACACACTCACACACAGACACACTCACACATTTCCTGTGCTCAGCGGTGAACAGACACACACACAGACACACAGACACACAGACACACTCACACACAGACACACACACACATTTCCTGTGCTCAGCGGTGAACAGACACACACACAGACACACACACATTTCCTGTGCTCAGCGGTGAGCAGACACACACACACACAGACACACACACACATTTCCTGTGCTCAGCAGTGAACAGACACACACACACACAGACACACACACACATTTCCTGTGCTCAGCGGTGAACAGACACACACACACACAGACACACACTCACACAATTCCTGTGCTCAGCGGTGAACAGACACACACACACACACACACACTCACACATTTCCTGTGCTCAGCGGTGAACAGACACACACACACACAGACACACACACACATTTCCTGTGCTCAGCGGTGAACAGACACACACACACACACACACACACTCACACAATTCCTGTGCTCAGCGGTGAACAGACACACACACACACAGACACACTCACACATTTCCTGTGCTCAGCGGTGAACAGACACACACACACATTTCCTGTGCTCAGCGGTGAACAGACACACACACACACACATTTCCTGTGCTCAGCGGTGAACAGACACACACACACATTTCCTGTGCTCAGCGGTGAACAGACACACACACACACACACACACACACACACACACACATTTCCTGTGCTCAGCGGTGAACAGACACACTCACACATTTCCTGTACTCAGCAGTGACCAGACACACACAGACACACAAACTCCGGCAGACACGCATATCCACACTCCCACACAAATCAAGAGGGATCAGGGATCAAGAACGAGCAGTCTCACACACACACACACACACTTCCCTGTATATACTCACTCACGCACACACGCTCCCACACACATGCTCCGCACAGCAGTGAGCAGTCAGGCGTTTGACGTGAACGGATCTGTGTCCGGATACTCCAGCCACTGAACGAATCTAGAGAAGCTTGATCACGCACTCACCCACTGCGACAGGCTACCATATCCTGGATGTATTGTCTCCATCTATCACAGCCACTTGCCACATTAACTCATGTTATCTCACTATGTCCACAATAAGTTACTACATTAACTCATGTTATCTCACTATGTCCACAATAAGTTGCTACATTAACTCATGTTATCTCACTATGTCCACAATAAGTTGCTACATTAACTCATGTTATCTCACTATGTCCACAATAAGTTGCTACATTATCAACTAACATTATCTCACTTTTTCATAGGAAGTTGCTACATAAACTAACATTATCTCACTTTTTTATAGGAAGTTGCTACATAAACTAACATTATCTCACTTTTTCATAGAAAGTTGCTACATAAACTAACATTATCTCACTTTAAATACTTGCTACATAAACTAATATTATCTCACTTTTTTCACGAAAGGTTGCTACATAAACTAATATTTTCTCACTTTTTTCACAAAAAGTTGCTACATAAACTAATATCTCACTTTTTCATAAGAAGTTGCTACATAAACTAATATTATCTCACTTTAAATGCTTGCTACATAAACTAACTTTATCTCACTTTTTTAAACAAAAGGTTGCGTCTTTAACTAATATTTTTTCCCTTTTTTTAAACCAAAAGTTGGTACATAAACTAATATTTCCTTACTTTCTCACAAAACATTCTACGTAAACTAATATTATCTATCGTGTTTCTTTTTTTTTTTTCACAAAAAGTAGCTTCATTAGCTCGTATTATTTCATTTTTACATGATAAGTTGCTACATTTTTCACCAAAAAGTTGCAACATTAACTCATTGTATTCCCCTACCCAAGCAACAAGTTACTATACTAACTCATATTATCTCTTTATGTCACTACAAGTTGCTACACTAATCCATACAAGATCTTTTTATCACACATATTTTTACATTAAAACCATATTATTTTTATCTGTCATAATAAAAGGACTACATTTATTCACATTATATATAGCTGTTGCGAGAAGCTGCTACCACAACTTATTTGTCTTGACACGTTGCTATGTTAGCTTATGTTTATTAGTATGTGAAGAACACTTTTCTACATAAAGACACATTTTCTGTATCGGTCACAATAATTTGCTAGATCACTCCACATTATCTCCAGTTATCACAACAATTTGCTATTTAAACACACATTATCTCTGTCTGTCATGATAATTTGCTACATGACCCCACGTTATCTCTATCTGATCTGTCACAATGATTTGCTAGATCACTCCACTTATCACAACAATATACTATTTGAACAAACATTATCTCTGTCTGTCACAATAATTTGCTACATGACCCCACGTTATCTCCAGTTATCACAACAATTCACCCATATCCATCTATCACATATTACTGAAGTAATTCATTCATTCTGGCACATTCTTCAATTTTCCAAACACTTTGCTTTTTATGAACCAGTTTTTGGTCATTGTAAAATGTCAGTATTATTTTCTTACTCTGGATCGTTTTGAGATCATGCATCTTCCTTGTGGCAACATACGGATGGGAGACGTAAACTATCCCCCAGTCTTTAGGAAAGAAAACAGAGGCTTGTGTGCTGAAATGCTATAGAAAGTTTCTCAGAATACCACGGACAAAGAGCGAAGAAATACTGACATTTTGAATGACCTGAACATCGAGGAAGATTGGCTAATAGAAAGTGTTTTGTTTCAAAAGCTGACAAATTTTGGTCAAATCAAGTGCCATGACGGATTGGTAAAAAATAAAAGCAGAAGGTGTGGTATGGACAAAGACGAAGATGGGTGCAGGATATAAGTGACTCCTTGGATATGAAAGTTCACGAGAAGGGACACTTGACATGAGACCCGGTTTCTCTCAGGCAGACATTGATGGGAGCGACGTTCTGCAAAAGGACCTGCTACATGATGATGACTCTAGATCTACGATAGTGTGACGAGCGTAAGCTTGGGCCTACGGTGTGACGTGCTGTAAAGGCTGCGTGGTGATGTGCGGCGTACCAAAGGTGACTAAGGGCGTCGCAATGTAACAAGTGGCATCAACAACTTAATATGCCACTGGCCAAGAGTAACACAACATGATGAATGCTGAAGCTTCCAAACGTAGCGAAACGAGAACTCTCTTTAAAAGTTCCATTTGTGTATTGACAAATAGCAATGATCAACACAAGGAGAAAATATGCAATTAATAATCCAGACTCATTCAAGCACATCAAGAAAAACCCGCTCGTACATCCATGGACTGATATGTCCTCACGACGGGTCGCAGTCCGACCTTGAGATCCAGACAGTCATCCTTGTCTTCGGTTCCGCAGTCTGAATTAAGTAATGAAAGTGTACCGGCTTACTGCCGAACTGTGACAATATACCAGCTTTCTGCTGAGGTCTACAGTGGAGTCCCGGGGTAAAACGTCCTCAAGGATCCAACTGTATACAACGTCTGCTTCCGTGGCATCCCGGGGTAAAGCGTCCTCAAGGATCCACACGTCCGTCTCCTTCGGACTGTAAACATCAACTCCTTTGACAACAATACCTTCACAACGTTACGTATTGTTTTGACGTCTTATTTGCTCACTCAGTACTGGTGCGTTCTAGTGCACATCCGCACGCGACAGAGAGTCTAAAAATGTGTCGATATTATTAAAGGTTCAGTTCGACATAAACTCGACAGATTGCCCAGTCACGTATGTTAAACATGTTATTTAATCTCGAATTCTCCCCAAGTTCCATTAATCCGAGTCCACTGTTGCATCAAGAGCCATATTTTTGGCTCTTAAAAAATTACCTTGACTCCCAGGTCGACCCAGCATTGAGTTATTACCAGGTACAGTCCTGGGAAGTAAATACGGCCGGCATGATGTTGTCCACATCACCAACCAAGTGCCGTTTGGTCTATATAATATAGGTCTAGCCCTACATACCTATTACGTTTGAAAGGCGTGGAAAAAGGTTCTTGACTTTTAACTTACTGTTGCATCAACGGCCATGTTGTGATAAAACTCATGGAAGTTTTATTCGAAGTACACGGTCATCATTATCGTGTACCGTGCAAGCGTCGACTCTCCTGTTCGACATCCCACTCGATCACCAGCATCAGGGATTATGTCAGTGTTCTTGTCCCACGCCATCTGTTTGGCTGAGCCATCCAAGTATCTCTTAGTCTTCCAGATGATATCTTTCAAATAATCTAGCTGGTAGTCTTCAAATTCTCGCGGCCAATCCTTCTCATTTTTTGTTTGAAAACACCTTGTATCCAAATATAATTTATCTAATCAGTTTAGTACTTGCATCAGTCTCAAGAAATCCCCATCGATTGCGTGGTCTCGAGGCATGGTGTCCGCCTCGAGTACTAGAGGTTTGGGTTTCAATCCTCGTTAAGGGCTGGGATTTTTTCACGTGTACTTTGACTTCTAGTAATTCCCCCTGGTCTCTGGGTAGTGAGATAGGACGCCCGTGTGCAATGCTGAGCACGTAAAAAATCTCTAGGCAGTTGTAAATCGAAAAGAGTAGCCTAAAGGCGCTACCCGGGCAAAATGTGAAGTTAAAATGCCAGCCAAAGTATTTCAGGATCCTCACCGGAGCTAGAGAGCCTGTGCACTGTTATGAGCTTCTTCTAACTCAGGCTTGAGTTAGAGGAAGGACAGAGCACTTATGGGTTAGTACGACCAGTGTACAATGATGTTGATCCGTCGTTCAAACTCCAAGAAATCCTGCCGAGTATTTTTATTGCATTCTTCTCAAAATTCTCATATCTACCCGAGTAAAGGATTTTCAGCTTCTCTGCTCATTGTCCATACCTCACATGTATATCTTCTTCTTCTTCTTCTTCACGTTCACCGGCTGTAAACTTCGGCGGAAAGTTCTGGTTGTTTGTCCACCTCTGGACTGCAGTCATGTTTCAGGACCTGAGTGATGCGTGTGCATTTGTTGGACTGATCTCATCTGCGTGCAGACTGTTGGTTCCTTGTCTCTCAGGCAGATGCACTCAGACTTCCAATGAAGCTTCCAATTAGTCGACTCTTACAATGTGCTTTTGATTAGGTAGTAGGTAAATTCTTGTGTTCCCTATAATAGGGCCCCGGAACCCACACAGGAACATGCATATAATAACACAGGTTTCACTTTTACGCTATATTTATGACTGCAGTTGACATCTTCTACGATATTCAGACATTATCCAATGACATTACATTTTCAAGTCTGGTAGAACCTCAGCAAAACTGCCCAATCTCGTATTTTAAACCGTTTTATTGAATCTCGCATTTTCTCCCGTTACGTCCCATTAATCCGAGTCCACTGTTGCTTCATCGGCTATGCTCTGATAAAACTCATGCAACTTTTATTCGAACCAATACGGTACGTAATGACAAATCGTTGTCAATGTGCTGTAAAACCCCGAATTAATGTTCCCTACAGACGTTTCTTCATGCGAGACATTTCATTTCCTAATCCGCCATGAGGCGGAATAGATGTGCGTGTCTAGTGTAAGTACTGCATCTATAATCAATGGACGAAACACCGTGTTTGGGAAATGTGATTGGAAGCAAAAACGCGAAGTCTTTTATTTGAAGTCGGGTTCATCTGTCAGGGAATGTTAGGAATATGTGTTGCTATCTGGTGACGTTCGTAAGTCTTGTCTTTCATGTTTTGTTGTTGTCTGTTTTGTTCCGATTTTGATGTCTCCGCAAGAGTTGAATGGGAAAGATAAATGTTTCAGGGTTGACTATGGAGATATGGTATGAAAAGTTCATTTGCGCTGCAAACTGGCTGGGTTGGGAGCTGGGGGGGCGGGGGGAGGTATCAGACCTTATCGAGCCTATCCCGCGAACAATTGATTAAAATGGGAGGGGATGGGGCTTGGCTAAGCTGCGACTTTAACAATGCACTGAAATTATCTCAATATGTAAATGTTTATATGGTTAGTTCGACTTTAGTCTCCCCAAATAGAGTACGTCACTTTTTATTCACAAGTTTGTTGGGCTGGTCGACTTTACTGAAGATTACGGATGTGTCAAGCTCTGTTGTTTAGTTTCTGCAATGTCTTGCATTTACGTTTTTATTCTGAGAAAATGATTGCTTGTGACATAGACTGAAGCACTCTCTAGTCGGGTTGTGTTATATCCAGTTTCTCCGTGTTTTTGGAGTGTTATTTTCCTTCGTCGGCTCTGTGGCTAAGTCGATGCGAACACTTCGCTTCGTAATGCCGGGACGCCGGGTTCGATCCCAGCTGCGGGCAATGCGCCTTGCGTTGGTTTCGACAGTGGTATCAAGAAAGCCGACCGTCCAGTAAGCAATGGCAAACTACTGGACGTAATTTGCCTAGAGAAACCACACATCAGCCAGGGGCTGTTAGGGTTGGTTCTGCAACGTCCTGTAAAGGATACGCAACAACCTTATTTTTCTTCTTCGTTAACCGGCTGTGAATTTCGGCGGTAGGTCCAGGTTAATCGCCCACTTGAACTTTAGGCATTTGCCTGGACCTGAGTTTTTCGTGTACAACCGTTATACTGGCTTTTGCCGTTCCCTGCCTCGCGGGCAGATGTACTCCGATTTTGGAGTGTTGAAAGTGCTAGCGTGCTGAAATATACAACACGCCAAATCAACGGCATTGCAACCGTGTGCGAAGGTCACATGGCTCAGGAACTACCTATCAGAAGTGAGCAAGTATGCATATGGGCGGGGTCTGGGGAGACTAATGTCGAACTAACCGTTTTTACTTTTTATATAATTTCAAAAATATAATTACAGTAAAACTTACATTAATCGTCAACGTCTGAACGAGGGCTGCGACAGATAACCAAATAGACGGACACCATAAATCGGACAGAAATGAAAATAAAATCTTTTGAAAGTGAATAATACATTAATATTGTTTTTACATTCACAAAACGATCAATGTGAAGTTAAATATAAGAGTAGGAATGTACAGAAATGTATTTAAATGCTATAATCCTACAACTTATCACATACATCAGAAGGAGACAATCATAATTTTTTTTCTGCCATGTTATGAGAAGAGGGAAAATGGAATATGTTGTGACCATTAGAAAGATCTGTGGAAGAAAGGATAGAGGAAGACAACGAGAGAAGATGCTTGACAGTCTTGTTGCATGGCATGGAGGTGTGTCAGCACACGAACTGATACATGCTGCAGGAGTTCGCAGATTGTGGAGAGGCATGATTGCCCACGCCAGTCGGCAGGTCACCTGATGATGATGATGATGATAAGAATGATGATGATGATGATCCTACGTAACTTTCAAATATTATGTCATCTTCTTCTATGTCTTTGAGGCTCGAGCTGCACCACTGGGTGCTGAAATGATACATAACAACGCATACTTTTTCAAGGCTAGGTAGCAACAAGCAACGGAATTAGTAGGGAAATATGATTATTGTGGAGAAAATGAGGCACATGGGTGTAACGAGAAGGTCGTGCCGGTTTATTACACTCAGAGGAAAGGCCAGACGGGGCATATAGCTAGATTGTGACCGCTACCATCAGCATTGGAACTCTGCGCTGGCTGCTGAAGATGAGAACGGAGCACGCATGGGAATGCCCTGAGTGCTGTGATGTCCATCCTGGACTCAACTCAACTGAGGCTGGAGTTTTTTACGCGGCTGTGTTCTGCGTACCTTAAGCGGAATTAGGATCTGTGTTACATTTGCCTGTTTTTGCATTTTAAACCAGTCGATGTACTTTGATAACATTGGTAAAATTAAATTATTTTATTATATAATAAGTCGATTCCAGCTTTATACATTTGGGAAGAGAGGGGGGGACTGTAAAAGTATCTGTAAAAAGGTTTTAAGATGTTTGTTTGTTGATACTCACGCATTTTGTTCAAAACACAAAATGTTAAATGTTAAATTAAGAACCGACAACGCAGCACTCAGGACACGTCTATAAGTGCTCTGTCCCCATTTCCAGCAGCAAGCGCGAAGTTAAAATTTCGATGGTACCAGTAACTGTCTGATTGTATATCCGTCTCGCCTTTCCCCTGAGTGTCGAGCGTCGGCCGAATCCCCTTGTAACTCCTCGCAGTGCAATTCTCCTCCGATCGTAAAGATTTATCTGCTGCTCGGCACTGTTCATTCGCTCCCAGAGGAGCTTCAAAAGTCAATGTTTTGAACACAATGACAATTAACAGAAATTTCAACACACTTTGTACATTGAACAAATGTGAAAAACAAAGGTACATATTATCATCTGAAAAAAAAAAAATTCTCGCAGGTAATCGTGATGCAAAATGCAGTGAATTTCTGTTACATCATAGAATAATTATTTGCACTCAAAAGAGAACTGTGATACCAATGAATGAAATAGTGTTTTGGAAGTTGAATAATATTTGTTTCAAAACGGCGTTCGATATACTGCACTTGTATAGTGGTGGAATATATTTATCGGTTTGAAAAGACAAATATAGTCATGTCTTAAAACTCGTGTTGGACATTTCTAACACCTGTTAGAATGAAAATATCATTGGTACTTTCCAGTTTAAGACCATGACATTTACTATTGTAACTAAACTAATTACTTTTAGCACATGTTTTGATAACGTAATGTACTGGGTTTTTTGGAAGTACGTTCCACATAAAAAGTGTAGTGAGATCTGACAATCCCACTTTATTTCTAATTTCTCTATTTAGACTATCACTGTGTGAACTTAAAAATGCGGACTGACTCGTTTGGAAGTATCGATGAGCAAACAAAAGATGCCTTTTCAAACAAAATGGAAAGAAGAATAAACACAATAGACATGGCTGGCTGACTGAAATTTCTACCTCACTAGGACATCATGACTTACTTTCTACCTCACTAGGACATCATGACTGACTTTCTACCTCACTAGGACATCATGACTGTTTTTCTATCTTACTAGGACATCATACAAGCAATAAACACCCGATGACACAATGTGCCACCATGTGGGTGAGGATCACAGTGGAGAGGTCACGGAAACCGCTTTTAGCCTTTAGGCCATATTTATAGCCAGGCTATATTGCGGCCCCTGGAAAGAGCCAAAGTAGGGCTTCAAATAACGAACAATTTCATCCTAAAAAGGACGAGAAGTATTAGCTAATATAAACCATAGACATTTCAATATGGAAACTTAAATCTCTCCTTTGGTCGCGATTTCAACGTGATTGGCCGATTTTACATCAAAGAGAGAAGGAAACGGCCCGAAGTTCAAAGTGCACTTAACAATTATCGGAAAATGTCGGAGCTTTGGAGAAGGCTATCTGTCGTTGCTTTTCTTGCCATGTTTGTATTTGTTTCTCTCTCTCTCTTTATTATATCTCTCTGTCTGCCTTTTTTCTTTCTCCGCTCTCTCTCTCTCTCTCTCTCTCTCTCTCTCTCTCTGTGTCTTTTCCAAAGCTGTTTTTTTAACTCTCTCTCTCTCTCTCTTTCTCTCTCTCTCTCTCTCTCTCTTTCTCTCGGCGCCTCTCTCTCTCCCTTGCACTCTCTCGCCCTCTTTTTTCCAACTCTGTTATTGTTTCTCTCTCTCTCTCTCTCTCTCTCTCTATATATATATATATATACATATATATATATATATATATATATATATATATATATATATATAGACAGAGAGAGAGAGAGATAGTTATATATATATATATATATATATATATATATATATATATATATATATATATATATATATAAAATTATCTCTCTCTGTCTCTTTCTCTCACACGCTTCCCGCCCCTAGGTTATGATTCAGCAGTCTCTGATTTTTTTCTTCTATATATTGGCAGCAAAAATTTTACCCTCACCCCCCCCCCCCCCCCCCCCGGTTTCTTTACTTCCTTGTCCGCCCCTTTATTCACCCATGTATCCTGCTATACAACAAATTCCATTCAACTTCTTTATTATCTTAGCCTTGCTTCTTCTCTGTCCCCGCTCACCCCCCCCCCCCCCTCTTCAATTTTTTTTTTGTGCCTCTCATTAATTTAATTCTTCAATGATTAATCTCTTTTTTTTTGCTCTACCTTCTCCAAAGTTCACTTCCCACGCTGTTTATCTTTGCTACAACTAATGAGTCAAAAATGTTCACAACAGAGATGACATCTTAGCAGAGCTGCTGAAATAACAAGAAAACAGAAAATAATAATAACAATAATAATAATAACACACTAATAATAATATGTTTTATTAATGAAGATATTTGGCTAATACTAGGAGTTAAACAAGTAAAAGATAAAGCAAAGTAAAGGTCCCTTTAGGCGTATTAGGCATATTCGGCTAGACCTATTTTTATAGACTAATCGGCACTTGGACAATGATATACAACATTTGCATAGTGGTAGAAGGCATTTATCAGTATCAAAAGACATCTACAGTATGTCCTAATGTGGTCAGCATCACGCCTACCACCTTTCCTTAGCAGGACTGGACCTGGTACCCACTCAAAGCTAGGTCAACCTGGGAGTCAAGGTCATTTTTAAAGAAGGGGAAACAAATCCGGCTTCGTCAGGAAGTTATCAACTAATACTACAAATAATTCACAACTTCATTCCGTTGTAGTTGACTGACTGACTTTCTACCCCACTAGGACATCACACAAGCGATAAACACCTGATGACACAAAGTGCCACCATGTGGGTGAGGATCACCGTCGAGAGGTCCCAGAAACCGCGTTCAGCCTTTAGGCCATATTCATGGCCAGGCTATATTGCGGCCCCTGGCAAGAGCCAGAGTAGGGATTTAAATAACGAAAAATTTCATCCTAAAAAGGACGGGAAGTTTTTTAACAGTAACATTGACCGATGCAGTTTACGCTGTATTTATTATAAGTAGAGCAGCGTCTAGGCGAGTGATTACAATATCAGTCTCTCATGCGGGAAACTCCGGTTCTACCCCCGGTAAAATATTAGTTTTTCTGTCGGGGGCAAAATTTAACCCCCTGATCTTCACAGTTCGCGGCGACAGCATAGCCGTGCGGCCGTAAAACATCAGGCTTACGCTCTCCTCCCTCTGTCTACACTGCCTTTTAAAGTAGTAAATACAGATGGTTGTGACAGCTTTTGTTTTAATTACAGGTGACTCATTTCTTACATAGATAGTTGCTATTCTAACACTTCTTATTCGTATTGTTCATGCCGTGTCGCGCGGGTAGTCATGTCTATCCACAACCTTCTGTCTCTTGTACTGCTACTATTAGCATGTCAACTCTTCGTTGGTTACTGACTATGGGGACGGACCATATATGGGAATGTCCTGAGTGCGGTGATGTCCGTTCTTGATTCATTCATTCATTTATTCTTTCATTCATTAATTCACTCATGCATTCTGCCTCGTGTACTTTCGATCAGTTCTTCTTTATCTTCGCGTTCTTGTAAACTCCGGCTCCGGCGGGAAGTTCTCGTTCTTCGTCCACCCCTTGACTGTAGTCTTTTTCTAGAACATGAGTGCTGCATGCACATCCGTTTTACAGGTCGGATGTGTTTGTCTGCATATTGTTGGTTCCTCACCATTCAGGCTGATGCACTCCGATTTCGAAGGAAGTCCCAGTAAATAGACTCTTACGACATGCTTGTTGGTGAGGTGGTGGGTCTTTTCTTGTTTTCCTCACAATGGGGTCCCGGAACCCACACAAGGATAATCAATTCTGACGCATAGGATCTTTCATACCATCAAACCTAATTTTTTGATCTAACTAGATATATAGTGTTGTTGTAGAGTTGTTTCTGATTGTTATTGTTGCATCTTGTTGTAATTTCAAGACATTAATAATTTGTTTCGAGATGTAAAATGTTTCTACCATATATTGAATTTCCTCTGTTCTACGCAGGCAGCAGTGATGTGACAAATATTTGTAGTTTAGTAGTAGATGATCTCCATGTTTCCGCTCAATACAAAAGTATATAAACCTCGAGTATATTTTCCGCAGTTTCGGGATCAATGATAAATCCTGTTCCATGCTATCAATGCCAAGTGCACACACTAACACCCTCCAATGAACGTGAGATTGTGACAACAGCGATGAAATGCATGAGAAGAGCTGAAGGAGTTTCAAGGAAAGACATAATACGAAATCATGAAATCAGACGACTGCTAGGAATAAAAGTCTAACAGCTCATCAAAGAACAACCAGTGAAGTGGTTTGGACACCTAACAAGAATGCCCTGGTACTATCCGCCACAGCGAGACACACTAAAACGTTACAACGGGTATAGAGCGAGTGGAAGACCTCGAAAAAATGGAGTGATGGCATTAAGAACAGCCTTACAGAAATGAACATCAGTCTTAATAGTGCTCTTGACAGAGCTCATCAACGAATGTTACATCTTCCCCCGACACTTCGATGAGGTACAAGGTGAAAGAGAAGAAGAAGAAGAAGAAGAAGAAGAAGAAGAAGAAGAAGAAGAAGAAGAAGAAGAAGAAGAAGAAGAAGAAGAAGAAGAAGAAGAAGAAGAAGAAGAAGAAAGAAAAAAAAAAGAAGAAGAAGAAGAAGAAGAAGAAGAAGAAGAAGAAGAAGAAGAAGAAGAAGAAGAAGAAGAAGAAGAAGAAGAAGAAGAAGAAGAAGAAGAAGAAGAGGAAGAAGAAGAAGAAGAAGAAGAAGAAGAAGAAGAAGAAGAAGAAGAAGAAGAAGAAGAAGAAGAAGAAGAAGAAGAAGAAGAAGAAGAAGAAGAAGAAGAAGAAGAAGAAGAACGAGGAGAAGAAAAATATGAAAAAGAAGCATCTTGTTGTGTCAAATTTGAAACATGTTTAAATGTATTGATCTTTCTACCCATGGCCAGGTAACCACCGCGCACGTACAGGCCCTATAGTCTACCCATCAGCAATCCCACAACCAGTGGTCTATGGCTCCCTGGGTCTTTTCATGGCGTCACGGGTAGCTGAGGGTCTCAGTATAGAAGGTAGGTCAAACTGGTGTATCTTATTATGTCTAAATATATGTCAGTCTTTCCTCAGCATACGACACAGTCGCTGTCAGTGTCTCACATCTAGTGTCGATTTGTCTATAAAAATGCGGGTATAGCATCAAATGCACCATTCTGTCTAAATGTATTATAAATATATACTCACCTTCACGTGCGACAAAGGTTGACTCAAACTAAAAATGGCGAGATGCTGTCAATGTCATAAATCTACTGCTGATTTATCTATAAAATGCAGGAACAGCATAATAGGCACCATATTCTCTTAGCGTATCTTTGGTCTATTACCTATTTGTTAACAAGAAATTTCTTATACATTCATAACACACATTCGACCGACACGAAGATGGACACAGGAAATAAGTGACTCCTTGAATATTAAAGTACATGAGGCAGGAGAGCTGGTGAGGGACCGAGCATCCTTTAGGCAGACCATGATGAGAGCGACGTTCTGCAAAGAAGCTGCCATATGATGATAATGATACATTCATAAATGCTGTTATGATAACTTGGTGATGTCCATATCACTCAGTTAGTGCTGATGTGTTTTAAAACAAACTTTTTTGTTTTTTAAATTTAATATTTGTTCTTACAGATTCATCAACTGGCACATCCAATTGCCTCATAAACAACATCCTGTCCTGAAACTGGGGTATTTTGGATGTTAAATGCTATGGTGGTGTGGAGAGAACGGTGATGGAGGGTACAGTTTCTGGGAAACGAGGCAGAGGCAGACCTCTACAGATGTGGATACAATATAGTGAAGATGCATTGGCAGTGAAAGCACACAGTGTTGGAGAAGTGGATAAAGAAAGAGAGGATGTCTGGCATACCGTGACGAGAGTGCGTCAAACCTCTTGAAAGAAACTGACACACGAAGAGAACTGATTGCCCACATAAGAAAGCAACAACCTACATTCTACATCAGTCATGCTAAACATTGAGTCCTGTCTGGGTCACAAATAGGATTGTGCGTTTAAGGTCGCCACCGGTCCCCCATAGCTTCTCTTGCAATGTGGCTCCCTTGGGCCAGATCCAGTCTTTGCTGGGAGAGGTTAGGGCAGTACTGTAGTATGTGTTCAGGGGTTCTTCTGTCAAGACCTCCTGCAGTTTCAGGAAGCATTTCAACTAGTTGAATCAAATCCCGTTTGGTGAGTCAGAGCCCGCTTAGCACTAGACAGCTGCCTGTCAGTTTTCAGCAGAAAACGTGTGCCAAAAGAAACGGAAAAAAAAATTACTGGAAATAAAAAAAAAAAAATAATTAACAGAAGAGAAATTTGACATAATTTTGCCATATTAAAAGACATAATACGCTTTTAAAAGCATACTGGAAGGAAAAGTCGAGGGTAAGAATGCAAGAGGTAGACAACGATATAGGTGAGAGGACAACATCAAAAGATGGACGAACAGCTGTGTGAGAGAGTGTATAACTAAAACAAGAGACAGAGACATTGCAGCCAACTTGTAATGTGGAGACGGCACCCCATGGATTGATTTAATGCTAATGTGTATCCTGAGATCTGGCTTTCATTTTCTCAAGATATCCCACAAAATTAGTAGTAGTAGATTTTAACCCCACTGGGACATCACACAAGCGACAAACACCCGATGACGCGAAGTGCCACCATGCAGATAAGTATCGCCCGTGGAGAGGTCCCGGAAACCGCGTTCAGCCATTAGACCATATTTATGGTCGGGCTATATTGCGGCCCCTGGCAAGAGCCAGAGTAGGGCTTCAAATAACGAAAAATTGCATCTCACAAGGAGATGACTGGATTGACACTGAAAATAAAAAGATTCTTTAAAAAAATCCTACCCCAGATGACGTCACAGGCAGTAAAACATTTTAGAGAGTGGTGAGAATGGGTTTCCCTGCTTTCTGATGCTTTTAACGACTAAAACATCTAGAACTGGCCCTAATCCCAACCCACCTACGTCTCACGAGAGAATGCAGCCTAGGTAACACGACTGCATGCAGCCTAGGTCCCACAACTGCATGCACCCCCTGAAATATTAGACTCTCACGTGACCTGTGGATTACCTCTGAATGAGGTAGAATAATATTCAAGCACAAAGACAGACAACTGGTACAGGGAAACAAACGTAAAGTAAAGGCCTTTTAAGCAAGGAATGCATCGGAAATATCTATTCATTCACTGCCCTGCTGTGCCATTATAAAGCACATAGGGTTCGCATCCTATTTCTCCATTCCATTCTATCCTATGCAGTCACGGTAATATCAGGGATGGAACCCAGCAGAGCACCCTTGGTGTCTCTCATCAACGTTTTCTTAAAGGGACTGCGTGGTCTCGAGGCATGGTGTCGAGTGCTAGAGGTTCCGGGTTCAATATCCGGTAAGAGCTGGGATTTTTCTTTCACGTGAACTTGAATTTCTAGTGATTTACCTGCTCTCTAGTTAGTGAGATCCGAGCCCTTGTGCGGATGTAACCCATAAGGGTTTCTTTCCTCTTCTAACTCAAGCCTGAGTCTGACGAATCTCAGCTCAGTGCAAGAACTCAGTTGCACCGGCGAGGATCCCGAGATGCTTTGGGTAGATTTTTAACTCTAAATTTTGCACGGGCAGCGCCGTTAGGCTACTCTTTTTTTGTTGCCAAATGCCAAGACATTTTTCACGTGCTCAACACGGGCGTCCTGTCTTATTACCCAGAGACCAGGCGAAATTACTAGAGGTCCAGGTGAAAAAATCCCGGCGATCACCGGGGCTTGAACCCAGGACTGCACTCGAGGCGGACACCGTGCCTCGAGACCTAGCAACCCCCACATCTCAAAGAGACAGCCGTTATTGTTGAGGATAAGAAGAAGACTGGAACAGACTGTGACTGCAGGAATTTTCTATGGGAAAAGAAACAAACGAAGAGCAGCACAAGACGAGTCTTGACGGTGTTTTGTCGTGACATGAAGGGCTGTCAACATACGAACTAAATCATGCTGGTGAAGATCACAGACTGTGGAGAGGCATGATCGCATACTCCAGTCGGCGACGCATTTGATGATCATGATATTGATTCATTACTGTCTGAGTTGAATCCACACGATGAACTACTTTTTGTGAATTACCGAATCTATTCATAGACCTACTTGACCACCATGCTGACGGGCTCTTGAATCACAGTGTGGTCTTAAGTCTGGCCGTGAAGTTGAAGTGCCTGGTACAGATGTATGGCAAGATGGAGATCCTCAACTACGGGGTCCAGGTGTACAAGGTGGGTCGATGACACCTGGTTCGTGCCAATGTTATGTTGTCTATGGTTTGTTTCGAAATTAATGAACTTATGCAGCGATGTTCGGTGATTATTTTGATAGCCTATCCCGCATACAATGTAAAACTGGATTAATCTGATTCATGGAAAACCAATTCTGGAGATGACCATCTGCGAGCGAAACGCCCATGACGCATGTCCAATTTTATGTTTTGAACAGTCCTCGTTTCTGAACTAACTTGGGCCTACTGGTTGTTTTATCTAAATCAGTGTCTGTTTTGTTCAAAGACTGTAAATAAGGAAAACGGACAACTTAATATTTGTTTACATTATAACATATTTCTTACAAGGATATGATTATTATACAATTGCACGGCAAGTTACAACTTACACGCAGCGGTAATAGATTTTTAAAGTTAAGCACGACTTCTAGAACGGACTATAGTTGAAGTAGGAGTAAAGATGTTAGTAGTAGCAGTAGAAATAGTGGTAGTATTAGAAGTAGTGTTAGTATTAGAAAAAGTGGTAGTGGTAGATGTAGTGTTAGCAGTAGAAGTAGTGGTAGCACTAGAAGTAGTGGTAGTAGTAAAAGTAGTAGTAGCAGTAGAAGTAACGGTAGTATTTGCAGTAGTGGTAGTAGTAGAAGTAGTGGTAGTTGTAGAAGTAGTGGTAGTAGTAGAAGTAGTGGTAGTAGTAGAAGTAGTGTTAGTAGTAGAAGTAGTGGTAGTAGTAGAAGTAGTGTTAGTAGTAGAAGTAGTTGTAGTAGTAGAAGTAGTGGTAGTATTATTAGTAGTAGTAGAAGTATTGTTAGTAGTAGTAGTAGAAGTATTATTAGTAGTAGTAGAAGTATTGTTAGTAGTAGAAGTACTGGTAGCAGTAGAAGTACTGGTAGCAATAGAAGTAGTGGTAGTAGTAGAAATAGTGGTAGTAGTAGAAGTAGTGGTGTAGTAGAAGTAGTGGTAGTAGTAGAAGTAGTGTTAGTAGTAGAAGTAGTGTTAGTAGTAGAAGTAGTTGTAGTAGTAGAAGTAGTGGTAGTAGTAGAAGTAGTGATAGTAGTAGAAGAACGGGAAGTTGTAGCAAAATATAAAGGGAAAAGAATGATAATGGCGAAAAAGATGATGAAACAGTTTTCCCTGTCTCGCAGGTGGACGGAGAGCAAACCAAAGGCCTTCAGTGGAAGGATCAGTTAGCCTTAAAGCTGTCCTACCAGGCAAGTTTCATTTGCATATTCATTATGTTTTACCTGCTAAACAGTATACTTTCACAGATGGTTGGTTTGCTTTTTGTTTTTCTTGTTTTTCTTCTGTTGTTGTTGTTGGTGTTATTGTTGTTGTTACTGTTGTTGTTCTTGTTCTTGTCTTTGTTGTTGTTCTTCTTTTTTCTTTGTGTTATTTTCGTTGTTATTGTTGTTGTTCCCGTCGTTGTTTTTCGTGTTGAAGCTGTTGTTGTTTCTTCTTCTTCTTCTTCTTCTTCTTCTTCTTCTTCTTCTTCTTCTTCTTCTTCTTCTTCTTCTTCTTCTTCTTCTTCTTCTTCTTCTTCTTCTTCTTCTTCTTCTTCTTCTCCTTCTTCTTCTTTTTCTTCTTCTTCCGGTTCTTTTTTTTTCCATTTTTTTAAAAATTGTTGCTACTGTTGTTCTTTTCCTTGTTGTCCCTGTTGTGTGTTGTTGTTGTTGTTGTTGTTGTTGTTCTTCGTCTTCTTATTTTTCTTCTTCTTTTTCTTCTTCTTCTTCTTCCTCTTCTTCTTTTTTTTTTCTTCTTCTTCTTCTTTCTGTCTAGTCCTGTTCTGCTTTTCTATGTCAGGTTTTCAAGAAGTATTAGGTGCAAGCCCTGTCATATGCTATGTAAACGCGGGTTTTTACGGCCTAGGCTATTAAGTCTATCCATGCCTTGCTTTGTAGACCTCTAGTTTTGCTTTCATAATGTCAAAATGACACGGCTCTCCGTGGTTCACTGCATCTGGTTGTGTTGACACATGTCCAGACCATTTGATCTGTTGGCTTTGGACGTAGTTTAATACTGGTTTCGTTGCACCTTCTGATCCTGTCTAGTAGGTCAGTCTTACATACGAAATAATACCTGCGTATTAGTCGTTTCATAGAAGGTAAATAATATTTTCACATTATAGATTCCCTGTCAGGTAAATAATAGGTTCACATTAGATATAATCTACATACTAAATATTACTTTTACATTAGACATGTCTTACCAGGCAGATAATAAGTTAGGTATGTTCTTATAACTTAAAAAAAAAAAAAAAATAGTTTTCACATCTAGCGTGTTCTACCTGCTAAATGGTTTCATGTTTGTAGTTTGAACAAAGGATCAATGTCATGACACACGGGCAGTAACGCATAAATGCTCCTTTCTTCTTCTAACTTAAGTATGAGTCTTAAAAAGCTCAGAAAAGTGCACAGGTTCTGTATCACCAGCGAGGATCCTGAAATACTTTCGTTAGATTTTTAACTAACTAGCCAAGGGACTTTTTACGTGCGCAACAATGCACACGGGCGTCTGATCTCACTACCCAGAGACCAGGGGGAATTACTAGAAAACCAAGTCCAAGAAAAAAAAATCCTAGCCATTACCCAGGATTGAACCCGGAACCTCTAGCACTCGGGACGGACACCATGTATCGAAACCACTTAGTCCCCCCCCCCCCCCCCCCCCCCCCCCCCCCCCCCCCCCCCCTTCCCCAAAACATCTAGTAAAAGACCAGCACTCAGGGAATTTCCTTGAAAGTGCATATGCTTGAGAAGTAAGGAATCAACACTCACGACTAAGTTTTTCTAACAAAATTCAAGTCCATGAGTGAAGGAATAACCATAACTTGCGCAAGAGTTTATACAGCCGGTAAACATGAAGAAGAAGCATGTAGAAGGTCCGACAATTAAGTAATGAGATTGATTTTATTACGACTAAGAAAAAAGGGCCGTATATGAAGCAAAGCATGGAATCTAAAGAGGCAACATTCATCTACGATCTGGCAACTTTTCATCGCCGCACGATAAACAGTCAAACAAGCCGCCTGTTTGTTGACCTAGTCAGAGGTGCATTGTTATATAATCAGCATAGTGCAAAAAAAAAAATGATAACATTCAATTCTTTTTAAAACTCAAAAGAGCGTTATTGTAACAGTTAGTTAATGCAACAAGTTTAAGGGTATAATTGTTTATCTCGTTCACGAATTTTCAGATGGTGTTCACGATTCAAAAATGGCGTGAAAATGATTACTGATGCACTTCGACCTGGACGCCAAAATTCTGTTTGTAATGATGAACTCATTGCAGAAGTCAGAGAACGTATAACAGAAGATTATTGTTTCATTGTGACAATGATGGCAGATGAATCTGGTGTTAATAGAGAGACCATTCATAACATTTTAGTGCAAGATTTCGACAAGAAAAAAGCTGCTTGCCAGTTTGTACCACATTGGTTATTTGATGACAAAAAGCATCAGCGGGTTGAGTACCCAAGAAACATCATCAAAATAAACATTTTTGTCCCCAAAACAAGTGTGTGTTCTCGACCTTCAACCCTATTCCCCAGATTTGTCTCTCTGTGATTATTGTCTATTCCCAAAATTGAAGTTACGATTGAAAGGACGCTTCCTTAATGAAATTGATGACTTCCAAAAGGCCGTAACATCGACTTTTAGGGCCATAACAACAGAAGAACTACAGAGGTCGTGCCAGTGTTTGTTAGATCCTTATACTTGCTGCATCAATTCACAAGGGGCTTACTTTGAATCAGATACAATGTTACATTGTCAACTGTTGATTTTTTAATTTTTATGGATTCAGTCTCATTACTTAATTGTTGGACCTTGTATATCCAACCTGGCAACTAGCATTCTGAACTAAAGGGTGTCCATTTCAGGCTTGGAAACAACTGGATAGCGACCTGGAAGTTGATCATTTTATACCTGGGCTCACCTTTACTCGACCGCAGATCTTCTTTATATCTGTCGCCCAGGTGAGTGTTTGTTACCTATGATTGGTTAATACAAATTAATGTAACATATGGTACAATTTCAATAGGTTCAAACGAATTTTGTGTCCGTATTCCATAATTGTGAGTCCAAGTTGCATGATAGAGGTTTTGATCCTTGTGGGTTCCGGGGCCCTATTATAGGGAAAACAAGAACAGACCTGACTGATACAGGGAAAACAAGAATAGACCTGACTGCTAGAGGGAAAACAAGAATAGACCTGACTGCTAGAGGGAAAACAAGAATAGACCTGACTGCTAGAGGGAAAACAAGAATAGACCTGACTGCTAGAGGGAAAACAAGAAAAGTCATGACTGCTGGAGGGAAAACAAGAATAGTCCTGACTGCTAGAGGGAAAACAAGAATACACCTGACTGCTAGAGGGAAAACATGAATAGTCCTGACTGCTAGAGGGAAAACAAGAATATACCTGAATGCTAGAGTGAAAACAAGAATAGACCTGACTGCTACAGGGAAAACAAGCATAGTCCTGACTGCTAGAGGGAAAACAAGAATAGATCTGAATGCTAGAGGGAAAACAAGAATAGACCTGACTGCTAGAGGGAAAACAAGAATAGTCCTGACTGCTAGAGGGTAAACAAGCATTGACCTGACTGCTAGAGGGAAAACATGAATAGACCTGACTGCTACAGGGAAAACATGAATAGACCTGTAAGCAGTCGTAAGAGTCGACTATCTGGGAGCTATCTTCGAAGTCGGAGTGTATCTGCCAGAGAGGCAAGGAACCAACAATCTGCACACAAATGGGTCGGATGTGTCAAACACTCAGGTTCTATAACAGGACTGCAGTCCAGAAGTGGACGAACAACCAAAACTTGCCACCAGATTTTACAGCTGGTAAACTTCAAGAAGAAGATCTATCTTGTAAACTCGCTTGCATGTGCCAATTACAATAACCAGTCAGCGTGAAATCAAAACATCATAGATGAGATGTCTTAGTAGGAAGTAATCTGTCTCAATAGAGATTCAAATCCGTGACTGTCGAACCAGCAGGCTAGTTCCCTGCCACTAGGTTACCGCAGCTTCCACCTATTTTATATCTGTGATAGCTGTGGCAGCTTAGTTCAAAATGCTTGCACATTTTTAAATTTATTCTTTTTTTTCCCCTCAAGAACTAACTGCACACATGTCGTGATTGTCACTGGGTCACAGAGCATGTTTAGAAATGCGGAGATAGACATGCTCACTTGCAAAGTGGCAAGTATCGCTATGAAGGTTCCGGGTAGTTAGCGTAGTTTCAATATTTTCTGCCGGGGATACTAGTGATTAGTGATTAGTGATCAGAAAGGATTATCATCACAGCATTTAGGACAGATCCATAGGTGATCTGATCTGCTCCTTAAAAGCTCCACAAGTGTAAAACTACTGATGACGCCTGTTCTGCGTTGTGTAATGAAACGTATTGTCCCCTAAGTAAAATGTTCATTTCTTGCAGCTCCAGGCTGCACCCCCATGTCCATCAATTATACGGAGTCGTGTCCTTTGGCGTGCTCCTCGGTACCGTGGGTGCAATGCATGGCATTGATATCATCACTTCTGTCCAGTACTGGGCCAGCCATAGCAACCGCAATATCAACAAGATAGTCAGAGCGCTTGTTCCCTTGAACACCTGCATGACCTGGCACAAAGATAACAATTAGAGCAGATATTCTTGAAGTGCTTAGTGTTGCAATCCATATCGCCTGATAGATCTAGCTTGGATTTTTCAAAGTATATTCATCGAATCACTAAGAATGCATACGTATGTGAACTTTTCAGTACCAAGCCATGCTAAAGCCCTTGTTACAGCCATAGTTTCCATTGCAAGGCTACTAGTTCCAACAGCGAAGGCACCATTCATCTCCTTGATGGTTTTCCTCCTTGAGCTTACTGTGAAGGCCCATGCACTTCGCTTGCCCCTAATTACTGACCCACTGTGTAAACTACAGCATCACCTTTATCTGTGTTTTCGTCAATCAGTGTTCTGACTAAAGTATCAAAAATGCCAGGAATATGCTCTCTACAGCTTCCATCAAGTGTGATATGGACTGTAATAATAATGTTGGGAGAGGAAGGCATAATTATCCATTCAATTCCAGAATTAGTGCCAGTAAGGCGGCAAACATTTTTGATGGCATCCTCAGACCGACCCATCTAGGATTTGCCTCGTTTGAGTCTATTATTTTTGTTTTTTGAATAATTCTACATAAAGTGGGTGTCGATCGTCTGACTTCACTTTGAGGAAAGCAACAGCCTTGGATATCTTGATTCTGTTTTCCACTGTGGGGAAATCCAAGAGGGAATACTAATGTGTTGGGAAATGAACATGCAGCCAGATTGGCTTACCCTGTTGGTACATTAATGCATCACAAGCTAGATGTAAATGGACCCTTTGGAAGCGAGTGAACAGTACGGAGGTACAAACAGACTATCACTGTCCGAGACAATGTTGCTGCGAGAAAGTGACCTGGGGATGTGGCCAAGGCTGAATTCTCAGTGGAACGTTCGTACAGTCAGGTTGTTGCTGGTACCATCGTCACTGGAACTCTCCACTTGTTGCTAAAGATGTGACGCTCATTTGAATGTCGCCTGTGCTATGATGTCAGTTCTCACATCACCACTTGTAACTCATAACTCTTTGTTTGTTGTTAACAGACCCGTTGTGAGAAAGTCAGCGAGCGAGGTCTACTAGAGTACTACATTAGTGGCGGGTCCCATCCGTCTATTCCTAGCGAGCAGAGGTGAGTTATCAACACTTTTTAACGAACAGATGTGATTTATCAACATGTTAACGAACAAAGGTGAGTTAATAACATTGTAGCGAACAGAAGTGAGTTACTAACAGTGTGGCGAACAAAGGTGAGTTATCAACACTGTAGCGAACAAAGGTGAGTTATCAACATGTAGCGAACAAAGGTGAGTTACCAACATTGTAGCGAACAGAGATGAGTTACCAACATTGTAGCGAACAGAGGTGAGTTACCAACATTGTAGCGAACAGAGGTAAGTTATCAACATTGTAACAGAGTGAGTTGTCAACATTGTAAAGAATAGACCAACTTTACATTCTTTCTTTCTACATTAGTATTTGTTTCTCTCTACCTGTTCGCACAATAGTTTTCCCATTTTCTAGGTCCCCATGTGTAGATAATTTGAAGAACACTGCTCTGAGGTCTAAAATGTACCTGCATCTAGCGAACTTATTATTGTGTGGATAACTTTCTAACGGCCAAGAAAGGAGTTCAGTTTCCAAGAGCTCTGTATTGAAGAGCTTCCACATCCCTCCTTAGTGTTAACCAATAGAGTATGCTAGAAAAGTATTGAAAGTTCCCTTCTACATTAAAGGTTAATTTCTTGCGCTTTAAGGAATATTGGGCTAGACCTACATTTTGTAGACAAATCCGTACATGGTGAGTGATATGGTTAGCATCACGCTGACCGCCTTTACTTCCCAGCAGTGCACCTGGTACCCACTCAGGGCTGGGTCGACTTTTTCATCAATACTTATCTGATCAATTGTTTGGAGAGTGGCGAATGTGACAGATTAAAATTATATCAGAGGGTGATTAAAATCTGTTGCTGGAAACAACATACAGAGCTTTTCAGTGAAATAACAAGTAATATAGAATAGACAGCGAGTAAACGTAACTAAAGTAACAAGCTGGTGCTTGATGCTCTATGAGGAATCAGTTTGAAGAGAAGCAAAAATCAATCACAGAAAGACTTTGGCTTGGGCTTGCTATCTGCGGGCTGCGGACTTGTTCAATTTCATTTCGTTTTAATGTCTCCCTTCACATGCCAAATCTGAATGTTTGTGAGATTTATATAATATATGTGCAGATTGGATCTGAGATTGTTAGTTTTTAGATGGGAGGTGGGAGAGGTGGTATTTTTGGAGCTTTGTTTTTTAGTTACCCCTAATACAGGGAATACAGAGGAAATCCCCAGCTAACTGGACAATCAACTATTTGAAGGATTGCAAGTGTGCTGTTTTTTTATCTTCTTGTGTATGTGTGTGTGTGTGTGTGTGTGTGTGTGTGTGTGTGTGTGTGTGTGTGAGTGTGTGTGTGTGTGTGACATATTTCTGTTTGTTGGTTCCCAATCGGCTGATTTCCAAACTGGGAAAAGCCCTATCTTATCACGAAATTATTTGACTGTCCCGTGACGTCATCTTGACATCCTTGGGGTAACTAAAAATATATATTACCGTATTTTTTTTTTTAAACTAATCTACCTTCACTGTGAGGATGATCCAACCTATAATGGATAGGGAAATTTCCTTGGGAAAAAAAGGGGATCCGACTGATGCTGACAACATCAAACATAAACAAAACCAGCTGAATGAAAAATAAAATACAGAAAGGTCAATTGATAGGCACATCGTAATAGTCACACAAAAAGATAAATAAATGAAAGATAAATAAGTGATCAAGTTTTGATCGACACGCGTATAATTAAGAAGGCAAGAGTACAAACTATGCTGTTTATCTCCTGAAAACAATAACAGAACGTTCAATAGATGTAAAAAAAGATCTTCATTTCTGCTCTTTTGATTACACAAAAGCTTTCAATAGAGTTAGCCACGTCGACATGATAAAAATGCTCATTAATCAACTACTTGACGGGAAACGATCTTAGACTTATTAATTAGGTGCATATACTGCAAACAACACGCTGCTGTAAGAACCGTTAATGAAGTAGGATTCTACCAACCAGTCAAGAAAGATGGCAGATAGACGTGTGTAATGTCTTCGAATCCGTTTTCCTTGTGTAGTGCAAACATTATGCGACGTCTGAAAGATATCAAGGGAATTGACTTGAGAGGACAATAAAAGATATGCAGATGATAAGGTGATGACTGCAGACAATGAAGACAATCTACAGTGTTTAGTGGATGCAGTGATAGTTCACTGTGATAAACTACTTTTGGAATTGAATTGTAAACGGAAATTATGCTCATCACCAAGAAGAAAGAAATTCCAAAGTGCGAACTGTATGCAAGAATCAAAAGTCCTAGGCAGGTTGAAAGACACAACTATTTAGGAACAATCACAAAGTATGATGCAAGATATCTTAAAGGAATTAGAACAAGAATCATCATTGCACAAGTAACCTTTTATAAGAAGCAATAGATTCTCGCTGACAAGGAGCTGGGTGGTCTCGAGCCATGCTGTCAGCCTCGTGTGCTAGAGGTCTCGGATTCAAGCTCCGGTGAAGGCTGGGATTTTTTCACGTGGATTTTTGTAATTTCCCCTGGTCTCTGGGTAGTGAGACCGGACGCCTGTGTGTATTGTTGCGCACATTAAAAAAATCCCTTGTTGGAAATCGAAAAAAAAAACTAGTCTAGGGAGCTGCGCTGCCCAGGCAAAATTTGAAGTTGATAATCTACACAAAGTATTTCAGGATCGTCGCCGGTGCAACAGGGTTCGTGCACTGCGCTGAGATTATTCAGACTCAGGCTTGAGTTAGAAGAAGAAAGTAGCACTAATGGGTTACTCCTTGTGCCATGATGTTGATCCGTTGTTCAAACCTGTTGATTCCTTACTTCTCAGGAAGATGCACTTCGAAGGAAACAGCCTGATTAGATGTTGATCCGTTGAATAAACATAAGGGTTCTCACTAACAAGACGATGTCAGCTGCAGTGAGAAAGAGAGTGTTGAGGTGCTATGTAGAACCTGTGTTGTCATGTGCATGTCAAACATGGACAAGAAGTTAAAAATGCTGAAAACGTTTACTCGCAATAGAGTTGTGGTTTCTGAGAAGAATGCAAAGAATATCATGGAAGGATAGAAAAACAAACGAAGCAGTCCTCGTCGAGACAGACGAAAGTCGTAAGCATATCAGAACAATTAGACATGGAAACAACAAATCTCTGAGCGAGGATACACATGGATATCTAGATGTAACACAAACTAACTACTGAACGTACCACTAAAACACGAAACCAGTGTGCGCGTTTATTTCCTTTGACTCAATTCGCCGTACCTACGTTGCGTTGAGAACCCTGTACAGATTCTCAATGATAGATAGGACTACATGTTCCTAGGGCGACTGGCGAGAAAAAAAGAGCCACTAGCCAAAAGAACGGTATTTTTTCTCATGCACCGGGCCTTATAACAACTTGTCGACCTAATGGCCACTTCCGGAGAGTCCCAATCTGCAAACCTGCCAGCTTAAGTCCCCCTAGTGCAGCCAAACGGAAATTATTGAGGCTAAACTTCTCCCACCACCCTATTACGTTTACATACCATGATCCTAGAGTTAACTGTACGTTCTGAACGTTTGTTATTGACGTAAGATTATCGCAGACCTAACTTTTTCTCTGAATGTATTATATTTTATTTATATCAGAGCTAACAATATTATGAACAAATTATATCTTAAGGATGTACTGTTTGCTCGCGTTAACAATATTCTCTGAACCCATATACCCTTTCATCACAGCGTCAATGATATTTTATGAACACATTATATCTTCAGGTTTTATAACAGATTTAACGATTATTCTATTTCGTTTCATTTCCTTCTCATATGCAACATTATTCTGCCAGTATATTATATATTATTTTTTGTTCTATCTCAGAGTTAACAATACTGTCTGAATATGTTATTTTTTTGTGTTTGTTCTGTTCCAGGGTTAACGGAATTCTCCGAAACTCGGACGAGTTTTCCCAAGCCTTCCAGTGCTCCGACAATATGTACATGAATCCAATGGAAAAGTGTAGGATATTTGGATGAATCTGAGAGGCTTTTTAAGGAAATTGGGCTAAATCTGCGGATGTGCGGATATTTGGCTGAAAGGAATATGTAGGGTATTTGGCTGAAAGGAATATGTAGGGTATTTGGCTAAATCTTAGATGATTGTTTAGGATATTTGGCTAAATCTGAGAGGAATGTGTATGATATTTAGCTAAATTTGAGAGTAGTGTGTAGGATATTTAGCTAAATCTGAGAGGAATGTGTAGGATATTTAGCTGAATCTGATAGGAGTGTGAAGGATCTTTAGCTGAATTTGAGAGGAATGTGAAGGATATTTAGATGAATCTTAGAAGAGTGTGTAGGATCTTTAGCTGAATCTGATAGGAGTGTGAAGGATCTTTAGCTGAATTTGAGAGGAATGTGTAGGATATTTAGCTAAATCTGAGAGAGGTGAGTAGGATCTTTAGCTAAATCTGAGAGGAGTGTGAAGGATATTTAGCTAAATCTGAGAGGTATGTGAAGGATCTTTAGCTGAATCTGAGAGGTATGTGAAGGATCTTTAGCTAAATCTGAGAGGTGTGTGAAGAATCTTTATCTAAATCTGAGAGGAGTGTTTAGAATCTTTAACTAAATCTAAGAGGAGTGTGAAGGATCTTTAGCTAAATCTGTGAGTAATGTAAATGATCTTTAGCTAAATCTTAGAGTGTGTAGGATCTTTAGCTAAATCTTAGAGTAGTGTGTAGGATCTTTAGCTGAATCTGAGAGGAATGTGTATTATCTTTAGCTAAATCTGAGAGGAGTGTGAAGGATCTTTAGCTAAATCTGAGAGGAATGTGAAGCATTTTTAGCTAAATCTGAGAGGAGTGTGGAGGATCTTTAGCTAAATCCGAGAATAGTGTGTAGGTACTTTAGCTAAATTTGACAGGATTGTGTAGGATCTTTAGCTAAATCTGACAGGAGTGTGTAGGATCTTTAGCTAAATCTGAGAGGTGTGTGTAGGATCTTTAGCTAAATCTGAGAGGAGTGTTTGGGATCTTTAGCTAAATCCGAGAGGAGGGTGTAGGATCTTTAGCTAAATCTGAGATGAGTGTGTAGGATTTTTAGCTAAATCTGAGAGGAGTGTGTAGGATCTTTAGCTAAATCTGAGAGGAGTGTGTAGGATCTTTAGCTAAATCTGAGAGGAGTGTAAAAAATTTTGGGCTAATTCTGAATGAAACATGTGATAGTTAGCTCATTCTGTGAGACATGTTTTGTGTATTTGGCTGCATCCGAGAGAAAAGTGCAGAATGGCTAAATATGAGACAAAGTGTAGTATATTTATTAGTTCTAAGGGGAAAATGTAGGATATTTGGCCAAATTTAGGAGCAAAATGTAACAATTTTGGCTAAACCTCAGTGGTTAAATCTGAGACAAATTGAATGACATTTGGCTGAATCTGGGATAAGGATGTTGATATTGTTGTACAGATCAGATAGTTTGAGACTATATAGCACATCAAGTCAAACTAGCACAACATCAAATATTGTCTCTGTTGTTGCTATGATATCTGTAGTTTATCAATGATTTATATTAAAATATACTGAAGAAATTGTGGTATGTCTGAGTGCATAAAAGTAAATGGTGTTCTTTCCAGTGTGGGTTCCCGGGTCACCATTTTGGGAAAAACAAGAAAGGATCCACTGAATCCACAACAAGAATGTCGTAAGAGTTGACAAAATGCCGATTTTCTTAAAAGTCGCAGTGCATCTGCCTGATAGGCAAGGTACTAACAGTCTGTATACAAATAGACTTGTAAAATGGATATGTGCACCTCACTAAAGTTTTGGAACATGTTTAAAGTCCAGAGGTGGATGAACAACCAGAAATTTCCGCTAGAGTTTACAGCCGGTGAACGCGAAGAAGAAGAAAAAAAAGCAGATGAATAGTTTTTTTAGGTCAACTAGTCAGTAAAGAAACACTTGAAAATATATTGACAACTAGTAAAAAAAAGGAGGCAGACACATTAAAAACATTGCTGCATGGTCAAAGATAGTGGAGGTAAAACTAGCGTTAACAGCAATGACTTAGGACATGTTAAGAGACATCTAGATAAAACAAGAGAAGAAACTAACAGAAAATGCATCAAATTATATAGTCTACAAGTCAACTTAAGCTGTATCAAACCCCCGGGACGGCTAACGCGGTCAACAAATTCTCCCAGAAGTCGGATGTGTCGGTCAAAGGGTGCAAATATCTCAGCCATGCTGTAAACGGGCAGCAGGCAATTACATCTTTGGATGAACGCAAACCTATTGAGAATTTGCTCCAATCGGTTGTGTTAGACCGAAAGGCTACATATGTGTAAATAAGGAAAACAAATGCCAGTCGCACATTCAAGGGTTGAGACAGAACATGATTGTTTGCAGTGTTGACTGAATTAGGTGATGATTGTTTGTGATGATGATTGTTTGTGATGATCATCGTTTGTGTTGATAATCGTTTTTGATATCAACTGTTTTTGATGGTTGCTTCTGGTGATGATTGTCTCTGATGTTGATTGTTTGGGGTGATTATTGTTTGTGATGATAATTGCTTCTGGTGATTATTGTTTGTGATGTTGATTGTTTGTGATGATGTTTGTTTGTGATGATCATCGTGTGTGTTGATAATCGTTTTTGATATTAACTGTTTGTGATGGTTGCTTCTGGGGATGATTGTTTGTGATGTTGATTGATTGTGATGATGATTGTTTGTGATAATGATTGTTTGTGATGATGATTATTTATAGTCATGATTGTTTGTGATGATTGTTTGTGATGATGATTATTTATAGTCATGATTGTTTGTGATAATGTTTAATTGTTATGATCGTTATTTGTGATGATGATTGCTTGTGATGATGATTGTTTGTTGTAATGAGTGTTTGCGTTGATATGATGATCGTTTGTAGTTATGATTATTGTGATGTTTGTGGGAGGTGAATTTATTTGGTGATGAATGTGGTGACGCTACCTGTGGTCATTTTGTGTAGTTACAATTTTTGCATTTGTAATGGAGACGATACAAACTAACCCAGTGTTTGTTGCCATAAAAACTTAACTTATACATATCTACAGTACGTCATTTCTTACGGTGATTACATTATATACTTATGTGTTGTTTAGTACTGCTGGTTCATTTTCACGCCCTTTCGGACATGTGGAAAAAGCTCCCACATTTTTTACAGACCAATCGGCACTAGGTGGGTAAGGTCGTCTGCAATATACTGGTAGTCTTTACTTCCCCAGGAGATACATCTTGGTACCCATTTTAGACTGGATCGACCTGCGACGCCCTATTCCATGATAAAAATCCACACAGCTAGAAGTGGGTTTCGATCGCAGTACGTTGAAACTAAGAGTTGGACTGGGGATGCCTAAGCCACGGACGCCGCTATACTTTTGATCTTGTACGTATGTTGTCGTCACTTCTCTTCACAACAAGGTCAGGCACATCGAGTAGTGACTCCAGACACTGTTTTGAAGCTTCCATTTAATTTGACGTTAGTCTCCCCAGAGAAAGTAGGTCACGTTCTCTTGATAACCTTTTTGGACTGGTCTACTTTAGTGAGAGTTACGGGTGTGCCGTTCTGTTGTTTGCTTTCTTTTTTATTTTGCATTTTATTAATTTTTTGTTTTTTGTTTTGAGAAAGAGAATGCCTGTGGCATAGGTTGCAGCGCTTTCAAGGAAGGTTGTCTGTTAGACCCAGTTTGTGCATGTTTTTTTTTTTTTTTTGAAGTGTTAAAAACGCTGGCTTGCTGTAGTATACTTTATGCGATATCAACGGCATTAAGGAACACCCCCGTCATTTTGTGGCAAGGGTGGCTGTCTCAGGGTCGGCCAATCAGAAGTTAGCTAGGCTGAAGATTGACCAATCAGAAGTGAGCTTGTGTGTAAGAGTGAGTAAATGGGGAGATTTTCGTCGAACTAACCAAGCTTCCTACTCCACTAATACACCCGCAGGACTGACATACATGTATCACCATACTAGACCTTTATTCGCCGATGAATTTTAATGGGTTTCACTCTTCCTTGATTTAAAAAAAAAAAACGGATTATATGACGCTACTCCTCTTTAGTGTATGTCAACAGTGGGGCGGTCATCTTTAAACTGATAATATTATGTCAAGGTGTTCGTCTACATTGTGATGTCAAGTGCTTACAATACTGATATGTTAGAAGCATGGTTGTTGCAATATATATAACACATTCAAGGTTTTCATTCCAAGCTTCTGTGTGCTGTGCTTGTCAAGCAAACGATCCTTTTCACGGCTAGATTTTTTTATGAAAAACGGGACAATTGGTGATCCTTTAAAGTCCCGCTACCTAGCGTGCACTGCCTAACAAATGGTACTGTCCTGGTGAGATCATGTATATTTATATTGATTAACTTTTTTTTAATTAACTTGAACATAGTAACTTTTATTTACGTCATAACTCTGTAATAGTGCTGGTGATTGAAGGACAAGAATGTCGGTTCTAGTCTGCTCCCAGAAACATTTTTTTCTTTTTTTTCTTCTTCTTTGTTTCTATGGGTGTGTCTGTGTGTGTATATCTGTATGTGAGTGTGGAAAGGTATGTGAGTGTGTTTAAGTGAGTGGGTGGGTGTGTGTGCATGCATTTTACCACCCATACTTGTGTGCTTTTTTTTTTTTTTTTTTTTTTTTTTTTTTCTTCTCTTTTTTGATATTCATAAAATGCATATTATCATATGAATATAACATGCTTAGTTGATAAAATACAGCTGCAGGGTGAAAGACAGGTGTTTGGAAGGGCCGAATGTAAGACGGCCTGTGTGCCCAATTTTTTGACTCTTTGAAAATAAAGTTCGTTCGTTCGTTCGTTCTTCTCTTCCACCTTATACCTCATCGAAGTATCGGCGGAGTCGTAACGTTTGTTGATGAGCTCTGTCAAGAGCACCATTAAGACTGATTTTCTTAATGCCATCACTCCATATTTTCCGAGGTCTTCCACTCGCCCTATCCCCGTTGTAACGTTTTAGTGTGGCTCGCTGTGGCAGATAGCACCAGGGCATTCTTGTTAGCTGTCCAGACCACTTCATTTGTTGTTCTTTGATGACCTGTAAGACTGGCTTTATTCCCAGCATTCGTCTGACTTCATGATTTCGTATTCTGTCTTTCCTTGAAACTCCTACAGCTCTTCTACGGTATTTTATCTCTGTTGTCACAATTTTACTTTAATTGGAGGATGTAAGTATCCACGTTTGGCATTGATAGCACAGTGTTGGCCATAAAATAGTTCTTATAAGATTCATTTTAGTACCCCGGGGTATCTGCTTGTGTGTCAACAGGGGACATAGTTGCCCCATTACTTGACTAGCTTTGGCACATCTCCAGCTAATTTCTCTGTCCAGTTTTCTGTCGGATGTGAAAATTGCTTCTAAATAAGACAATATTAACTTAGGGAATCCACAATCAGGGCAAAAAATCGTTTGAAAATGCAGTGAAACCTGACACAAGGCATTCAATAACGCTACAGAATACATCCATATTTTTTTGTGGCGGTTCCCGTTTTAGTTCCCGTTTTAGTTCCCGTTTTAGTTCCCGTTTTAGTTCCCGTTTTAGTTCCCGTTTAGACAGTTTTACGTTCTATGGTGATTAGAAGGGTTCAGGCAGGTTCGATGCGAAGACAACGGCTTGAATCATTACAGAAGTCCACTGTGCGTGGAGTCACCTTTATTTTTGTTCCAGGACACGCAGGGGTCGATGGAAATGAAAGAGCTGATAGGTTGGCTGGATCCGTTATCACTACCGATGGTCAGCCTATGGATCAGGCTGATATTATTAATGCCCTCAGAGAAATGGGACGGGTAGAGGACTTTGGGGGCAGTGAATCCACATCACTGCCAGAATGGCAGACTTGGGAATTAAGATCGGCATATGACGCACACCAGACGACTTGTTTATCAACATAGAACTTGTACTATTAGCCATCGGACTTTGGAGTTCATACTGAGGAGAGAGTCTGAGCACCTATGGGCATTTCCGGTGTTCAATGATTATAACCCAACTAACTAACTAACTAACTAACTAACTAACTAACTAACTAACTAACTAACTAACTAACTAACTAACTAACTAACTAACTAACTAACTAACTAGCGTTCTATAGTTTGCCATTGTCAAATGAAGGTCGGCTGTCGATACTATTTTCAAATCAACGCAAAGCAGTGTGCATTCAAATCGCTCGCAGCCGGAACCTAATCGGGTACCTCTGGATCAGGGAGATACAGTGAAACAAGAAATTATTTTAACTGCTGGTAAGTAAAGCAAAGGACCCTTTTCCACGCAATTAGTTGTATATGGCATATAGGGCTAGACTTATAATTTAAAGAACAATCAGCGATAGTCAGGCGATGTGGACAGCTTCACGCCGGCGCCTTTACTTCCGGGATTGCACCTGGTACCAACTCAAAGCTGGGTCGACCTGTGAGCCAGGTCATTTTTGAAAGAAAAAAAGTCAGACACACATATACAGATTCCCATAGACAGACAGACAGACAGACACACACACACACACAGAGACACAAAGACGCACACACGTACATAGACACACACGCAGACACACAAACATACATACCAGCATCCATGCATACAGATACACACATGCACACACTCAGACACACACAGACACGCACACGCAGGCACACACACAGACACACACACACAGACAGACGTACACACACACATACACACAGACAGATATACAGATTCACACAGACAGACACACACACATAGACACACACACAAAAACACACACACACTAGACACACACAGACAAGCACAAACACACATACATAGATGCTGACACACAAACACACACACACATACACACAGACTCACAAAGACAATAGGCATAGATGCAGACAGTCACACAAATGTACACACAGAAACACACACACAGACAAACACTTGACACAGTCTGAGAATATTTGAAAACAACACAATTAGAATGTCTTTACACTGGAACTCACACGGACATAGAAATAAAGCAGACCATTTAAAAACACACAGAAAATAGAAATTGGTAGTAAAAAAAAAATATAAGGAGTGACATGGGGTAAGCTGCATCCTATAACAATAAATAAGACCCTTATCCTTGGCATGCAGCTGATCTAGGAAACAAAGCAGTTACGTGTTAAAAGTCCTAGTAAATTGGCGTAGACGAGGGCGCCACGGGTTGCCTCTGACGGTGTCAGAATGTCACTGATCAACTACCGCAGCCCCAGTCAATAATGTATTGATCCACAGCAGCCTGTCTGCTTCAATGGGTGCTTGCAGCAAGGACAAAGTCCGAATCGCAGGCTGTTAAAAAAAAAAAATTCACAACGCAATAGAGAAATTACAACTTCAAGCTTCGACTTGGCTCTTGGACAATGAGGATGACGTGTTCGGTCGGGGTTGGAGGGAAAAGGTGGGGGGGGGGGGGGGAAGGACAATGCCTGTGATATGTGTGTATATACATATAAATATATATTTATATAATAACATACACACACACACTCATAATTACATGGCTTCACATATATATATATATATACATATATGAAGCCATATAATTATGAAAGCATAAAATTGTGTGTGTGCTTGTGTGTGAAATGAAGTTATTTTTTTTTTGGGACTAAAGGAGTCAAGGGCAAGAAAGTAAGTCATGCGTACGTGCTTTTGTTTCTGAGCGTGATCTTAACACACCATACTGTTTCGTTTAATATCTACACATACACACACACACACACACACACACATACATACATAAATACGGGTAAACCTGTTGAGATTTACTTCAGTAACTTGGTACGAAATAGTTTAAAATAGCTGTAACAGATATCAGTGGTGGTGGAGAGCTGCTGCAGAGTAGCTGCTAGACGATCGTAAGGTCGTGGGTTCGGGTCCTTGCAGAGTCGGACTTTTCCCCCTCAAAATTTACCCTGTCGTTACTTTTTTTTTTCAAAATGACCTTGACACTCAGGTCGACCCAGCCTTGAGTGGGTACCTGATACAGTTTTATGAAGTAAAGGCAGCCGGAGTGATGCTGACCACATGACCCACTCCGTGTCGATTGTGCTATAAAGTATAGGTATAGCCCTTTTTACCCATAAGGCTTGAATGCATGGAAAAGGGTCCTTTACTTTTTTACTTTATCAGTAACTGTTGAAAAATAAATATGGGATAACATAGTGTATTATAAGTATTTGGACCGTGGCATAGCATGCTGTAATTATTATGTAAAGTTATGACAAGTATATGTTCTATACAAAATAAATGTGATATAAATTGGTATAGGATACGTTGTATCATTGTATATGATTATTGTGCATCTTTACTGTTTTTTGGCCATCTCCTTTGAATGCAGCAACATCAAATACCATCATACTCGCTACATCTTAGAAGATCAGCCAGAGGACGGCCAATAAAAGACTAGATCGACAATATTAAAGACAAACACTTGACACCCTCACGGGTTGACCATAGCCAGTGCCAGATACTGTGCACTGGATCGCAAATGATTCGTCCCTAAATGGCTTAACGACATACGTGGTTTATGATGGCGACGATTACGTAGGTATTGCCAAAGTCATTAGGAATAGGTCCATCCGACGATGTTGGCAGCAACGTGTCAACATCGCTGCTAAAACCAGGAGAATTGCGAGTGAAGATCGGCACAGCCAAGCATGAGAGACACACCCGACATACAAGAAATCGGATTAAACAACATAGAGCTGACACTATTAATTTGCGCGACGCTGATAAGCATGTTGAAGGGAGAACAAGGGATGTTTCCAAAGTACTGTGAAGATAGTCCACCTCATAAATCATAAACTCATGACTCTCACGTCATTTTTCCTCTCATGGTTTCTTTTGGGCGTCCTCGTCGACCTCACGTGAATTTGTTTCATTTTAATTATGTTTGTTTGTTTTCAATTGACTCAGGATATTTTAGTATTTCTCTACTTTTATTGTCCTAACATTGTTGATAACTCACAGGGTGTGTTGAGAAAGCAGGAGACAGGATTGCTCCGTGCAGAGTAGCAGCTTCGATTTAGAGGTCCAAGTAGTTAGCGTCTTTTGGATATTTTCTCCAGGAATGCTGGTGTCTAGAGAAACGAGCAGGCAGATAAACTGACTGGTTCTGCACTACTTGATGGTGAACATGTATGTATGGCACGCTAGATGTTGTGAGGGTCTGTTAGGAGCGAGTGAATAGTGGGGAGGCATAAACAGATCTTTACGCCCTGAGAAGAATGGCGCCATGGGGAGTTACCATAGGATCTTTCTGACGCTCAACACTCAAGGAAAAGGGGAGACAGTTACTGGTACCATGGGAATTGAAGCTCTTCGCTTGCTGCTGGAAATTGGAACGGAGGACTTTTAGGGGTGTCCCGAGTGTTGTGATGTCGATTCCTAATTCAACATACAACATAATTGTTGATACTAGCGGTTATCCCAACATTTCTTTTCAAGATAGTGCCAACAAATATTAACAAAAGCAACAACACCAGCAAACAGAGAGCATTTTCAGAATCATATAATTACTGTAAAAATTTGGAAGCATAACAGAAACCAGAAGAAAGGAAAAGAAAAGCTGCTATATACATATTTTACTTGCGTAATACTGTAGACATTTTACAGTCAGTTCATTTAAAATATGTCTTGCTTTTCCTCGTTGTTTTACTAATGAAGGCTAATCGCCGCAACGTCCTTTAATTGTCTAGTGCTATTGATTATGTAAAGCTGAATTTTTTTCAACACACACACACACACACACACACACACAAAATTACATAAACAGAAAAGGCAAGAGGCATATATAACGGCGTTGCTACTGACACCATCGACATTTAAACTCTTCTCTGACTGCTAAAGATGAGGATGAAGTTCTTATGGGAAAGCTCCAATTGCGATGACATCAGTTGCTAACCCAGCTGAACTCACATTATCATCCCAAAAATTGACAGACTTCTATGAAAATGTTTTTGAAAAGCTGTTTACGAATTTGGTCATTAACTGAAGCACACTTGCTCCTTTCAGTGAGGCGATATATTAATATAGAGGCGACTGTTTCGATATTATTTGTAGTCTTTATAGTTGTCTGTGGCATGTTTTCCAAACTTTTCTTAGTCGCGACGCCTTTTTTCAATTAACATTTTTCAACGGCGCTCTAATCTAAGTAAACGTAAGACTTTTCGTATGTAAGATATCAAAACAAATAAAACTAATGTATCTTTGAATATTTCACGGAGCCCCTGTGAAGAGGTCGCGGTTCCCCGGGGCGCCAAGCCGTACAGTTTGGGAATCACTGGTCTATGGTGTTGTCCGCGGACCAAGAAATACAAAAAGAACCGACAACAAGTGCTCTGCCATCAGTCCATTTTTTACACTCATTTTTTTAAATAAGCCTTGTACACTGTTAGTAAAGAGAACTGTGTCGTCTCACATCCGAGTTCCGGGATATGTCTACCTCCAATTTTCAATGCATCGAAGCTGTCACAGTCCTCTTCAATTATTGCATTTCTCATAATATTTTCAGCACATGTACTAAAAAGGGATAGAGAGAAAATGCAGTCCTGTCTCACTCATGTGCGCCAATTAAACAAGTATGATGTTTTACCAGCTACTCTGACTGCTGCTTGTTGTTCACGGTAAAGAGATTCCATTAGATATACTTAATGGGTAAGGAATCCGATACATTTCAGTATATACAGCTGTTGGTATTGAACACAGACTGCCTTGCTGTAATTTATGGAGCATATATAGAGACTATTTTATACTCTCTGCATTGTTCAAGAATGTTTCATATGTTGGAAATACAAAGCACAGTAGAAAGAGACCACACACACACACACACACACAAACACACACACACACACAAACACACACACACACAAACACACACACACACAAACACACACACACACAAACACACACACAAACACACACACAAACACACACACACACACACAAACACACACAAACACACACACAAACACACACACAAACACACACACACACAAACACACACACAAACACACACAAACACACACACACACACACACAATCACACACACACACACACACAAACACACACACACACAAACACACATACACACACACACAAACACACACACACACACACACACACACACACAATGTAAAATGACATTCAGTTTCGATGGAGAAGAAAAACAGCATGCCGGCAGAAATGGAGATCACTTATAAATAACTTATGTATCAGCAGCGACTCAAAAGAGATGCAGATAACTAGACAGATTTATATCATAACATACTGAGTTAATCTACCACTCTAAAGGGAAATAGATAACTAGATAAATTTAAAACACATTATAATATATTGAGACAATCAACGACTCTAAAGAGGCATAGGCAAATTAATAGATTTTTGATATAGCATAACATATTGAGACAATCTACATCTTTTGGTCATGTGATGAGAAAGAGAAATCTGGAGTTCATCGTGACAGTAGGAAAGTTGAAACGGAGGAGAGGCAGAGGGAGACCTAGAGAAAATATGATGGATATTTTGACATCGTGGCATAGAGGATCATCTGTGTCAGCGTTGACTGAAAGGACAAGAGACGGATGGTTGGGGATACACTTGGCTACCAACTCCACATGGCGTGGACTTTATGAAGGAGAAAACATATTGCATCATAAAGGGCAATAAGTGAGCAAAGTACAACTGCAAAGTTTTGTTCGGTTATCTCCATCCACCTAAGTGTTGACTTCATTAAAATAGTGACAGAATAACCCTTCTCCGATCTAAAGATCTTTGGTGCAGTCAGGGTCAAGTGGGATTTTGTTTTCATCAATGACCTTGGTTCCCAGGGCGACCCAACCGAAAACTGGTACGAGATAAAGTCCTGGGAAGTAAAGACGAACAGTGTGATATTGACCACTTTACCCACCGAGGTCCGAAGGGTCTCTACAGTTATGAGTCTTCATCGTACCCCTGATGGTGCACTTGCGTTAAAAGGGCTCTTAATTTTTTCTTTTTTTTCTTGAAGTGGCAATAGTAAGTGTGCTAGCCTGCCTAGACGGATGTCTGGGTTTGTTTCTCTAAACAGTCCAATCAATAGAAAAATATGTATGAGCATGAGCAGCAGACAGACACACACAAAGCCGGACAGACAGACAGACACACAGAAAGCCGTACTGAGAGACACACAGAAAACCGCACATACAGACACACAGAAAGCCGGACAGACAGACACAGAACGCACGAGGACAGACACACACAAAGCCGGGCAGACAGACAGACACACAGAAAGCCGTAAAGAGAGACACACAGAAAACCGGACATACAGACACACAGAAAGCCGGACAGACAGACACAGAACGCACGAGGACAGACACACACAAATCCGGACAGACAGACAGACACACAGAAAGCCGTACTGAGAGACACACAGAAAACCGGACATACAGACACACAGAAAGCCGGACAGACAGACACAGAACGCACGAGGACAGACACACATATATGTTGACACACATATATGTTAAGTTAATAGCATGCAGTGAGTCAACAATTTGAAAATAAATAATTCTAAACGTCCGCTGAGATGCATACATAAGTTTGAATCGCTTTCTAACGTCAAGCAAGAGTCGATGTGATTTTTCTTCTTCTTCTTCCGTTTGCTTGAAATAGATTATCTAAATCAGCAATGTTGTCTCTAGTATGAACTTTACTGTCTTCTGTAATTCACGCAGTGACCTGTAAAGTTTGACTTGCACCGATGTTTCTCTTGTCCAAAAGTTTTGTCTTGATATGATGTATTTAAGACAGTCTTGGAGGAAATGATCTGTTGTCTCAGGTGGTAGTCCACATGTGCACATGTCTGATTCACCGATTTTAAATTGTGTGTACATGTGGCTGCGAAGTCGACTGGGTCCTGTTCTAAGGCGTAAAATAATAATAAAAATGAAAAAAAAAAGAAATTATTCTGGTTAGAATGTTTTGGAGAGCGGGTGGGTGGGGAATTGCATCAGACACGTTTTGCTGCGCTAAACATCAGCCCCCTCCACCGCCCTCTTTTCCTCCTCCCCGACACATATTCTAGTTGGGGGGAAGGGGGGGGGGGGAGTCCATAAAAAGCCTCTGAAAGTTATTTAAGTGTATATTAATATTAGTGGGAGCCGCTGTGGTCCAGCGGCTAGACGCTTGCCTGCAGATCTGAAGGTTGTGGGTTCGGATCCTGGCAGGACCTAGACTTTTTTTCCCCAAAATTACCACGGCTCTCAGGTCGACCCAACCTCGAGGGGGAAGCAGGTACAGTCCTGGTAAGTAAAGGCGGCTGGTGTGATGCGGAAAACAAAACGCAAAAAGTGTTGTTTGGTCTACAAAATTTAGGTCTAGCTTTAAATATCCCATACGCCTGAAGAGATGGAAAAGGATCTTTTTTTAATAAAGTAAAATAATGTTGATAATGATAATAATTGTCATAATATGCTGAATGGCAAATAACAAGCAGCAAATACAACACCAAATATCAGCACAATTAAGACATAGGCAAGGATAAAGGCACAACATAAAAAACCCTCAGGACATCTTACATAAAATCACCACCAGCACATCTTAAACACAGGCAGAGACACAAGCCACCATTCAAAAAATAAACTGCACATTATGGACACAAACAGAAACAGTCACACCACATAAAACACAACCAGCACATTTTGGACACAAAACAGAAACAGTAGGCACCACACAGAACACAACCAGCACATCTTGGGCAGAGGCAGAGACAGTAAGCAACACACAAAACACAATTAGCACATCCTGGACACAGGCTGAGACAGTAAGCACCACACAAAACACAAATAGCACATCTTTAACACAGGCAGAGACAATAGGCACAACACAAAATAATATCAGCAATGCTCGGATATGCATCGGATATAACCTAATCATACGCATGTTCAGATCCAGTTGTCTGTCTAGCAGATTAGTTGCAGGAAATCAAATGTAGACAGTATGGTGGCACTTACACGGAATAGTAAAGAATAGGAAGACTTGACTATGTGTAGCAGAGTCCGTATCCCAACCCCTTTCCGCACCCCAACCCCTTTCCGCACCCCGACCCCCTTTTATTAGTATTGTGCTCTTTGCACGGTAAGACCCTTTTATTGTAAAACTTTTCATTAGTCCATACTCTTGTTTCCCACGTACTATAAATCGCATGATCCGACATGTGACTCTCCCCGTTCAATGTCCAAAGTCATTAATTAAATACCGACCAGGCCAGCTCAGGTGATTGCAGTAGCTGCAGAGCAGGGAGGAGTAGGAGCTCCCTAGTAACCCCTTTATAAACGATTGCCCGGAACCTTCGAGGAGGACACACACAGAGAGAGCGCTTAGCTCAGAAAGACAGACAGACCAGAGGAGCGGTTTGCTCAGATAGATAGACAGATAGATAGACTTAGATTCAGGGATTGGAGCTCACAGACTCAGGCAGACGCACGCACAGTCAGGACAGACGAACACGAGACGAACAACAGAGGATAGTTGAGCAGTGACAGAAGAAAGAGGATAACAGAGGATAACAGAGGACAACAGAGGACAGGCTAGACTTAGAGCCAGACGAATAGTAGAGCGAAATACTGGTCAGTTTCAAAGAGTATTGCAACCAATACAATGTGAGCCGGATCGCCTGGGGATTTCCCAATGTAACAAAGAAGAAGAAGTAAAAAATGTATTAGGTTAACCTGCACTAGTAGCCCGGTGGCAGTTCTAAACACTAGAAGATAGTTTAATTAAAGAACAAAACGCGAATATATAAGGCTTTAGAGCTAATGAACAACAGTGTGAATTTTTTCTCAATTTTGTGACATGGATGTAATCATCAATTAAAGAAAAAGGAGATTCAGAGAACTTGGGCACTTGTTTCAATATACTTTGTTGTTCAAGCATTATAGTGCACGAGAGGTACGCAACCAGCAACACAGCGTTTTCTTCAACATAACGCCACTACTATCGTCACGACCATCTTTCTTCTCGTCTATAAACAATCACCTGCCACCCTTGTGACAAACAATATGTGAACCTGGGTTATTTGATGTAGCATAGGCAGTAAAAGTGACGACTGTGTCACATATAGAGCAGTCTAATGATGCAAAAAAATTAATCTCCCCCTCTCTCTCTCTCTCTCTCTCTCTCTCTCTCTCTCTCTCTCTCTCTCTCTCTCTCTCTCTCTCTCTCTCTCTCTCTCTCTCTCTCTCTTGATCTTTCTCTACTATGCCCTACTTTACTTCTCAAATCGTACAATCTTCCATCATTTATTAACCAGGAATTGTCTGTATTTGCGTCTGAGCAAGGGTAAACACTGGACCTTGATCTCATTATGTAACTGATTAGGGTCAGTCTGCATTTATGTTTGTATACACTTTCTTTAATCATTAAAGTTGCATCCTCTCCTTGGCTGTCGCCAGAATCTTGAAGTTACAGAAATTAACTTCTCTTCTTTTCCTTTTTCTTTTTATATAGAATATGGTCTTTTCTTCTTCTTGTTCTTTTTGTTCTTGTTATGGAGAACACGGTCTCTCGTTGTTTCTATTCCTTTTATTATAGAAAATATGGTCTTTTCTTGTTCTTCTTATAGACAATTCAGTCAATTTTTATAGAAAATATGGTCTGTTCTTGTTCTTGTTATAGACACTTCGGTATTTTCTTATAGAAAATATGGTCTATTCTTGCTATAGACAATTCAGTCTTTTCTTCTAGAAAATATGGTCTATTCTTGTTATAGACAATTCGGTTTCTTCTAGAAAAGATAGTTTATTCTTGCTATAGACAATTCGGTCTTTTCTTATAGAAAATATGGTCTATTCTTGTTATAGACAATTCGGTCTTTTCTTCTAGAAAATATGGTCTATTCTTGTTATAGACAATTCGGTCTTTTCTTCTAGAAAATATGGTCTATTCTTGTTATAGACAATTCGGTTTCTTCTAGAAAAGATGGTTTATTCTTGCTATAGACAATTCGGTCTTTTCTTATAGAAAATATGGTCTATTCTTGTTATAGACAATTCGGTCTTTTCTTATAGAAAATATGGTCTATTCTTGTTATAGACAATTCGGTCTTTTCTTATAGAAAATATGGTCTATTCTTGTTATTCTAATATATAATTTAGTCCTTTCTTTTGGCATATATGGTCTATTCTTGTTCTTCCAATAGATAATGTTGTCCTTTCTTATAGAAAATATAGTCTATTCTTGTTTTTCTTATAGACAATTCGATATTTTCTTTTTGAAAATATGGCCGCTTTTTGTTCTTCAAATAGACAATTTAGTCTCTTCCTACAGGACATATGGTCTATTCTTGTTCATGCTCTTCTTGCTCTTGTTATTCTCGTTATCCAGAATACGATTTCTTCTTATAGAGAATAAGGTCTGCTCTTGTTATTGTTCTTCTTGTTATAGAAAACATGGTTTCTTCTTCTTCTTCTTGTTATAGAGAAAACTGTCTCTTCTTTTAGAAAATACGATCTCTTCTTGTTTTTGTTAGAGAAAATACTGCATCGTCTTGTTCTTGTTCTTGTTCTTCTTGTTATAGAGTAAATTATCTCTTCTTGTTCTCAGACTGAACGTGGTCACACGTAATGAGATCAAAGTCCAGTGGTAAACCACAGTGTCTGTGCCATCTGGGGGGTGAACTGAAGTATGACAAGATAGATTTATGAGAATGGGGTTAATGCATCAGGGGATTAATGCAGACACTCAATAAGTTATCAGGGGATTAATGCAGACCCTCAATAAGTTATCATGGGATTAATGCAGACACTCAATAAGTTATCATGGGATTAATGCAGACACTCAATAGTTATCATGGGGTTAATGCAGACACTCAATAAGTTATCATGGGATTAATGCAGACACTCAATAAGTTATCATGGGATTAATGCAGACACTCAATAAGTTATCAGGGGATTAATGCAGACACACAATAAGTTATCAGGGGATTTATGCAGACACTCAATAAGTTATCATGGGATTAATGCAGACACTCAATAAGTTATCAGGGGAATAATGCAGACACCCAATAAGTTATCATGGGATTAATGCAGACACTCAATAAGTTATCATGGGATTAATGCAGACACTCAATAAGTTATCAGGGGATTAATGCAGACACTCAATAAGTTATCATGGGATTAATGCCGACACTCATTAAGTTATTATGGGATTAATGCAGACACTCAATAAGTTATTATGGGATTAATAAAGACACTCAATAAGTTATCAGGGGATTAATGCAGACACTCAATAAGTTATCAGGGGATTAATGCAGACACTCAATAAGTTATCATGGGATTAATGCCGACACTTATTAAGTTATAATGGGATTAATGCAGACACTCAATAAGTTATCAGGGGATTAATGTAGACACTCAATAAGTTATCAGGGGATTAATGCAGACATTCAATAAGTTATCAGGGGATTAATGCAGACACTCAATAAGTTATCAGGGGATTAATGCAGACACTCAATAAGTTATCATGGGATTAATGCCGACACTTATTAAGTTATCATAGGATTAATGCAGACACTCAATAAGTTATCAGGGGATTAATGCAGACACTCAATAAGGTATCAGGGGATTAGTGCAGACACTCAATAAGTTATCAGGGGATTAATGCAGACACTCAATAAGTTATCATGGGATTAATGCCGACACTTATTAAGTTATCATGGGATTAATGCAGACATTCAATAAGTTATCATGGGATTAATGCAGACACTCAATACTCAGTTGCAAGAAATGCAAGAAGTACATATAATCAAACACCTACTGGTACCGGTAGCCCCTTGTGTCGCGGCTAGACGCTTCGCTTGCAGATCGGAAGGTCGAAGGTTCGGGTCCTGACAAATGTTCTTGGCTTCCAAGTCAACCCAGTCGTGAGTGAGTACCTGGTACAGTCCTTGGAAGTAAAGGCGGCCACATTATCGATCTAATTGGTCTATAAAACAGAGGTCTAGCCCTATATACCCAATACGCCTGGAGGTATGGAAAAGGGTCCTTTACTTTAAGTAAAGTAGAATCGGAACCGGAACTCTTCGCGGGATGCTGAAGTTGGAACGTCGTGTTTATGGGTGCGATGATATCGGTTCTTTACTGAACTCATGGGATCTCTGTAACAATGTGCTAAAGCCGATTACCTCCCCTCTAAATATTTTTTGGATCCCTTGGAATCGTCGCAGGAGCTACTGAGTTTGAGAGTTGTGACACGCTCTTGTCAGTCAGCTAGCCGGCCTGTAGGGAGAGACTGAGCCAGGTGGAATAAAATCCAAGTGCAAGGATGTCGGTCCACTGAACAGTAACAATTCGACTTCCCAGTGTGGATTCCAAGGCCCTATTGTGGGGGAAAACAAGAAGAGACCCACTGCCTATCCAAAAGCATGTCGTAAGAGTCGACTGACTGGGAGCTTTCTTCGAAGTTGGAGTGCATCTGCATGAGAGCCAAGCAACCAGCAGTCTGCATACAAATGAGTCAGATCCGTAAAACGGATTAACAACCAGAACTTTCCACCAGAGTTTACAACTGGTGAACGCAAAGAAGAAAAAGAAGAAGGAGAAGAAGAAGAAGGAGAAGAAGAAGAAGAAGCAGAAGAAAACAATTCGACTAAGAGGAAGAGTATCTGTAACGCCGTGGTTACCTAATATCTCCTACCCATCATATCTGATGTTTTAACTACAATCTTAACAATGCCTGAATTTGAACCTGGTCCACAAAGTGAGCGGTTGATCGATCAAAGCACAAGATTTACCACATCAGCAGTCCAGATATGCAGTGATAAAAAATGACTGCACAGTGCTAAAATCAGGTCACTGACAAGTGCACTTTATCGTTCCAGTTTTTCACTCCGTTTACAATCAGCTTTCCAACTATTTTCTGCTAGTTAGTTCGCCCGTTAAGACAGGACACACGAGAGTCCCATTCTGTGCAATGGTAGATTAAATGGGAGCATATGTTGTCATCAAACACGTAGTGTTGCCTTGGAATTCGTCTTGTCTGTTTCGCCCCACTTTCTGAAGTCTTTATTTTCCACGCATGAGGTGATAATGCATATGTGTCGGATTTTACTATCTTGATAATTTTATTCTATTGTAACCCAGATTTTATGACTGTGTATATTCTAGTAGATTCATAGATCAAGGTAAGCATATTAACCTTCATCAGTTATTCGGTTTGTGTATTTTACAGTCCCTTAGTCTTTCTGAAGCACCCACTGCAATTTGTTATCCGTAAATGGCACTTATTTATGTAGCTAATGTCACCAGACTTTGTTTCATAGTGTCTTCAGTTTACTTTTTGTTCTGCATGTTCTTCTTCTTTTCTTCTTCTTGTTCTTCTTGTTCTTGTTCTTCTTCTTCTTCTTCTTTTCTTCTTCTTGTTCTTCTTGTTTTTCTTGTTCTTCTTGTTCTTGTTCTTGTTCTTGTTCTTGTTCTTCTTCTTCTTCTTCTTCTTCTTCTTCTTCTTCTTCTTCTTCTTCTTCTTCTTCTTCTTCTTCTTCTTCTTCTTCTTCTTCTTCTTCTGCTTTCTTTTTTTTTCTTTTTCTTACTCGCTTCTTGTTCTTCTTCTTTCCACTATGCTCAATAGACTACACGCCCCCAACGAACTCGCAATATGTTTTCCCACACATTGCTCTCTTGTGCATCGTACCCCACGTCATCCCTATCTTTTCATCTCGGTCTAAAGTTCTCTTCTTTTTGCATTGGCACAGAGTAAAAAACATAAAGTTTGTTCAAGCCATTGCACATGGGGCCTATTGTGCTAAACAATGCGCCAGTCTTTCAGATCGAATCCCCTAGACCAGAGGTTCTCATACTATGAGTTGCGAACCCATTTTACAGTGTTCACTCAAGATCATCGGAAAACACTTATTCACTGAAGTTATGAAGTAGCAACGAATATCATTTTATGGTTAGGAGTCAACAGGACATGAGGAAGTGTATTTCAAGAGTCGCGGCATTAGAAAAGTTGAGAACCACTTCCTTAGACGAAAGATTAAATAGAAGTCCCATAAAGTGTATTGTATCCTGTTAATTAGGCATGGTTTCTGTGCATTCTCATGCACTTAATGCAGAATTCGTAACTGTGATGTTTGCAGTATTCATTCTCCATGACACCCGTTTCGATAATAGGATAGGGCACCTGTGTCTATGGATGTGTTCTACAGGTTAGCGGATGGGAAAGTTGGCTGCGCTTTCTCACAGCCAGCTCCAGATAAGGCATTACAGCTCAGCGGGAATTCCCATTTTTGGGAGGCTGGCCGTGGCCGGTCGGTGCCCATCATTGTTACCGAGTAGATTTATACACAAATTAAACCACAGTTTAATTCTTCTTCTTCTTCTTCTTCTTCGATCCTTCTGTCAGAAAACTTGTATCTGGAGGCCGGTAGCCTTTACGAAAGCTATCGTGCAAACCATATCCTCTTGTGTACCATACATTTTTGTCTTTATTCTGGTTGGAACAGGCCAGATTGCGTCTCTGTTGTCAGCATACAGTTGACAGTGTTGGAGCACATGCTCAGCATTTTCGGGTGCCATGCTGCAGGGACACGTCTCCGTATTTCCTACACCGAAAAATTTGAACATATGTTGACGAAATCTGTTGTGCCCTGTCCTTAGTCTGAAAATAATAGACTGTCCCTCTCTAGAGAGGCGATGAAGTGAGTCTTGGGGAGAAAATCTGCTGTGGGTATCCAGCCACCTTTCTTGGATACTAGATTGTATTAGTGTTTTCATCTCTTGGTGGGTTAAGTCGCTATTTGGTTATTAAATTAATTATCATTTTGAAGACAAATAAGTAGGCTATAATATTTAAAAAAAAAATAATAATAATAATAATAATAGCCCACTTAATTGCAAAGTAATTAAAATATTGTTTAATTTATGTATAAATCTATTCAGTAACAATGGTGAGCACCGACCGGCCACGACCGGCCTTCGAAAAACAAAAATTTATGTCGAGCTGTACGACCTTATCTGAAGCTGACTGTGCGCTTGCTTTACCGGACGTTGCAGAACCATACATAGACTGTTTTTGTTGTTTGGGTTTATTATGCAATTTTACAGTCCGTAGTTTTTTTTTTATTACATCAAGAAAGATTGGCTAATAAACATCAACCTGTCTCGAAAGCTGATATATTTTGGTCATATCAAGCGCCATGACGGATTGGAAAAAATTATAGCAGAAGGCATGCTACCAGGAAGGAGAGGCAGGGTCCAACCGACACGAAGATGGGCACAGGATATAAGTGACTCCTTGAGTATGAAAGTACATGAGGTGGGAGAACTGGCGAGAGACCGAGTTGCTTTCAGGCAGACTGTGATGAGAGCGACGTTCTGCAAAGGACCTGCTACATGATGATGATTATGATGATGAGTTTTTCATTAAATTATCAACTATTAAATAAGATTTTGGAGTGACCAGTAGAGGTAAAATCATAGACGAAGTGATAAGAGAAACAGTTGACACAGAAGCATTTTTAAATTATGTACACCGACAGTAAATCAAATGATTTGGCCGCTTAAATAGAATACCTCGCGACGCTATACCATACAAAGCAATCACCAAAAGAGAAGAAGGACGCAGAGCACGAAGTTAACCAAGAACAAGATAGAAAGATAACACCAGAGAAACTACAACAGCAGGATGTATATCTCTTGTGGTCGAGATGACCGGAAGAGCAAGAAGCAGAACCTTAAGTCTCCATGGACCCCTAACGAAGTTTAAAAAGGAAGCGAAGAAGAACAAGAAAAAGGACATGAGGTTGTGGGGGCTTGACAGCAACGTCTTCTGCTTCTTCTTCAACATTCCGAGCCCTTGAGATTCATTCCTGCAGATCTGTCTGGATATTGTCTTTCTATCGCCTTCTCGGCCTGCCTCTGGTCTACGACTGTAATAATTCGTTGCTTCACTTGGAATGAAGCGTGGTTTTACCTGGAATGAGTCGAAGCTCAACTTGAAATGAACCTTGGTTTGACTTGGAATGCACTTTGGCTTAATAACCTATTGGCATTAGCCACGGCTCACTCTCTGGATGTTTACTGCTACAAAACTTGCACTGCTTTAACGTCTAGGGTTGACAACACGAACGCCGCTCAGCTTCTTTGTACATTCTGTCAGTTTATTCTGGTCCATTTATTTCACATGTTCAAACATTATTCACACTTTATCACTCGCGACATATTCGAACATTAACCATTCGCGCAACATAAAGACGACATCTTCCAATACTACAACCGTCTTCTCTCACTTCTGATGATCGACTGACCACGAGGCTAGCTCGGGCTTCCCCTCGCTTACTCCACCGGCCCCAAGTATCTCGTGCTGTCACTTGTAGCACGGACTTCCTGCTTGCCACAATGTAACCTTGGAGACCATGTAAAGCAGGGTCATCACAACGACCATTTAGCTTCTTTATCTATACATTTTTTGGTGTCATCTGACATTATCTCAATATGCCCCAGCCATTTCAGTCTATTAGCCCTCATGATGCCAATAATCAATGGTGATTTTTACAGATTGTGCATTTGTGAATTTCTTTATTGCTTTTCATTCTCAATTCCCCGCTGTTTTTATTTTTGACTGGTCCAAAGATTCGTCGTAAAACTCTGTTTTCGAATTGTTCAGCTGTGCCCAAGTTTTAGAGCCTTATAAAATGACCAACGGAAAAATACCTTGCATAAAGATAAAGTTAAAGGTGAGAGAATCGACTTCGTTGCACTGGGTTTTATCCAAATGGCGCAGTCTCCCTCTCATCAGAACAGCTAGCTGCCTGCCGAGGGTTTTGCACACATCACGATCTCCGTAGCTCCAGTGAAGATCTTCGGGGATTTCCGTAAAAAATGCACTCCTGAATTTAACTGTGCAGCCTTGTAAGAAACCCACGACTTTCACAGTGCGAGGCAAACAGCTTAACCACTTGACCACGGAGACCCCAGAGTGCCTAGCATTAATAGTGCAACCGCCACTAACAGTTCACGGTAGCATTTTTTCGTCCGTAATACACACAAACTAACGCGCTTGCGTACCCTCACACACACACACACATACATTCACACCCCCTCACACGCATACACATACACACACACTCACACACACAAACACGCACACACCCTGACACACACACACGCATACACACGCACACCCTGACACACACACACGCATACACACGCACACCCTTACACAATCATCCTCACACATACGCCCCCACATACACACATACCCTCACATACACACACACTCACATACACAAACACGCACACACCCTGACATACACATTCTTACACAATGATCCTCACACACACGCCCTCACATACACACACACCCACACAACCCTCACATAAACACACCTTCACACACACAGACCCTCACACACACACACACCCCCACACACATACCCTTACACACACACCCGCGCCCACCATTATACACACACAAGCGCATAAGCTTACCTAGCACGCTTGGTCTCCATAGTGAGAAAAAAGTGGCCTTAACATCACCTCTCTCTCTCTCTCCCTTTCTGCCTATATCCAATCCTATATCGTTATTACATATTTCAGTCAACAAACCCTAAAGCAGAACATCTCCTTCCTGGGACAATAAACCTCAACCACAATTACTCCGAACCTGTCCATAAATTTGGCTGTATAATTTTATGTCTCAAGTCTGCAGAGACTTTCTATGCACATTTCGTTTTGATTATGTAAATACATTCTAAAGAAGCCTCCTGCTGAACCTCTTGCACACAATAGTGTACATAAATTTTAGGTTAGTTAGACGTTAGTCTCCCCAAATAGAGTAGGTCACTTTTCCTTCACAAGTTTGTTGGGCTGGTCGACTTTCCCGAAGGTTACGGGTGTATCCCGCTCTGTCTTGCATTCACGTTTTCATTCCAAAAAAGATAATGCCTGTCACATTGGTTACGGTGTTCTCTAGAGGGCGTTGTGCTAGACCCAGTTTCTCCATGTTTTGGTGTGTTAAAAGCACTGGCGTGCTGAAATATACAACATGCGATATCAACAGCATTGCAGAACATCCCCGTAACCGTGTGACAAGGTCACGGGGTTCAGGAACTACCAATCAGATGTGAGCTAGTGTGTATATGGGCGGGCTCTGGAAAGACTAACATCGAACTAACCACATTTCACACATCATCATCATCATCAGGTGCCTTGTCGACTGGCGTGGGCGATCATGCCTCTCCATAATCCGCGATCTCCTGCAGCATGTATCAGTTCGTGTGCCGACACACCTCCATGCCATGCAACAAGACTGTCAAGCATCTTCTCTCGTTGTCTTCCTCTATCCCTCCTTCCACAGATCTTTCCAGTGGTCACAACATGTTCTATTTTCCCTCTTCTCATAACATGGCCGAAAAATGATGACTGTCTCCTTCTGATGTCAGTGATAAGTTGTCTTCGGTCTCCCGCCTCTTTTAAAACCTCTTGGTTGCTCTTTTTGGCTGTCCAAGGTATTCTAAGCATTCTTCTGTAAAACCACATCTCTGAGGCCTCTAAAAATTGTTTGGCCTTCCTACCGATTGTCCAGGATTCACATCCATATGTTAAAACTGGATGTATGTAGCAAGCAAGAATTCTTTTTCTAACTCTCAATGACAAGGATATATTGCACAAGATGTTTTTCATTTTATAAAATGCAGTTTTTGCTTGTCCAATTCTGTTTCTTATTTCAGTTATGCATCTTCCATCTGATGTTATCCATGTGGCCCAGATACTTAAATTTCTGTACTTGTCTTAAAATAACACCATTGACTTTTATTACACATTTAGGAATAATTTGTTTCTTTGATACCACCATTACTTCTGTCTTCCCATTATTCAAACTGAGCCCCATTCTTCCACTTTCTAACACCACAATGTCTATCATTTCCTGTAATTCTTTCTGACTTGTTGCTATCAAGACTGTGTCATCAGCATAACGTAAATTGTTTATATTGTGCCCACCAACCACGATTCCGGGTATATCAATTAAAGATCTCATAATATATTCACTGTATATTGAAAACAAATCAGGTGAAAGTACACATCCTTGTCGTACGCCCCTCTTTATGCTTTGAAATGTACCTAAACAGTTGTTAATTCTTATAGCTGCTGTTTGCTGCCAATACATATTCTTTATTATTCTTAGATCTTTCCCATCAATGTTTAATTTTTCTAACAGTTTGATTACTTCTTCATGCTTCACACAGTCAAATGCTTTTGTACAGTCTATGAAGCATAAGTACAAATCAGTCTTTACTTCTATAGCTCTTTCTGACAATGTCCTTAGGATGTATATGGCATTGTTTGTACCTTTTCCTTCTACAAATCCACATTGTTCATCGCTGATTTCTGGTTTAATTTTGTTTCTTATTCTTCTCATAATTATTCTCAGTAAAATCATAGTCATGTGACTCATAAGACTTATTGTGCGATGGTCTTCACATTTTAAAGTGCCTGGTTTCTTCGGCAGAGCTATAAATATGGATTTTAAAAGGTCATTTGGAATATACCCACTGTTATGAATATCATTTAAAAGTTTAGTTATTATTTCAATTCCAAAATTTCCCAGTGCTTCGATTTCTTCCAGTGAGATGTTGTCTGGCCCGGGTGCTTTTCCTTTCTTCATATGATGTATTGCATCCTCAACTTCTGCAGTCATTATTGGTGGACCATCATTGTTGTTCTGCAGTTCTACGTCTGGTCTATTATCATCATACAATTCCCCTATATACTCTGTCCATCTGTTAATTATATTACTATGTCCCATTAATAAATCACCATCCTTATTTCACACATACCACGGATTAAATATGTTCATAATACACACGTAATGTCTCGAAAATGTACACGCAGGATGCCTTTAATCTGTACACACTACACATGTGATGATAAATCTGTACACACTACACATGTGATGATAAATCTGTACACACTACACACACGATGTCCCGAATCTGTACACACTACACACACGATGTCCCGAATCTGTACACACTACACACACGATGTCCCGAATCTGTACACACTAAACACACGATGTCTGGAATGTGTACACACCACACACATAATGTCCCGAATCTGTATACACTAAACACAGGATGTCTGGAATGTGTACACACCACACACATAATGTCCTGAATCTGTATACACTAAACACAGGATGTCTGGAATGTGTAGACACCACACAAATAATGTCCTGAATCGGTATACACTAAACACACGATGTCTGGAATGTGTACACACCACACACATAATGTCCCGAATCGGTACACACTAAACACACGATGTCTGGAATGTGTACACACCACACACATAATGTCCCGAATCTGTACACACTAAACACACTATGTCGGAATGTGTACACACCACACACATAATGTCCCGAATCTGTACACACTAAACACACGATGTCTGGAATGTGTACACACCACACACATAATGTCCTGAATCTGTACACGCCTCAGACGTCTCTGCTGTTGTCAGTGAAACGGATCATTATAAATTATCGCGAAAGACAGCGGACGTGGGTGATCAAGTTTCACCACAGAACTAAGTTCTGTGTTGTTCTGTGCTAACTGTTGCAGCATGAGCCAATGACTTCTTCTACTCTTTCCTTTCAAAATACTTCTACAGTAATACAGCTAGTGGGGTTATTGCAAAAGACTGTAGAAAAGTATATATATAATTTACAAGGAGACAATTTAGTGGTTGGCATTCATAGAAAGAAGTAGAAAGACAGAATAACACACTAGACAACACAAACATCGAAATAGCATCACACGGATTGAGAGCATGGAGAATGTTGGCTCAGTCCATTTGTTATTGCTGTACCTATCGTGGCCCTGCCAGCAAACCAGTCCACACATTCATTCCCCCTTACACAGTGTCCTAGCACGAAAATAAGACTAATTCCTTTCAGAGGAGATTTTCTCAGCGTCTTCAAACATTGTCTCAGAATCCATGGTGTCTCTATCTTCTTAAGCATACTTATGGAATCACTTAGAAAGCACGTATGGGAGATTTGCTGTTTCTATAGCCACATCATTGCTTTTGTTACGGCCATCACCTCCATAGTCAGATTATTTGTAGTCGCAGCGAAATCCTGCTATAATTTTTTAATAGTCTTCCATTGAACCAGAACCGTGAAAGCCCATGAGCTTTGTACGTGTCGAAAGACGGAACGGTCAGTGTAGATAACTACGCATTTGTCAGCGGAATTTTCAACAACAAAAAAGGCTTGAATTTCTGCCTCAACCGCCAGCGGGCATTGTTGTCTGCAATCTATGTCCTGTTTTAAGCAGACTGAAAAGGGTTTTTAACAACGGGTCAACATCATAGAACATAGGTAGTAACCCATACGTGCTCCGTACTTCTTCTAACTAAAGTCTGAGTCCAAAGAAATTCAGCACAGTGCATAGGCTCTGTAACACCAGCGAGGATCCTGAAATAATTTGGGTAGATTTTTAACTCCACATTTTGCCCAGGCAGCGCCGTTAGGCTACTTCTTTCGATTTCCAACTGCCAAGAGATTTTTTTACGTCCGCGACAATACACACAGACGTCCGATCCTACTACCCAGAGACCAGGAGGAAGTCCAAGTCCGTGTGAAAAAATCCCAGCCCTTACCAGGGATTGAAACAAGAACCGTTAGCACTTGATAGTGGCACCATACCTTGAGACCACGCAGCCCCATAAGCAGACTGAAAAAAAAAAAGATGTGCAGCACTTTGCTGGCACTCGTACCCATTCCTCACCTGTAAAAGCATGTAGTAATTCATTCACATCACGATACCAGCGTGATTGGTTCGAAACCTTCCCGAGTTACTTTTCCTAAGGATTAAACAAGCCAGACCGAAGGAGGAATCAGGTTGTATTGACAACATTTGGTCTCCACAATACTGTCCAGTTGTTGTGCTTTAGAGAGGAGATACTTCGTTCGCTGTGTCCCATGCCTCCTCTAACCACGATATAACACTGCGGTCTGGGAAGACGGAAAGGTGCCAACTTTAGCTCTCCTGGACCTGGAAATCTTCTTCTTCTTCGCGTTTACCGGTTGCAAGCTCCGAGGAAAAGTTCTGGTTGTTCATCCACTTGTGGACTCCAATCCTGTTCCAAAACCTGAATGTTGCGTGTGCATCCCTTTCACAGGTCTGTCTCATTTGTAGTTTTGGTTCCCTGCCCTTCAGATAAATGTACTCCGACTTTGAAGGAAGCATCCAATTAGTCGACTCTTACGACATGCTTTTGAGAATGCATAGGGTCTGTTCTTGTCACCCCCCCCCCCCCCCCCCCCCCCCCCCCCACACACACACACAATAGGGTCCATAAACCCACACAGTTACACAAATGTAAACGACATGGTGTGGTTTCGAACAGAGACATTTTTTATCAAACTGGTAAACGTTACAGTGAGCCGGCTCCGCAATAAACTTGTATATCTTATATCTGGTGTTACAGTTTGAATTAGAAATTGTAGAACTTGTTGCACTGCCCTATTCGTTTGATGTATCATTGAAACAGAACTAGCTAGTAATAATAATGCCACACTGCTACAATACCAGCCTTATATACAACCACCTCTCTCTCTCTCTCTCTCTCTCTCTCTCTCTCTCTCTCTCTCTCTCTCTCTCTTTCTTTCTTTCTTGTTGTACGCCACCAGGACATCACACAAGCGATAAACACCTAGTGACACAAAGTGGCATCATGCGGATGACGATCACGCATCGATAGGTCACAGAAATCCCATTCAGGTCATATTTACGGCCCCCGGCGGAAGCCAGGGTGGGGCTTCCAAATAACTAAAAATTGCATCCGACATGGGGACGACTGACTGTGATATAAAGAAGTGTTATATGCATCCACCTCCATGTTAAGCAACACTAGTTGAACAACCGGATAGGCAGATAAAGGTTTACAGATAAGGTATATTTGTACTTTCAATGTTTGCAGTAGTGGTTTTATTATAGCGTTTACCTGTATGTATTAGTTATTTTCAACAGCGAAACGTCTTTAGGCAACCGAAATATTATTGGCTTGAGCATTTACGGCTTTGTTTGCTGATTTATACACAATTTTAAAAATTCTCTGTTAGCAGAGTTGCAAGCTTCACTTGGAAGGTCACGGGTAGAGAGCATACTTCTGATTTTTTCTCCTTGCTGTGTCGGCGAATGAACAGGCCGAAAGATTGACTGGGTCTACACCAATAGATGGTGAACTGATATATGACATGGGTAGATGTGGTCAGGGCCTTTTGAAACAAGTTACAAAGTCAGAAGAGAAACAATATTATTATGGCCTGGGAGAATGAAGCACCAGGGTGTCACCAGAGGGGTTGACTGGCTCACTACACTCAGAGGACAGGCAAGACGGACACATAACCAGACTGTGACCGGTATGATTAGTATTGAAACTGCGCTGGCTGCTGAAGATGGGGACGGAGCGCGTATGGGAGTGTCCAGAGTGCTGTACTCAACTCAACTCAGCTCAACTCAACCTACTGTCATCCGTGATGTGTGAATACTGCAGACGTCAATCCTAGAAGGGAACGGCTACATACCCTACCCCATTTCTGAACTAGCCAGGTTTTTTTTTTTTGGCGGGAAGAGGGGGGGGGGGGGGGAGGGAAGCCTGTCTCAACTTTTCCGCGGTCCATCTCGACTGGTCCGTGGCCCACCTCGAGTTCTCCAGTTCTCCGTGGCCCACCCCAACGTGTACCTGGCCAACCTCGACTTGTCCGCGGCCCACCTCAACTTTTCCGCGGTCCATCTCGACTGGTCCGTGGCCCACCCCGAGTTCTCCAGTTCTCCGTGGCCCACCCCAACGTGTACCTGGCCAACCTCGACTTGTCCGCGGCCCACCTCAACTTTTCCGCGGTCCATCTCGACTGGTCCGTGGCCCACCTCGAGTTCTCCGTGGCCCACCCCAACTTGTACCTGGCCAACCTCGACTTGTCCGCGGCCCACCTCAACTTTTTCGCAGTCCATCTCGACTGGTCCGCGGCCCACCTCGAGTTCTCCGTGACCCACCCCGACTTCTCCGCAGCCCGCGGCCCACCCCGACTTGTCCGCGGCCCACCCCGACTTGTCCGCGGCCCACCCCGACTTGTCCGCGGCCCACCCTGACTTGTCCGCGGCCCACCCCGACTTGTCCGCGGCCCACCAGTGGTTAAAGGACGCTGGTCTAAAATAGTTTCCTTATTGCCTCAGTTGCTGGCCCGCCACCATTTGTGTAGTCACACCTCAGTCCTTTCTTCTGTTAGACTTGTTGAAACAAGATAATTATGTTGCACTGTAGTATTTTTTCTTTGTAGAAGTGACCGCTATTTGTCTTACAAATTTGTCTTACAAATAAATTCAGACTGTTGTTTTTCAATGTACACAACCAGTCCATCTACAAAAAGATTCCGATTTTTTTTTTTTTTTGGATGGGGAAAAAAGTGGTTGGGAGGAGGTTACTTTCAAAATCGGAATTTAATATTGTTAGTGGGGCCCTGAAAGAAAGACACCATTGGGTAACAGGGCGTAGGGTGGATGTATAGGATTCCTACACTTTTTCTAAGGTGGGGGGAGGGGGTCTGGGGGGGGGGGGGTCTTAGCCTTGTCTGAGTGCTTAAAATAACAATAATATTGATGATAACTAGTATGATGACGACGATGGAGAATGGTGAATAAGACAGTAAATGTTATACAATAAGATATATAAAAATCAAACAATTAAAAAAGTGGCTCCCCTCCCCACGCACATCGTGTGTTTTTCTCGTTGTTGTCAGCAATTGCGTATTTTATATTCCACGCTGTAGGCGCTTTTAACGACCTTAAAACATCTAGAACTGGCTCTAACCTCAACACCCTTTCGCTAGAGACTCAGCCTACGTTCCACGAGAGAGTGCAACCTACGTCCCACGACTGCATGCAGCCTATAATATACCCCGAGTTGATGCGGAAGACCGGTCTGCGACCTGACATAGTTCTCCACTCTGCGCAAAAACGGCAGCTCGTCCTGATTGAATTGACCGTCCCGTATGTCGCGTATGGACGAGAGTCACACGTATAAGCTCGAGAAATATTGTGACTTAGCAGCCGGTCTGAGGAGAAACGAGGCGTACACAGTACGGGTCTTTGCCGTCGAAGTGGGAGCGAGAGGCCTCGTTTCCACTTCGCTCTACAATGTGGTTAAAGAACTAGGATTGCGCGGTAATGAACGGAAACGAACACTTAAAGAACTGGGCGAGGCAGCCGGAAGGGCCTCGAGCTGGCTTTGGACGCAACGGAACAACGTATGGGACGGGCCTCGGTGAGCTGGTCCGGGTGTCTAGCGCAAAAGGGTTTCTCACCCCTTGAAAGTCTATCGTGTCCGAATTGTCTGCCAGTGATCCTCTGCCACCTGCTAATAAAAGTCCAACATGTGTCCGGTAAACCAATCGTAAGCTTGTCGCTCGGTCGTCCAGGTATGCTGACTGCTTTAATTAGGCTGCCGCAACAACTTCTTATCTCACAGTACCTTCTGCAAACCACCAAGTCGTCTTGTCCCTATCCGAAAGAAAAACACCATCCGGTAATTTCGTGCAGCAGGGTACCAGCCCTAAGCTTCATGAACTCAGGTGGGCCCACCTCCGAAAGTGTCTAGGAGAATCGTGGGCCGAAACACTTGTCGACGAGGATATCTTCTACTGACGACTGGTAGAACCCTGCTGTACTTGCTCCCTGTGAGTTTATTCCTACGCAACGACGAGTAAAACAACGTGTTTTTGGCTGCTCACAGAGCGTGACCGCCTAGCAACATAAGACAGGCCCTGCGTCGCGACGAGGCAGGAATGGGAAGGGAAGATACTCTCTTTCTCGGTGAAAAAAGTTACAAGTACAAATTTTTAAGCAAGCGAAAGGCGCCTTAGTCCCCAGTTTCCAACACCGGTTGCTATCGACCATTATTGACAACGCCACGGATCACTACGATACGTGTGTATTGCAGCTCCAGTCATTATTGGCATTTCATCGATTAGCCGTCATGAATGGAACAATTCTAGCTGCACTGTGTGTTGGTGTGTGTGTGTGGTGTGTGTGTGTGTGTGTGTGTGTGTGTGTTTGTGTTTTAAAAAGAAATTGATCGCGTCTTGCAGACACAGTTAGGCCCATGTGTCTTCGAGGCATGTTGCAATCGAAACGAATACAGTTTGCTTACCTGTCTGACTAATTTAGGTTCATGTATGTAATGAGTGAGAAATTCCATAACATCAGCAGTGGATTCCCCGAGAGGACAGGTTAAGAGGACATAGGTCATACGATTACCCAGAAGGGGAGAACCTATACACCTCGTACCAGTAACTGTTGAAGGTGGTTTCTGGAACTTGTGCCCAGATTATTCTTATCCGAATATTATTTTTATTTGTGTCAAAAGCTGTTTATTACTCGTGCAGTCTTAGAGGGACCAAACGTCACTCACTGGTTCACGAGCGAACGGGATCTCTGGATATTCACGGGACATACGCGAACTGCATTTGAAAATTCCGTGGAAAACAGTAAATAAGCTGATGTAAGAGAAGTTGCGTGTAGGACCTGTTCACGTTTTCGGGCCTATCTATACACATTATCAGTTTGATCTAGGTCAAAGGGTGGGGTGGGGGAGGGGGGAGGTCACGTTGTACTGCTTTCTTTGAAAAGAGTCTCTCCTGTTACCTAGGCTGAGGCTGTGAGTAGGGGGTTGGGGTTAGGGCCAGTTTTGCATGTTCTATGGTCGTTGAAAGCTGTGTCGTCGTTTAGTATAGAACACGTGACATCGGTGCTGATGTAATTGGAGGGAGTACAATGTGACACCCCTCCGACGTAGAAGAGCCTGAGAAAGTATGAAAGAAAGGTCTGGTAGTGTGTAGATGTGTCTGGAAACGTGAACAGGACCTACATGTGTTCTGTAGGAGATAGCGAGAAAAAGCGGATCAGTTGACTGAATCGAATGCCTTTGTGAATCTATATTGATGACATCGTGAACAAGTAAGTACCTGTGACAGGTTAGAGAAAGCTGCTGCTAGTCGAAGCTCAACAAGACTGCTTGTTGTGAGCCATTGACTTGGAATGAGAAAGAACTGCTGCTTTCATCTTCTTCTTCTTCTTCTGTCATCTCACTGATATCAGGTTGTAGTCCAGTGTCATGGTTTTTTGATGATTGCTTGCGCTTTTCGGATGGCTTGGGTGATAGATTTGTCCTTTTCAGGTTTCAGCTACATCAGATTATCCACTTCTTTCTTGGTCTTCCTTTCGCCTACCTCCCAGATGTTCTGCTGTAAAATGTCTGATATGCAGTTTTACCTGGCTGTATTCTCTCTGTATGGCGGAATCATTTCATTCTTTTTCAGTCAGTATAATCCAGACATGGTCTTATTCTAACTTTTCTCTAATGCTGCTATTCGTAAACCTGTCTCTTCGTGTGTGTATTATATTGTTATTAACGTTGAGAGACAGCGAATCTTATTTCTGGTTGTTTTTTGATCTAGTAGCCTATTTACTGTCCATGTTTGGCACTGACACCATAAAATAGGAACTAAGATGCTATTAATCATTTGCTGTTTTGCTTGGAGTGAGAAGTTTGGGTGTCTAAGCAGTGGGGCTGGCGTGTCGGCGACAGCATTTACCTTCAGCTGAGTTTTTCAACTTAGTTTTATAGGCCCTATATGCTGCCACCTGGCGTGTATGGTTGTCAATCATACAACTGCAGCTACTGTATATGTTAATCAATAACGTATTCTACGCTTGGCGCTGCTACAGCCAGATTACACTTGTTATTGTACAAATGATGCGAATACCTTGGTCGGCCAGAGTAACTAACAACGATTGCTTGAAAGAAGCTAATGAAAGTAGATCTCTATATACAACAATAAGAAAGAGACAAACACTGTTCTTTGGTCCATATAATGAGAAGAGAGACATTATAGAGCATTGCGACAAGTGGAAAGATCAGCGGAAAAAGGGGTAGCGGCAGACCAAGAGAGATGATGCTGGATGGGCTGAAACGATGGCATGGAGGAATATCATCAAGAGAGATGTTCCAGGCAACCTGGGATCGTGATCTGTGGAGACGCTTGACCGCTTACGCCAGTTGGCAGGGCACATGATGATGATGATTGAACTAATATATTCTAATGATTTCTATTGAATCTGTGTAATATTGCATACAGCGTCGCTGATAATAAGAAAACAGCAGAGGGGGTGGGCGTCAGTTCAAGTATGTGCTGTATACTATCGTTCACATTTTGAATGACAAATATGGTGACACCAGTGCAACCTAACACGTTGACCCGCTGGCACTTGCCGCTCCTCCCCGAGGGTATGCAGACCTCGGCGTAAATTAAATAACCATTTACATTTCATTTCTGTGAGAGGTTGCAGTAAGGGCCCAAGCACACTGGTTTTCACAGGGGCCCCTAATGCTGTTGAAACGGATCTATGAACTACAAAATCTTTCATCAAAGGGTCCTCTTCTGGACCTGCCTCTCTTTCTTACGTTTTCCTCTGTAGCTGTTTAAAGTTTGGTTTTCCTTGACATGTAATGACCAAATGATCCAAATAAACATCCTTTTTTGTTTTCTAATTCAAGGCGACGCTGCCTTCAATTAGTATCATATCGCTTGATTTCAGTTCCTTCTTTTAAGCTTTTTTTTTTCTTTGCTATATTTGTATCTTCCCTGTGGCTACATACGGATGTGAGTCGTGGACTATCTCTCAGTCCTTAAGAAAGAGAATAGGGGCTTTTGAGCTGAAATGCTTTAGAAAGATTCTCAGATTATCTTGGACAAAGAAGATGAGAAATATTGACATCTTAAAAGATCTGAACATCAAGGAAGACTGGCTAATAAACAGCATCCTTTCTCGAAAGTTGAAATATTTTGGTCATATCAAGCGCCACGACGGATTGGAAAAAATTATAGCAAAAGGCATGGTACCAGGAAGGAGGGGCAGGGGCCGACCGACAGGAAGATGGGCACAGAATGTAAGTGACTCCTTGAGTTTGAAAGTTCATGAGGCGGGAGAACTGGCAATAAGAGACCAGTTTCTTACAGGCAGACTGTGATGAGAGCGACGTTCTGCAAAGGATCTGCTACATGATGATGTTGATATTTGTTTTAAAAGATATCTCTCTCTGTTAAATTTCAGTTGAACGATTTCAGAACGTATAGCTCTCCGTTTTCATCACCTTCTTTCCGTTCGGTTTTGTATGCTCAGATCAGAGCATCAGATGGGTTGTCTCTAGGTACTCGCATGTCGGCAGCAGGTCCTTCGTGGTTCCCCATAGCTTGCTCTGCACACTTTGCTCTTGAGACCAGGTATCTTTTCGAAGTTGTAGGTAGAGTGGGCAGGTGTTCAGAATGTGCTCAGGTGTTTATGGTCCTGTTTGACAGGCAATCTTTATTTTATGCATATTGTAGTTGAGCCTGCAGTATCCTATTCGTAGATGAAATATTGTTGTATGATGCCTTCTGTTGAGTCAGCTGATGGGGTCTTGTGGATGTTTACTGCTAGTTTGTTCTCTCCATAATTCCTTGTATTTTCCCTTGATGAGTATTCTGATTTCTGGTAATGCCAATGAATGGGTGTGTTGTTTCTCCTTTGTTCTGCTAACTCAGTCTGCTAACTCAATTTCTGGTATGCCGCAGTGAGCAGTATTCCACGGAAGAACGACAGGAGTTTTATTTGTTTTTACCTCTTACATACGAATAGTTATACTTTTGCCATGAAAAAAACTGTAATTAAGAAAAGGCGCTGCTACTAAGAAAAGTTTGAGAAACACTGGTATAAATTATAATTATTTTGAAACTGTTATTAGGGTGGAGGATATAGAATATGTATTGCAAAACACACACAAAGACTTAAAAGTGACTTACAGAACATGATGAGAAAGGCAGAAACAGGCATATTAGCCATTCAGAGTGGTAGGCAATAGCTTCAGATGTCTCGTGTAGTTAGCATGATTTGGATGCTTTCTCCATGCGTTGGTGGTGTATTAGGAAACGAACTGAGAGATAAAATGGCTGGTTCTGTTGTGAATAGATGCATGACAAGATATATGTTGGAAGGGATCTTTTGGAGAGAGTGAACAGTAAACAGTCGCAAACAGATCTTTCCCGACTGAGGAGAATGGCGCTTCGAGAAGCAGGGGATTTGGCCGACGCTCAACACTCAAGGGGAAGGCGAGACGAATATACTATCACACTCTTACTGACACCACAGGAACTACATTTCTGACCTTGCTGCTAAAGACGGGGACGCAAAGCTTATGGAAAAGTCCCAACTGCTCTGATATTGATTCTTAATTCAACATTCACTAAACTGTTAAAGATAATACAAGGAATTCCAGTGAAATGTGACTAAAAAGCTTAACGAAATGAGGAAGCAGAAAAATGTGCACAAAACAGCACAAATAACGATTCGGCCGGCAGCACTAGTGACACTCCCATAACCCATACGTCCCCATCCTCAGCAGCAAGCGAAGAGTTGCAATTCCGATGAAACCAGGCCGTAATTATCTATCCGTGCCCCTGCACTTGTTAAATCGCTAACAAAGAGCCATCACAACTTACACCGTGCGCACCGAAGTGAACATTTTTAATCAAAGTTAAGTGAACGTTAATGGTCACTGTAAATATGCATCTACCTTCTAATTAAGAACATATTCAGTAGTTGAATCCGTCTTTTCGGCTGTGCATTGTGCAAGTACGCGTGTTGCCTCACTGCTGTCGTTTGGATGAAGCAGGTTCAAATCTCGGTACGATAAATACGTCTTTTATTTGTAATTACTAGTGTGAATTATTAATGCCCACAGAGTGGGAAGGATAGTGGACCTTGGGAGTAGTGAATCCACATCACTCGCCAGAATGGCAGACTTGAGAATTATGATCGGCACAGCAAAACAAACTAACTAACTAACTAACTAACTAACTAACTAACTAACTAACTAACTAACTAACTAACTAACTAACTAACTAACTAACTAACTAACTAACTAACTAACTAACTAACTAACTAACTAACTAACTAACTAACTAACTAACTAACTAACTAAACTAACTAAACTAACTAAACTAAACTAACTAAACTAACTAAACTAACTAAACTAACTAAACTAACTAAACTAACTAAACTAACTAAACTAACTAAACTAACTAAACTAACTAAACTAACTAAACTAACTAAACTAACTAAACTAACTAAACTAACTAAACTAACTAAACTAACTAAACTAACTAAACTAACTAAACTAACTAAACTAACTAAACTAACTAAACTAACTAAACTAAACTAACTAACTAACTGACTGACTGACTGACTGACTGACTGACTGACTGACTGACTGACTGACTGACTGACTGACTGACTGACTGACTGACTGACTGACTGACTGACTGACTGACTGGACTGACTGACTGACTGACTGACTGACTGACTGACTGACTGACTGGACTAAGTATCTAACTAACTAACTAACTAACTAACTAACTAACTAACTAACTAACTAACTAACTAACTAACTAACTAACTAGCTAGCTAGCTAGCTAACTAACTAACTAACTAACTAACTAACTAACTAACTAACTAACTACTAATGTGAATTGTATCCTACGTTTATAGTGGCTTGAACCGCTTAATAATAACAACTCTAATCGTCGATTTTCTGCAAACAATATTCTGTTTTATGAAGTAGTGGTCAAGCTCATAGACAGAAGGCATGGTACCAGGAAGGAGGGGCAGGGGCCGACCTACACGAAGATGGGCACAGGATATAAGTGACTCCTTGAGTGTGAAAGTGCGTGAGGCGGGAGAACTGGCGAGAGACTTAGTTTCTTTCAGGTAGACTGTGATGAGAGCGACGTTCTTCAAAGGACCTGCTACATGGTGATGATTGATTTATATCTCTTTTTCGAGTCTGCCCTAATATAACCGATCGGTTGAACAGGGTTTCAGGGACGTGCCAGGGTAATTCTCGCCTGAGTAGTGGCACTTTGTTTCACCAGATGTTTTATCGCATGTTGTGCGGTGCAGAAAGAGGGTGCTAAAATGTTAAAAAGAACCTGTTCTGCTATATGGCAGCGAATCCTGGAATGTCACTGAACACATTAGGAAGAATTTGGAAGCAACAGAGATGTGGTTTTTGAGACGAATGTTATGAATACCTTGGACGGCCAGAGTAACTAAGAAGGATTGCTTGAAAGAAGTCAATGAAAGTAGATTATATACAACAATAGGAAAGAGACAAACACTGTTTTTTGACCATATAATGAGAAGAGAGACATTGAAGAACATTTTGACAACTGGAAAGATCAGTGGGGGAAAAGGGTAGAGGCAGACCAAGAGAGTTGATGCTGGATGGGCTGAAACGATGGCATGGAGGGATATCATCAAGAGAAGTGTTCAAGGCAACCAGGAATCGTGATCTGTAGAGACGCATGAGCGCCAACGCCAGCTGGCAGGGCAGATGATGATATGCGGTCCTGGAGGGCTGAATTTCACTCACGATACGCATTGTCGAGACCAGCGGAAAGCGGTCAGCTGCCAAATTATCCGCTGCTGGGATCGCCTATGCCACACTTATACTAGTTCAACTGTAAACGTGAAAAAAAAAAATCCCTATGCATGCCTTCTTTGGGACCTCCTGTGTACACAGAACTGACAAATTGAATATAGTTCAAATGTTTACTTACGTCTACATGCGACACTCAGCAGATTAAGTGGGGATTTAATTATTGACGTACACTTGCTTATACGGACCTGGCGTGATCTCTTTAAGTTGGTGTGTTCCGTGTAGGGACATATGTTAGGTAACTGTACCCCTCCAGGATTGATGTTCGTAGGATTAACACCTCTATGATGAGAATCAAACAGGAGAAAACCCCAGATACCCCGTCCAAAGACAGCCCAGTGTCGGGACGTCGGCTCGATGGACACACGAATGCTAATTAAATGCTTGCATTGCTTGAAGGTGTGATTAAATTAAATTCAACGATACAGTGGTACAGTGGTACAGTGGTACAGTGGTACAGTGGTACAGAGGTACAGTGGTACAGTGGTACAGTGGTACAGTGGTACAGTGGTACAGTGGTACTATTACAAGCGTATGAACAGTATAATAACCTTTATTTCACCACTTTTGCGGTGTAGGCAGTGGGTCTTGATCCTGAGGATTGACTGCTGCATGGCTTGTACTGTCGCCATCACTGTGCAGGCAGGGGTTTTATTTGTCCCCCGACAGAAAACAACTCCTCAGCCTTACCGAGGATTCGAACCTGGGTCTTTCGCTTGAGAGCCCAGCGTTCTAACCATGAACAGTATATTAGCAACCGTGAATATTTAAAAATTAGCAACTGTTAGGCATAAATCGTGCACCTTAGGTTGTCAGTTGCAGACTCTACAGACATTCAGACACCAATGCTAGTTTTTATTAAACACTTTCCCCTCGTAGGATGCAATTTATTTAAGCCCCACCCTGGTTTTTGCCGGGGGGCCTGAATATAGCAAAAGAACATGAAGATATCTTCCTTTCCATCTGTCATCAAACAATTATCAACACCTATCTAGGTTTGATGCTCCGAAGCGAGAGTCTCTTTTATAAGAATAATGCACTGGGTGCCATGCTTGTCAATCTTTCTATATACCCCAACTATTTCAGCCTTTACTTCAACTCTCCATTTAATGTCTGGGTGTCGCAGTAGTTAAGCGGCTGGATGCTCCCCTGCGGATCTGAAGGTCGTTGGAGCCGATCAGGCTTTCTTCAAAGATGACCTTGGCTTCCAGCTTTGAATGGGTATCAGGTGCAGTCCTAGGAAGTAAAGTCGGCTGGCGTGATGTTGACCACATCACCCACCGAGTGCCAATAGGTCTAAGAAATATAGGTCTAGCCCTTCAACTGGCAGGGGAAGGTGCGACAAAAGAGCAGCCGGATGTACCAGTCATATACCGCCACAAGAAAAAAATCATTAAATCGATTAGGAAACCACCAGCCCCCAGCACAAGACGACTATTTTATTATGGAGAGAGCAGAACAAGTCATTATCTTCCGCCTCAGAACAGGGCACGACCGATTACGTAACCACATATACACAAAATTCAAGATAGGTGTATCAGCCATGTGTACCTGTGGAAATGTGCCCCAGACAGCAGAGCATGTACTCCAGGACCGCACCGAATTTGACACATTAAGGCAAACCTTTTGGCCAGAAAGAACAACAGTGGAACGTAAACTCTATGGACCACTGAATGAACTAACAACGACAGTGAAATTTATACGAGACAAAACTGCTGATATAGACAACTTATTTCAAGCGAACGAAAGAAGAAGAAGAAGAAGGTCAAGCCCTATTTGCCTAATACCCATGAAAGCGAAGAAAAAGGTTCTTTACCTTATTGTCTATCTCTCTTCTCTGTCACATTTCCTTTATTTATCTTTTTTTCCCCTCAACCCTTCTTCTGTTCTCAGCCAAGAATCAACAAATCCATCTAGACAGATTGTGGAGCAGTCTAAGATCTCGATCAGCTGCCAGCAATGAGAGTGTCTCTAAGGAAAACTCTGCAATGGCTATTGGGCCTTGCGGTGTTGCAGGTGGTCATCTACTACTGGGCAACCAGGAAGACACCGAGCTACACCTACAACATCCAGGAACACAGAATGCTGGAGTCTGTCGTACACTGGGAGGGCACTTGCTCGTACCAAGTAAGAACTTATTGAGTTTTCCGACCTCATTTCCCGTGTCAGTCCCAGTTCCACATCTGACAGACAGACAGACAGACAGACAGACAGACAGACAGACAGACAGACAGACAGACAGACAGACAGACAGACAGACAGACAGATAGACAGTCAGACAGACAGATAGACAGACAGACAGATAGACAGACAGATAGATAGATAGATAGATAGATAGATAGATAGATAGATAGATAGATAGATAGATAGATAGATAGATAGATAGAACGAACGAACGAACGAGATAGATAGATAGATAGATAGATAGATAGATAGATAGATAGATAGATAGATAGATAGATAGATAGATAGATAGATAGATAGATAGATAGATAGATCTTAGATAGATAGATAGATAGATAGATAGATAGATAGATAGATAGATAGATAGATAGATAGATAGATAGATAGATAGATAGATAGATAGATAGATAGATAGATAGATAGATAGATAGATAGATAGATAGATAGATAGATAGATAGATAGATAGATAGATAGATAGATAGATAGATAGATAGATAGATAAGATAGATAGATTAGATAGATAGATTAGATAGATAGATTAGATAGATAGATTAGATAGATAGATTAGATAGATAGATTGATAGATAGATTGATAGATAGATAGATAGATAGATAGATAGATAGATAGATAGATAGATAGATAGATAGATAGATAGATAGATAGATAGATAGATAGATAGATAGATAGATAGATAGATAGATAGATAGATAGATAGATAGATAGATAGATAGATAGATAGATAGATAGATCGATATAGATAGATAGATAGATAGATAGATAGATTAGATTAGATAGATTAGATTAGATAGATTAGATAAGATAATAGATTAGATAGATAGATAGATAGATAGATAGATAGATAGATAGATAGATAGATAGATAGATAGATAGATAGATAGATAGATAGATAGATAGATAGATAGATAGATCGATAGATAGATAGATAGATAGATAGATAGATAGATAGATAGATAGATAGATAGATAGATAGATAGATCGATAGATAGATAGATAGATAGATAGATAGATAGATTAGATAGATAGGATAGATTAGATAGATAGATTAGATAGATAGATTAGATAGATAGATTAGATAGATAGATTAGATAGATAGATTAGATAGATAGATAGATTAGATAGATAGATTAGATAGATAGATAGATTAGATAGATAGATTAGATTAGATAGATTAGATAGATAGATAGATAGATAGATAGATAGATAGATAGATAGATAGATAGATAGATAGATAGATAGATAGATAGATAGATAGATAGATAGATAGATAGATAGATAGATAGATAGATAGATAGATAGATAGATAGATAGATAGATAGATAGATAGATAGATAGATAGATAGATAGATAGATAGATAGATAGATAGATAGATAGATAGATAGATAGATAGATAGATAGATAGATAGATAGATAGATAGATAGATAGATAGATAGATAGATAGATAGATAGATAGAAGCCAAGACAACGTCACACCCCTCTAACGTAGAACAGTCTGTGAAAGCATGAAAGAAAAGGTCAGCCAGTATGTAGATGGGCCGGGAAACGTGATGAGGTCTCTTCGGACTAGCAGACGAGCGTATAGCCACTACACCCCCAGCGTAGTATAGTGTTAGAACCTTATGTATGATAGAACCACAGTTTTATACTACCAACACAGGTGCTATTCATGGGAAAAAGTGAAACAAAGAGGTCGCACTAAAAGCAAATGGACTGAAGTCAACATAAAGCTCCTCCATGTATAGTTAGTTGTGTATCCTTTACAGGACTTTGCAGAACCAACCCCAGCATTTTTTTTGGCTGTTTTTCCTGGCAAATTTACGTCCAGTAGTTTGCCATTGCTTTCCAGACGGTTGGCTTCTCGGTACCACTGTCGAAACCAACGCAAGGCGCAGGGCCGGCAGTTGGGATTGAACCAGGCCTCCCGGCATTATGAAATGCGTTCGCAATGCCTTTGCCATAGACGCTGACATCTGTATCTCTCTTCTATTCTGCCTTTCTATCGCCCAATGGAGCATAGCCCTTCGACCAACTCACGCCAAGTCGTTCTATCCTTTGCCATTGCATGGAGCTCTCTCCCCATGTCCTCCCCATCTTTCCAACTTCATTCTCCAGCTCTCTTCTCCATGTGTTTTTTGGCCTTCCTTTAGTCCTATGCCCCTGTGGGTTACAATGCAAAGACATTCTAGTTATGCTGTTCTCCTGTTTTCTCAGTGTGTGTCCAACGTCAGCGTGTTTTCCTCACCTCTTGGTCCACTTTAGACTATTTAGTTCTCTCGCAAAGTTCTACATTAGTTATTTTATCATACCATTTAATTCCCTCTATTCTGCGCAGGCACCAGGTAATGAATGTCTGTAATTTATTAGTAATTTGACATCTATATGGATTGACAATCATCATTGCTGCCTATCAAACAAAGGATCGCAGACTGTTCCTCCCCAGGGCACTTAACGACAGAAGAAATGGATGATTGTGATGATAATAATAGTGATGATATTATGATAATGATAAATATTTGAATGTGTGCTACTGAATAAGTGAGACAAATGTCGTTGAATCGGGTCTCACAAAAACAATCTCTACAACCCAGAGATGCCCCGAAGTCAAGGAAGGAGAGATTAACGTGCACCTCATCCCTCACAGCCACATTGACGTGGGCTGGGTCAAGACTGTTGAGCAGTACTACGTTGGCGAAAGTAGGTATTCTTGTGTATGTGGTGCCACTCAGATGTTAGAAATAAGCATCCCCGTGTGGGCTCAGCGGCCCCACTGTGGTGAAAAACAAGAATAGACTCACTGCCTCCCCAACAAGCATGTCGTAAAAGTCAACTAATTGGGGACTTCTTTCAAAGTCGGAGTACATCAGCCTGACAACTAAATGCACACAAATAAGCAAGTAAAACGGATGTCTATGCACAACTCTGGCCCTGGTACGAAGCCAAAGTCAAAATGGACGAGCAACCAGAACTTTCCCCCAGAGCTTACAGCCCGCGAACAAAGAAGAAGAAGAGTAGAAGAAATACGAAAATCATTAGGGCAACCAATAAATCAACACTTTTAAGGTACAGATCAAGGCGCTATTTTGGATACATTCGGAGAAGAGATGATCAGAGAATTACCAAGCAGCTGTTCGTTCGTTCATTCGGTTTGAATTAGAGATTTTCAACTTCTGACTAGGGAACCAGCCTTAACCAGGTCAAATTCTGTTATAATTATGGCAACATTGTGTGTTTCTATTTCATTGGTTGTGTTTGGTGCTTGTTTATGTCCTGATGACTATCTGGCAGGCCAGGTCGTGTCCGTCTCATTATCCAGTCTTGGGTCTGATTAAGTGATCTGTCCATTAAATGGGAAACTGAGGGATTGAGCAAGTAAGGAGGTCAAAGAGAAACAGAGAAATTGAAGAGCAGGTGAGGAGGTCCAAGAACAACTAAGGGACTAAGCAAGGGAGGAGGTCCAAGAGAAACTGACGGATTGAGCAAGCGAGGGGGTCAAAGAGAAACAGAGAAATTGAAGGGCAAGCGAGGAGGTCCAAGAGAAACTGACGGATTGAGCAAGCGAGGAGGTCAAAGAGAAACAGAGAAATTGAAGGGCAAGCGAGGAGGTCCAAGAGAAACTTACGGATTGAGCAAGCGAGGAGGTTAAAGAGAAACAGAGAAATTGAAGGGCAAGCGAGGAGGTCCAAGAGAAACTGACGGATTGAGCAAGCGAGGATGTCAAGGAGAAACTGACGGATTGAGCAAGCGAGGAGGTCAAGGAGAAACTGAAAAGCGAACTCTGATAAAAAGATGATAAAGGTGGCGGGCTGGATTTCATTCATGACAACAACGTGATTGCACAGAATGTAAACAGAATGGAAACAATACAGCGAGCCCTTTATGACATATAATGGCACAGTAGGACAATGAAGTGTTTACAAACAGTGTGCGGTTCAAACGATATTTATCTACACTCTTCTTTGTATAGCGGAGCATCTCTAGGCATAGCTAGTGAAGTGTGGTCTTAATTCATAAATCTAGGCATGTAGTATAAGACGTATGTAAATTTTAATTCTCCTCGGAATTCAGTAAGCTTCTGTCTGACAGGGGAGAAACCAACAGTCTGCACACAAGTGAGCTAGATTTGTCATATTCAATGTGAACAATTCAATTTCTTGAACAAGACTAAGTCTAGGTGTAGACAAGCAATCAATTTCTTCTTCTTCTTCGTCTTCTTCTTCTTCTTCTTCTTCTTCTTCTTCTTCTTCTTCTTCTTCTTCTTCTTCTTCTTCTTCTTCTTCTTCTTCTTCTTCTTCTTCTTCTTCTTCTTCTTCTTCTTCTTCTTCTTCTTCTTCTTTTTTTTTTCTTCTTCTTCTTCTTCTTCTTTTTCTTCTTCTTCTTCTTCTTCTTCTTCTTCTTCTTCTTCTTCTTCTTCTTCTTCTTCTTCTTCTTCTTCTTCTTCTTCTTCTTCTTCTTCTTCTTCTTCTTCTTCTTCTTCTTCTTCTTTTTCTTTTTATTCTTCTTTTTCTTCATCATCATCATCATCATCATCATCTTCTTCTTCTTCTTCTTTTTCTTCTTCTTTTTCTTGTTCTTGTTCTTTTTCTTTTTATTATTCTTTTTGTTCATCATCATCATCATCAACATCATCATCATCATCTTCTTCTTCTTCTTCTTCTTCTTCTTCTTCTTCTTCTTCTTCTTCTTCTTCTTCTTCTTCTTCTTCTTCTTCTTCTTCTTCTTCTTCTTCTTCTTCTTCTTCTTCTTCTTCTTCTTCTTCTTCTTCTTCTTCTTCTTCTTCTTCTTCTTCTTCTTCTTCTTCTTCTTCTTCTTCTTCTTCTTCTTCTTCTTTTTTTTTTTTATTCTTCTCTTTCATTATCATCATCATCATCATCATCTTCTTTTTCTTCTTCATCTTCTTCTTCTTCTACTTCTTCTTCTTCTTCTTCTTCTTCTTCTTCTTCTTCTTTTTCTTCTTCTTCTTTTTCTTCTTCTTCTTCTTCTTTTTCTTCTTATAGGGGCTGCGATAGGACAGTTGATAGGAGACTCGATTTCCAATCCAGTTGCAACTCGCTGCTGCTCACGGTCAGTGTTCGAAACCAGGCGGTTCCCGGAGTTCAACCAGCCTCTAGGAAATGGTTACCAGAGTTAACAATCTGGGATAAATGGAGGAACGTCTCTGTAGCTACGGAGTTTCGTGCGGACACAGGCGGACAATTTCTTATCAGCTGTCCGTACTGGTGACAATACACGTCGGATCTCAAAGTACCTTTTGCACAGTCATTAATTTTGTCTTGTCCGTGTCCGAGAACATCCGGTAATACGTGCAGCTGGAGCAGATCAAGCCTGAGCATCATGAACTCAGGTGGGCCCACTTTCTGAAAATGTCTAGGAGCTTGTGGGTCGAAATTTGTCGACGAGAGATCACTTTTACTGATGATTGGTAGACTGCTGTATATGGATGGGTCAAAAGTTTATAGCAAAAGTCTTTGCTCTCTTCTGTACAGTAGGGCTCCAAAAATTACTGACATGATTATCTCCGCAGTGGTTCCAAATGTGTGGGCCTCTGGTTGTGTCCGGTGCACGTTCAACTCAACCATCACGGAACTGTTAAAGGACAAGTCGAGGAGGTTCATCTTGGTGGAGATGAAGTATCTGTCTCGTTACTGGAATGAGATCGACGATAAACAGCGGGCAGACATTCTGCAGCTGATTAAAGAACGTGAGTGGGTCATATGAGAACTTATCATCATTATCAGTATCATTATCCATAAATGACATCTTCAGTTTAATTATCTTTAAAACGATCCCCCCAAAAAACGTTAAATATCAATATCCACAACAAGAACGTTATCTTCCTCATATATAAATATATATATATATATATATATATATATATATATATATATATATATATATATATATATATATATATATATATATATATATATATATATATATATAAGTAAAGATCCCGTTTCACGCCTTAGGCTCATCGGGAATATGCGAAGAGCACCCATATTTTTACAGACCTATCGGCACTAGGTGGGTAATGTGGTCAGCATTACACAGGACGTCTTTACTTTCCCAGGATATTCATCCTTGTACCCATTTTAGGCTGGGTCGAGTCCAGTTTAATTTGAAAAATGTACAGTTTGATGTGAAAATGGTACATTCAAGTCCACTGAAGTCGAACTCGGATAAATCGAATTTCTGTTAAGTCGACATGACCAGCTTAGTCCCGGCAACTTTCTCTATTGTGTGTGCTGTCTGGATAAGTAGAAATCCTGATAAGTGGAAGCATTTTCTTTGGTTCCTGCGACTTCTACTTATCCAGACTCCGCTGTGTGTGTGTGTGTTTGTATATATATATATATATATACCAGTTACTAAATGTTGCATAGAACTAGTTATTACATGTTGCATAGAACCAGTTATTACATGTTGCATAGAACCAGTTATTACATGTTGCATAGAACTAGATATCCCATGTTGCATAGAACCAGTTATTACACGTTGCATAGAACCAGTTATTACATGTTGCATATAACCAGTTATTACATGTTGCATATAACTAGTTATTACATGTTGCATAGAACTAGTTATTTCATGTTGCATAGAACTAGTTATTACATGTTGCCTATAACTAGTTATTACATGTTGCAAAGAACCAGCTATTACATGTTGCATAGAACCAGTTATTGCATGTTGCATAGAACCAGTTATTACATGTTGCATAGAACCAGTTACTACATGTTGCATAGAACTTGTTATTACATGTTGCATAGAACTTGTTATTACATGTTGCATAGAACTTGTTATTACATGTTGCATAGAACCAGTTATTACATGTTGCATCGAACCAGTTATTACATGTTGCATATAACTAGATATCACATGTTGCATAGAACTAGTTATTACATGTTGCATAGAACTTGTTATTACATGTTGCAAAGATCCAGTTATTACATGATGCATAGAACTAGTTATTACATGTTGCATATAACTAGTTATTACATGTTGCATATAACTAGTTATTACATGTTGCAAAGATCCAGTTATTACATGTTGCATAGAACTAGTTATTACATGTTGCATAGAACTAGTTATTACATGTTGCATATAACTAGTTATTACATGTTGCAAAGAACAAGTTATTTATGTTGCATAGAACTAGTTATTACATGTTGCATAGAACTAGTTTTTTCATGTTGCATAGAACTAGTTATTACATGTTGCCTATAACTAGTTATTACATGTTGCAAAGAACCAGTTATTACATGTTGCATAGAACTTGTTATTACATGTTGCATAGAACCAGTTATTACATGTTGCATAGAACTTGTTATTACATGTTGCATAGAACCAGTTATTACATGTTGCATATAACTAGTTATTTTATGTTGCATAGAACCAGTTATTACATGTTGCATAGAACCAGTTATTACTTGTTGCATAGAACCAGTTACTACATGTTGCATAGAACCAGTTATTACATGTTGCATAGAACTAGTTAATACATGTTGCATAGAACTAGTTATTACATGTTGCATAGAGCCAGTTATTACATGTTGCATATAACTAGTTAATACATGTTGCATAAAACCAGTTATTACATGTTGCATAGAACTAGTTATTACATGTTGCATAGAACCAGTTATTACATGTTGCATATAACTAGTTATTACATGTTGCATAGAACCAGTTATTATATGTTGCATATAACTAGTTATTACATGTTGCATAGAACCAGTTATTACATGTTGCATATACTAGTTATTAAATTTTGCATATAACCAGTTATTACATGTTGCATATAACTAGTTACTACATGTTGCATAGAACTAGTTATTACATTTTGCAAATAACTAGTTATTACATGTTGCATAGAACCAGGTATTACATGTTGCATATAACTAGTTATTACACGTTGCATAGAACCAGTTATTACATGCTGCATATAACTAGTTATTACATGTTGCATAGAACCAGTTATTACGTGTTGCATATAACTAGTTATTACATGTTGCATAGAACTAGTTATTACATGTTGCATAGAACTTGTTATTACATGTTGCATAGAACCAGTTATTACATGTGGCATAGAACCAGTTTTTACACTAAGTGGATAATGTGGTCAGTACTACACCGTCTCGAATTACATAACTAAATAAATATTACAAGAGTTGAAAATTATGATCAAGTTTGCCATTGTCAGTCGGCTCTGTGGCTAAGTCGATGCGAACGCTTCGTAATGCCGGGATGCCGGGTTCGATCCCAGCTGCGGGCCATGCCCCTTGCGTTGGTTTCAACAGTGGTATTAAGAAAGTCGACCGTCCAGGAAGCAATGGCAAACTACTGGACGTAAATTTTCCTAGAGAAACCACACAACAGCCAGGGGCTGCTGGGGTTGGTTCTGCAACGTCCTGTAAAGGATACGCAACTAACCTAACCTAAATAAACATTACAAGCGTTGAAAATTGGGATGGAGCTTGCCGTTGTCAAGCACTTGACGATGATAAAACTATAAATAATTGAAACACAAACTCAAGTAAAGAAGACGTGTTTTGTTTATTAGGGCATTTTGTGTTTTTTATTTTTTTAAGATCTTTGAGTGTCGTCGTTAATGGAGTTCGTGCCTTGTGTGACAGTTTCGGCAAAGGAGATCTATCGCTATACGAAAAGAGATCAAACCATAAACCAAAAGTCCTGTGTAATGTAATCGAAACCTTCTGTCTTTAAACATACAATTTTAATCGTTGAAAGTTTCATGTAAATTTAACTGGGAGATATAATGTTTTTACGAACTAAATCAGGTCACCCTGAGTTTGTTTGTTTGTTTGTTTTAGTATCCAGAAGCCATGAGTTGTTAACCCTTAGGCTCGGTATTATGGATATCGCAACCTTTCGGCCTTGATTCCATTGTAAATACCGTAAATCTGGGAGAAAATGTGGCTTTCCTGCCTACCCCCTGGATTGAACCCGGACCACAAGGAGTACGTCACCCGGTCTCCGCGAAATCCGGTTTAGCCAATTCCGCTAGAGAGCCGGGCTCACCCTGAGTTTAAACAGTTACAAGTTAAAGCCGCAAGTTGTACGTTAACATAAGTTTTTTTTATTTCTCTGTAACCCTAGTTGCGAAGCGGCGGGACGCTGGGCTTTTAAGCGGGAGTCCCGGGTTCGAATTCTCTGTAAGGCTAGGGATTTTTTTCTGGCAAAATAAAATCCTCACCTACACAGTCGTGGCGACAGCACTAGCCATCCAGCTGTAAATCCCCAGGTTCAACGACCCCCCCCCCTCCCCCCCCCCCGTCTACACAGCAGAATTGGTATAATTAGGGCAGTAATTGGCAATTGGCAACTCTCGTTTCAATAGATTAAACTAGGTCGTCCTATTTATAAGCAGTTCACATTGTAAGCTTTATGTAGCGCGTTAACACAGGTGTTTGCAACCCTCTTGTTGTTGTTTTTTTAACCACTGACTCAACCAGGTTCTCCTACGTTTAAAAGGTAACATTTTAAACCGTTTAGTTGCAAGTTCACAAAATTGTGGACAACACTCTTTTTTTTTCTCCATGGATTGAACCAGGTCGTCTGGAGATCATCAACGGAGGCTGGGTCATGAGCGACGCCGCGGTCACCATGTACAATGACATCATCGACCAGCAGACACTGGGCTTTGACTTCATCCGGGACAAGCTGGGCTCCTGTGCTCAGCCCAGGGCTGGCTGGCATGTGGACCAGTTTGGTCATTCCAGGGAGCACGCGTCCATTTTTGCCCAGGTAAATGTGCTGATAACGTTGATGTTGTTTTGTTTTAGTATCCAGAGGCCATAAGATGTTAACCCTTAGGCTCGGTATTATGGATATCGCAACCTTTCGGCCTTGGTTCCATTGTAAATACCGTAAATCTGGGAGAAAATGTGGCTTTTCTGCCTACCCCAGGGAGTGAACCCGGACCACAAAGAGTTCGTCAGCCGGTCACAGCGTAATCCGGTTTAGCCAACTATGCTAGAGAGCCGGGCTGATAACATTGAAAAGACCAGTCGCGTTATATGGCTCTGAAACTTAGAGCACAACTAAAAGAGATAAATTCTTATTGCAGGTTTTCGAGTCTTACAACAAATTTTTGCACCCATCAAAGATGCAAACAGCGGATAATGGAGAGTGAGCAGCAACAACGGAATTCATGATCCGTTTAAATCACCACTGATCGCTGGCATCATGAGAGCTGAAAGACAGAAATGGTTGGAGAATATTGAAAGAATGTTTAATGACAGAGAAGTAAAAACTGTATACACACGGGAGATGAATGGTCGTAGACCACCGTGGGGAAAGACAAGGCCATCCAGCAAAATGAATGGAGGCGGGTGATATCTGCAGCAATGAACCTCAAGGACTCGGAATGCTGAAGAAGAAAAAGAAGAAGATATATGCTGTGGTTTTGATAGTGGTATCTAGAGCCAGCAGTTTTGAAAGCAATGGCAAACTGCTGAACGTAAAATTGTCTAGTGAAATCACAAATAACCAAAAAAATGCTGAAATTAGCTCTGCAAGGTTCTGTAAAGAACAATCAACTAACTTTCAGAGTATGTCAAATGCCTGAGAAAAATAGTAAGTAAAGGAATCATTTACTCGCCTTTTAGCGTATTGGGCATATAGGGCTAGACCATCGCAATTTATGGGTGGTGTGGTTAGCATTACGCCGGCCGCCTTTACTTTCCAGGGCTGCACCTGGTACCCACTCAAAGCTGGGTCGACTTGGGAATCAAGGAGATTTTTGCACACACAAAAGCGGCTCTGTCAAGATCCGAACCCACGACTTTAAGATCCGCAGAGGTGCCTCTCGCCGCCAACGCCACTGGGACTCTCTGGGAAAATGATGAACATAAAATAAGATAAATTCAAGAGTGGTGAAGAAATCAGAGAAAAGTCTGAGCACCCACTTGCAACAACAGTTACAGGACAGAGGATATTGCGTTGTATTGGTCACATAGTGAGAAGAAGTGAGCAGAGAACCGAGCAGCCACCGAAATTGGAAATAAAAGGATTACGGAAGCAAGAAACGTCCAAAAGACAACCTAAAATGAACATTGATGTGAGAGGCCAAAAGGTCTCGACTGAATTCTATCCATGATATGGAAACAACTGCACAGATCAGAACGGCTCGGAGGAATAGATTGCAAGACATGTGTAACATGATGGTACAGTAAGACAATGTGTGACGTAATATGAGATGAGATGATTCAAGAATCGACATCACAGCACTCGGGGCATTCCCATAAGCGCTCTGTCCCCATCCTAGCAAGCAAGTGAAAAGTTATGATACTAATGGTGATAGTAGCATTCTGGTTAAAAGTCCGTCTTGCCTTTCCTCTAAGCCTCGAGCATCTGCCAGAACCTGTCGTTACTCCCCGCTTCTTCATTCTTACCAAAATGTGGTGATCCATCTGGACGCACTCTCCCACAAGGCACTAACCACGTCTGCCTTATCATTCATCAGTATTCCACCAAGTTGTGCAAAGCTAGACAGTCTATCCTCTGTTTATTTCCCAACACACCGGTGTCCCGGTGACAAAATCCAGACAATACCCCTCCCCCGCAGCGAGGCATGCCACTCTGTACGAAGCATGCCAGTCCTGACCTTCCTCAGCATGCTTTCTGAGTCAGTTACAATCACGATGTGTGTGTGTGTGTGTCGTGTTCTCTAACCCGTGAAAAGCTGCAGTGACTGTCTCCACCTCTATTCTTAAGCTGGATGTTGTGGAGTGTGATGTTATATGTTGCGGTTCAAAAGAAATTAAAACTTTCCATAACCTTACCATACTTACCTCTCATGACAAACCAGTATTTCTGTTTGGAACTGATATTCCAAGAACAACTAAAACAATTTCATCTGCGGACACCCTTCCATGCCACACACAAAAGGGTTAAGTATCTTCTCGCCTTGCCTTACTCTGTCTCTCTGTTCATAATTCTTTCCAACCACACACATAGTAAACAGTAAGTAAAAGTAAAGGACCCTTTTTTCACGGCTTTAGGCTTATAGGGCATGTAGGGCTAGACCTATATTTTTTTAGACCAATCGGGACAAGATGGGTGATGTAGTCAGCATCACGCCTGCCGCCTTTACTTTATGGGACTGCTTCCGGTACCCACTCAAGGCTGGGTCGACGTGGGAGCCAAGGTCATTTTTTTTTAAAACAGTCCGGTCCTTCCAGGGAGCGAACCCACAACCTTCCGATCCGCAGCGAGCCTTAAGCCGCTTCGCCAAGGGGACTCCAAACAAACACGCATGCAGTGGTCAAAATAATATGCTTGTGTATATGTATGTGTTTATGTATCTATATTGGAGAGAGAGAGAGAGAAAGAGAGAGAGAGAGAGAGAGAGAGAGAGAGAGAGAGAGAGAGGAAAAAAAACTATATCTGTTTAAATGGAGAGAAGAAAAAAAACAATCTCTCTTTAAACGTATGCGTGTGTATTTGTGCGTATGTGCCTGTCTGAAAAGCGTACATATGCTTGAGTATAATTGTGTGTCCTTCTACCAATCTCTCAGATGGGTTTCGACTCGCTTTTCATTGGGCGCATGGACTTCCACGACTTCCAGGTGAGAACGGCAGAGAAGAGCCTAGAGCTAGTCTGGATGACCAGCCCTAAAAACTTGAGTAAGTGTTCACCGCAGACAGTGTATGTGCCTACAAACGCACCATGCGTTGATCCGTAACACTCCACTGAACAGACGTTAATTTTTTTTTCTTTTTTTTTTGCATTCACTTACGCACGCATACATACATACATATATACATACATACATACATACATACATACATACATACATACATACATACATACATACATACATACATACATACATACATACATACACACACACATACATACATACATACATACATACATACATACATACATACATACATACATACATACATACATACATACATACATACATACATACATACATACATACATACATACATACATACATACATACATACATACATACATACATACATACATACATACATCCATCCATCCATCCATCCATCCATCCATCCATCCATCCATCCATCCATCCATCCATCCATCCATCCAATCCATCCCATCCAATCCAATCCATCCCATCCAATCCAATCCATCCATCCAATCCATCCAATCCATCCAATCCATCCAATCCATCCAATCCATCCAATCCATCCATCCATCCATCCATCCATCCATCCATCCATACATACATACATACATACATCCATGCATCCATGCATCGCTCCATCCATCCATCCATCCATCCATCCATCCATCCATCCATCCATCCATCCATCCATCCATCCATCCATCCATCCATCCATCCATGCATCCATACATACATACATCCATCCATCCATCCATCCATGCATGCATAACTTTTACTGTTTATAACATAATTTTTGCTGTCCATTGCATAGCATATACTGTCTGTGGCATAATCTTCACTCTCTATTACAAAACGTTTTATGTCTTTAACATTACTTATACTCTCTGTGACATAACTTATACTATCTATTGGAAAGCTTATATTGTATATAGCATAGTTCATACTGTCTATTGCATAACTGATTCTGTCTATGACACAACATTTAATTTATATAATGCCATAGATACTGTCTATAATATGACTTATACTGTCCATAACCTCACTTATACTGTCTATATAGCATAACTCATACTGTCTATAGCATAACTCATACTGTCTATAGCCTAACTCATACTGTCTATAGCCTAACTCATACTGTCTATAGCCTAACTCATACTGTCTATAGCCTAACTCATACTGTCTATAGCCTAACTCATACTGTCTATAGCCTAACCCATACTGTCTACAACCTCACTTATACTGTCTATAGCATAACTTATACTGTCTATAGCATAACATACTGTCTATAGCATAACTTATACTGTCTATAGCATAACCTATACTTTCTATAGACTAACTCAACTGACTATTGCATAAGCTATACTCTCTAACCTTACTCATACTGTCTACAACATAACTTATGCTGTCTATAAATAGCTTATACTGTCTATAACATAACTTATACTGTCTGTAACATAACTTATACTGTCTATAACATAACATATATTGTCTATAACAAAACTTATACTGTCTATAACATAACTTATACTGTCTATAACATAACATATACTGTCTATAACAACTTATACTGTCTATAACATAACTTATACTGTCTATAACATAACATATACTGTCTATAACATAACATATACTGTCTATAACATAACTTATACTGTCTACAGCATAACCTGTACTGAATTTATTATTCTGTCTTTGACACTACATGTACTGTTCATAACACGACAAATACTTTCTTTGAAGTGACATATTATGACTTTCATATAAAAAAGGGAACACGAAACAGTTGCTTTGGTGAACATTTTTTTTTAACTTGTTTAATTTCTTTCAGAGGTAAAATCTCATCTGTTCACACATGCAATATACGACGGCTATTATTCGCCTACCAGTTTTAATTTTGAATTAGGCGGTTTCAAGTGGAATGATCCCCTGGTATGCGTTTTTCAATTCTAGATCCTTGTCTATGTATATTAATATGTGTGTGTATGTATGTTTCTATTTGTGTGTGTGGATTTGATAATAAATATACTGTCTGTAACATTGCCACATCTGTCTATGACATCATATATACTTCTACGACATGACATATTCTGCTTATGACATTTGAAATGGTCTGTCTATAATATGACATATAGTGTCATTAACATAAAATATACTGTATGTGTTATGAGAACACCGTAAAGGGAATCGAAATTGTAATATTGTTGTGTCCAAAAGCACAGTGAAGATCAAAATCTGTACTTGAATTTAATGAAAACGAAAATAATGTCCACAGATAAAACTGGCTGTCACCCAAAAATAACAAAAAATTGTGAAGAAATTGAAAATGTCACAAACTTTGAATATCTAGGCTCTATAATAAACAGCAATGGAGACTGTACGACAGAAATTAAAAGGAGGATGGCCATAGCAATGCAAAGATTGAACAGCCTCAAAAGTCTATGGTTAAGCACCAGCAAGGAGATCAAAATTAGAATTTTGAGAGCATGCATCTTCCCTATGGCTACATACGGATGTGAGTCGTGGACTATCTCTCAGTCTTTGAGAAAGAGAATAGGGGCTTTTGAGCTGAAATGCTATATAAAGATTCTCAGAATATCTTTGACAAAGAAGATGAGAAATATTGACATCTTAAAAGATCTGAACATCAAGGTAGATTGGCTAATAATTAGCATTCTTTCTCGAAAGCTGAAATATTTTGGTTATATCAAGCGCCACAACAGATTGGAAAAAACTATAGCAGAAGGCATGTTACCAGGAAGGAGGGGCGGGGGCCGACCAACACGAAGATGGGCACAGGATATAAGTGACTCCTTGAGTATGAAAGTATATGAGGCAAGAGAACTGGCGAGAGACCGAGTTTCTTTCAGGCAGACTGTGATAAGAGCGACGTTCTGCAAAGGATCTGCTACATGATGATGATGATGTTATGAGAAGTAAATATGTGACATGATTTATGCTGATATGACATGTTGTCACTGTCTGTAACGTGACATATTCCACGATATTATGTATCGTTATATATATGCCCACGATATTCACTACCTGTAATGCAACGTATATTGTCTGTGCCACGCCTAGTACTGTCTTTAGCAAGTAGTGGCTCTAACATATACTGTCTATAACATTACATCTTCTGCCTCTGACATGACACATGCTGTCCATGACTTCACATAATATGTCTGTGATATGTCATCGTTTATTGCAATACACAATCTGTTGTTTTTTTTCACGACATATACTTTCTATATTACGGTGTGTGCTGTCTGCGACATGACATATACTGTCTATATCGAATCATATATTGTCTATGTCACCACATGTGCTGTCTTTATTACCATATATACTGTCTGCGACATGACATATACTGTCTATATCAAATCATATATTTTCTATGTCACCACATATACTGTCTTTATTGCCATATATACTGTCTGCGAAATGACATATACTGTCTATGACATGACATATACTGTCCGTGACACACATCTTAGACACATATCTTCTGTAACATATCAAATATATGTGGCATCAACCACTGTCGTAACAAGTTATCGTTTAGGTTGCAGAGAAAGCTCTCTATATCCCGTCATATATTGTCTACGTCACCACATATACTGTCTTTTTTACCTTATACACTGTCTGCGAAAGGACATATACTGTCTATGCCATGACATATACAGTCCGTGACACACATATTAGACATATATCTTCTGTAACATATCAAATATATGTTGTATCAACCACTGCCTGTCGTAACATGTTATTGTTTAGGTTGCAGAGAAGGCTGCGACAGACTTTATTACAGTTATAAAACAAAGGGTAAGTCTTGGATTTGTTGGTTCACGTCATCGCTATTCTTATTCTTCACATCGTTTCCCTTCATCATCATAATCACAATCTTTTGTACAACGCGTCGGCAATAATGCGTCTCCGCAGTTCACGTGTCGGCGTCTGTGGCTAAGGCGTAGCGCAAGCGCTTCGTAATGCCAGGGTGCCGGGTTCGATCCCAGCTGCGGGCCTTGCGTTGGTTTCGACAGTGGTATTGAGAAGCCGACCGTCCAGTAGGCATTGACAAACTACAGGACGTAAATTTGCCTAGAAAAACCACAACAGCCACTTCTGGTGTTGGTTCTTCAACGTCCTGTAAAGGATACGCAACTAACACGCATGCAGTTCACATAGCAGTATCTTATCAAGCTTGTTTTTTTTTTTTTTTATTCACATGTTCAAGCACGTATTTAGATACCCGTGTCAACGCACGTGGATCTTTGTCGAAGCACGTATTTAGATACCCGTGTCAACGCACGTGTATCTTTGTTCAAGCACGTATTTAGATACCCGTGTCAACGCACGTGTATTTTTGTCCAAGCACGTATTTAGATACCCGTGTCAACTCACGTGTATCTTTGTCCAAGCACGTATTTAGATACCCGTGTCAACGCACGTGTATCTTTGTCGAAGCACGTATTTAGATACCCGTGTCAACGCACGTTATCTTTGTCCAAGCACGTATTTAGATACCCGTGTCAACGCACGTGTATCTTTGTCCAAGCACGTATTTAGATACCCGTGTCAACGCACGTGTATCTTTGTCCAAGCACGTATTTAGATACCCGTGTCAACGCACGTGTATCTTTGTCCAAGCACGTATTTAGATACCCGTGTGAACGCACGTGTATCTTTGTCCAAGCACGTATTTAGATACCCGTGTCAACGCACGTGTATCTTTGTCCAAGCACGTATTTAGATACCCGTGTCAACGCACGTGTATCTTTGTCCAAGCACGTATTTAGATACCCGTGTCAACGCACGTGTATCTTTGTCCAAGCACGTATTTAGATACCCGTGTCAACGCACGTGTATCTTTGTCGAAGCACGTATTTAGATACCCGTGTCAACGCACGTGTATCTTTGTCCAAGCACGTATTTAGATACCCGTGTCAACGCATGTGTATCTTTGTCCAAGCACGTATTTAGATACCCGTGTCAACGCATGTGTATCTTTGTCCAAGCACGTATTTAGATACCCGTGTCAACGCACGTGTATCTTTGTCGAAGCACGTATTTAGATACCCGTGTCAACGCACGTGTATCTTTGTCCAAGCACAGAAAGTAAATCTGGGTCAACAAAAATATTACAATGGAATATTGTAATGTCATTGACACAACAGGTCCAAATGGCGTTACGGCGTTGTCTGTGTTTCAACCTGGCGGGTGAACTGGTCATCATCATTCATACCGACTTTACTTCCCAAAAACTTACCTTGTACCTGTTGAGTTGAGTCAAGAACTGACATTACAGCACTCGGGGCGTTCCCATGCATGCTCCGTCCTCATCTTCAGCAGCCAGCGTAGAGTGATGGTATCGGTCATAATCTGGTTAAATGTTCGTCTTGCCTTTCTTCTGAGTGTAGTGAGCCGGCCAGACCATCTGGTTACACCCAGGTGGCTCATTCTCTCCAGGTCAGGCCATAATAATATTCTTTCTCTACTTATTCCGTTGCTTGTTCCCAAAGGGCCTTGGCCACATCTGCCTTGTCATGTATCAGTTCACTGCCTAATGGTGCAGATCAAGCCAATATGGCTGGCTGTTCATTATCCACCACACCGGCATAGCCTGGAGAAAAGATCCAGAGTATGCTTACCGCCTGTAACCTTTCCAGTGAAGCTTGCCACTCTGCTCGAATCATCCCTGTATTCATCGTTTTCTGAGTCTGTTACAATTACGACATGTGTATACATCTTGTTCTCTATCCCCTGGAGAGCTGCAGTTACCGCCTCCACCTCCATTCTCATACTAGATGTTGTGGTGTCATATGCTAGGCTGTCTTGCACTGAATATTTTCCACTGGCTTTTAATACGAACCCCAGATGCTTCTCTTTCCTCTTAGCACCGAGCCATCTGTATAGATAATCAGATTACCTGGGCGTGAATTGTCATGAATCAACTGTTGGACTTCAACCTCTATAGCACCCCTGACCACTTTCTGCACACTCAGTCCAATGCATGCATACTTGTCTTATTGTGTCTTCTGCTTGAGCCATCCACAATTTTCCCCTTTTCAGCCTCTGACCCTTGCCTGCGGCTAAAGCTTCATACAGAGGGTATTTCCTGTCTTCAGCTACTCCGAGGTATGGCTCAGCCTGCATCAACTTTAGCCTATGCAATAGTCGGTAATGCAAGGATGTATCGCATGCACACAATCAGGGTGTTGCTTGTACAACCCAGGATCAGCTGCATAGCTTCATTCTGTACGCGCTCCAGTTTCTCTAGCTGACTCTTCGAGACAGTGAGTAACCCTGATCCAGAACCAATCACTGAGATGATTAAGTGCTGGTAAAGTGTGAACAGCATTCTCTGCTCCATGTCCATCGCTGAGATAATCTTTAGTGCATTTAGACCTTTTTGAACCTTTGTACCTATCTAAAACCAAAGTCATTTTATAAGGAAAACAAAAACGCCCTGCTTCGTCTGGGCATGAACCCACGACTGTCGGATTCGCAGGCGAGAGCCTAACCGCTACACCAGGGTGGCTCCCTGTATATAATATGAACATTAAATATATGTAGTAACGCCACTTTGGACACACAGAATAGTTTTGTCTACCAAGGCGAGTCAAAAAAAAAGCTTTTTCGAACAACTCAGTGCTAACGTGTGAAACTTGGGAACTTACTAGAAAAACAAAATGAAAACGTTAGAGATGAGCTGCCTTGGAAGCGCTGCTGTGGTAACAGGAAAAGATACAATTAAAACCATTAAAAAACATCAGAAGACTGTCACTGAAACCACAATTTATTAAAGAGCAACAGATCATGTTCTGCAAGTCTGTCCCAAATACAATATATCAAGGCAAAACCTTTGGTCAAGAAAAACAGCGATGCAAGCAAGCCGAACTTTACGGGTCGCTGAGTGAATTACAGAAAACATTCAAGTTCATAATTCAGACAACACTACAGATATAGATAATCTATTTCAAGCGAACGAAAGAAGAAGAAGAAGAAGAGCAACATAAAGGATGGTAGGGCCATCTGACGAGAATGCCTTATGTGCCTATCACAGAGAGCAATGTTGAAGGAAACTAATACAGAGCAACGAAAAGGCCATGCAACATATGGGAGCACAGCAACAAGAAACAAAGATGCAATTGTGCAACATAAAAGAAACAACTAAAGAAAATTTTCTTTCTCTTCTTCTCCCCTGCTTCATATCCCCCCCCCCCTTTCTTATCCTCCATTTTCTCCTTGTTGTTCTTGTTCTTATTCTTGTTCTTGTTCCTGTTCTTTTTCTTCTTTTTCTTCTTCTTTTTCTGTCGTTTGCCCAAACTAGACTATCTATATTTGCAGTATATGAACTTCATTGTCTTTTGTCTCAACCACTTGAAAGTTCTGCTAAAATCGGTGTTTCTCTTGGCGAAAGTTTCTTTACATCTCTCACTAACATTTCGATGAGTTGACTGGGTGGAAGGGAAGAGGCAGAAGATAAAGCAAAAACAAAAAAGAAAAAAGCCTCGAACTCAAGCTGGAGATATTTTGCATGTCTGCTTCCTTGTAATATTATGACTATACATGTGGTGTTTGGATTCATTTCAGATGAAAGGCTACAAGACCAATCATTTGTTGATTCCCATGGGATGTGACTTTGGTTATCAAGATGCCGCCGTCTGGTTCCACAACATGGAATCTCTCATGCAAATGGTTAACAAGATGGTAGGTTCAAGGCTGTGTGTTCATTGCCGCCATTTGTGTTCATTTTATTCTGATAATAATTCTGGAATCGTCATTTTGTTTTTGCCTACCAAGAAGCTATTCTGCGGCGTCCGTGGCTAAGGCGTTGCGAGTCCGACTCGTAAGCCAGCATACCGCGATCGAAACCCACTGCAGGCTGCGCGGATTTTTATCGTGGTATGGGACGTCGCAGGTCGACCCAGCCTAAAATGGGTACCAGGATGGGCTGTCCTGGGAAAGTAAAGACAGCCGGTGTAATGCTGACCACATTACCCACAGAGTGCTGATGGTCTGTAAAAATATGGGACGCTCTGCCCATATGCCCAATGCGCCTAAAGGCGTGAAAAGGGATCTTTACTTTTACTAGAAGCTATTCTGGGTTCAATGCTTTTACCTAGAAATATTATGTTTTCCTAGCAGTAGTTCAAGTAGGCTGAATGGTCTCGAGGCATGGTGTCTGCATCGAGTGCTAGAGGTTCTGGGTTTAATCCCCGGTAAGGGCTGGCATTTTTTTTCACGTGGACTGGATTTCTAGTAATTCCCCCTGATCTCTTGGTAGTGAGCTCGGATGCCCGTGTGTATTGTTGTGCATGTAAAAAATTCCTTGCTAGTCGGAAATCGAAAAGAGTAGCCTAACGGGTCGCCCGGGCAAAATTCGGAGTTTAAAATTTACAACCCCCACCCCCACCCCCAAAAGTGCTTTACTTTACATTATTTAAAATTCCCTAAAGATAGCAACAAATGTCTCAGAATATAAAATTTCCACTGGGCAGATAGAGTTCCAGCAAAACAATGTATCCAATTGTTCAAGAAAAGTGTAACTGGAACTACACACTCACAATGAATAGGACAAGACTCCCTATCAAGGCCTCATATGGACACCGGAAGGGAAAAGAAATCTGGGAAAACCAAGAGAGACCCGGCATAGAACCTTCATCAGGGAAAGTTCAACAATTGGCCTAACAAATATCCAAGACCTAAAACAGGTGGCAACGAACCGCCAGACACGGAGAGCTATGACCTGTGCCCTATGCGCCGCCCTAGGCCCAAGAGAAAAGACTAACTAACTAAAGATAGCAATAGATGTAGAAAAGCTGGGACATTGGGTTAAGGTGCCTTCAGGATCTCCAGACAGAGCAAACACCTAATTTCTAAGATCGGTAAGCTGCCCCAAACCCTTTCCCAATCTCGTGAAAACGTTACTGGGGACATAACCGAGAAAATCCCATACCAAATTGGCACGTCAAATTAATGTAATTATGGGATGTAATTCAACTGTAGTTTTAAAAGTTGTGCCCTCACTCTCCAACACATCTATAGAAAACTCATGTATGCAGTAAAGTGAATCTTTGCAAGTAGCCTTAGATTTCCAATATCCTTATGATATTATAATTTACAATTTAATTGCTGCTGATGTAGCGAATTGCTTTGATATTTTTTCTCAATAGTAATATATGTACCCCTAAAGAAAAAAGAATATAATGTAATTGACATTGTCAGGAAATGAGTTCACAAGTGCTACGACGCGTAGTGATTTTGTCTGGAAATGAGTTTACAGTTTACATTACGACGCTTAGTGATTTTGTCTGGAAATGAGTTTACAGTTTACATTACGACGCTTAGTGATTTTGTCTGGAAATGAGTTTACAGTTTACATTACGACGCGTAGTGATTTTGTCTGGAAATGAGTTTACAGTTTACATTACGACGCGTAGTGATTTTGTCTGGAAATGAGTTTACAGTTTACATTACGACGCGTAGTGATTTTGTCTGGAAATGAGTTTACAGTTTACATTACGACGCGTAGTGATTTTGTCTGGAAATGAGTTTACAGTTTACATTACGACGCGTAGTGATTTTGTCTGGAAATGAGTTTACAGTTTACATTACGATGCGTAGTGATTATTTGCATAGCCTTTCCCGCACACAAAGGAAAATTGTGTTTATCTAACTCACGGAAGATAATGATGGAAATGAAAACTCCAGAGTGAACCGCCCATGAAATGCAAACAATTTGATGTTTTTAAAAGTTATGTTTGTTTGCGTTAAAAAAAAAAAGCGTTTTACAAGAACATAATAGTTAATAGGTTGCATGCCAGATTTCCACAACTTAACCTAACGGTCACAGAGCTACAGATTTTTTAAATTGGGTACGACGTCTGAAATGGATTATAGCTTATTGGTATAGGGGAATAAAGAAGAAATTCGGTTACATTTGGCGACTGGAGATTTCTGAGAGATCGAGTAAGACTCAGTTTTACTCTAAAGTAAACCTATAGATATGACAGTTGAGAGACGGCTTACCTTATATTCCAAGAATGGGTTTTATGTTGGAAAACTTAAGCTGAGAAAATAAAGTAAGTAAAGGTCCCTTTTCCACGCGCTCAGGCGTATGGGGTAAATAGCGTTTTTTTTTTTTTTATAGACAAATAGGCACAAGAGGTTGATGTGGTCACCATCACGCCGGCCGCCCTTACTTCCTGGCACTGCACCCGGTACCAACTCAAGGCTGGGTGGACCTGGAAGTCAAGGCATTTTTGAAAAAAGTCCGGCTCCGCCAGGGAGCGAGCCCAAGACCTTCCGATCCGCACGCGAGCACCTAGCCGCTCCGCCTTGTTGACTTTCCTTGTGCTGAAATTATTGTGACATTCTAGTGGTAAACAAGGAAGCTATAAACTAGATTATTCTTTGATGAGCTGTTGTGGGAATAACATTGCTGTTACATTCTGAACGCACTTCAGATTCCTGAAAACTCATCGGTATCGACTCTATATGAATGAAATGTTACACAGTGTTAACACTGAATTATTATGTGAAAAGTATTCTTTTATGTGACTGTAAAGACAACAGGAACACTTTCTGCCTATTTGCTATGTTCATTAGAAATCTGCACCTAAACTACCTTGGATACCTACAGTCGTGTGTTAATTTTTTATTATTATTAAACATTCGAACAAAGCTTTAGAAAAAAAAATTCAGTACAACCAAACTTAGTCGTGAAGACTGCACACGTTCATTTTTTTTTACATGTTTTAATTGATTATTATTGCAGCAACAAAACTCGTCGGTCAAATATAACCTTCTCTACTCTACGCCATCTTGTTATACCTACCACGTGAACAAGCAGAAAGTCAAGTTTCCAGTTAAATTTGACGACTTCCTCCCGTATGGCATAGAACCAGGCGCCTACTGGACCGGTTTTTACACCACCAGGGGCGGTCTTAAGATGCACATCAAAAGAGCTGGTCAGATTCTACAGGTAATGTATGCATTCAGCATCATCACGTGCCGTGCTGGTAAGCGTGAAAAAAAAAAGAAAGAAGGTGTGGGGGCGGTTATATGTTTCGTCATCTCACATGATCACTAGAATCGCCGATCAGGTCAGTGTCCTGCCTGGCTCCGTCCGTGCGGTCAGGTCATCAAAGTATTTCTCGTTTAGCCTTCCTTTTTAAATAAGAAATTTTTTTTTCTCACAAACATTAATCTGAAAGTTAAAAAAAAAAAAAAAAAAAAAAAGAAATTCGTAAAAAAAAACAACGAAATTCGTATTTCTCAATTATAATACAGGAATTGTGAAAAGGATTGAATAACTACTACTTCTCTTACTCAACAATCCACTAATGGTGGTTGACCCATGCCTGCACAGGATTCCAGGTTTCACCAGGCTGTTGTAACTGTTACTAGTTCACATGTTTTAATTTCATTCGATGTTGAACGTTGTTTCTGACATTGATCTTTCATTTTAGTCTCAGGCTGGCCTAACGTTTAGGTAGCTTCATCTACTACTACGGCTCTATAGCTTCTGATAAAATTCAGTTTCTTGGGGCACTCAGAATCAGAACTCTTCGCTGCTGCTGAAGATGGGGACGGAGTGCTCATGAGGGTGTCCCGAGTGCTGTGATGTCGATTCTTAATTTAACATTCAGCTACTACTATTTTTTTTTAATGCTGCTTCTGTTGCTGTGTCTGCTGCTGCCTCTGTTGCTGTTTATGCTGCTACTTCAGTTGCTGTTTCTGCTGCTACTTCTGTTGCTGTTTCAGCTGCTACTTCTGTTGCCGTTTCTGCTGCTACTTCTGTTGCTGTTTCTGCTGCTACTTCTGTTGCTGTTTCTGCTGCTACTTCTGTTGCTGTTTCTGCTGCTACTTCTGTTGCTGTTTCTGCTGCTACTTCTGTTGCTGTTTTTGCTGCTTCTTCTGTCGCTGTTTCTGCTGCTACTTCTGTTGCTGTTTCTGCTGCTACTTCTGTTGCTGTTTCTGCTGCTACTCCTGTTGCTGTTTCTGCTGCTACTTCTGTTGCTGTTTCTGCTGCTACTTTTGTTGCTGTTTCTGCTGCTACTTCTGTTGCTGTTTCTGCTGCTACTTCTGTTGCTGTGTCTGCTGCTGCTTCTGTTGCTGTTTCTGCTGCTACTTCTGTTGCTGTTTCTGCTGCTTCTTCTGTCGCTGTTTCTGCTGCTACTTCTGTTGCTGTTTCTGCTGCTACTTCTGTGGCTGTTTCTGCTGCTACTTCTGTTGCCGTTTCTGCTGCTACTTCTGTTGCTGTTTCTGCTGCTACTTCTGTTGCTGTTTCTGCTGCTACTTCTGTTGCTGTTTCTGCTGCTACTTCTGTTGCTGTTCTGCTGCTTCTTCTGTCGCTGTTTCTGCTGCTACTTCTGTTGCTGTTTCTTCTACTACTTCTGTAGCTTGGCTTCCATCATTGTCTTTCTATTTTAGATTGCTGTCTTCGCTGATCTCAGGTAGATTGTGAAAAATTCTTGATTATTGCCGCAGTACCCCTGGCATACGCTCGCAGCACCCAGTTTGAGAACCGCTGAGTTAGAGTATAGACTGTCACTGGCGCAAGCCAGAAAAAAAGAAAAGAGAAAAGTAATTGATGGCTTTTGCTAAGTTACCATCGAGAAGGCAGTCTTAGTCGAGCTAATACAAAGGAGGCAGGAATGGGTCGACACAAACACACACAACAGCAGTTTCCAACAGGTCTTATCAGGTCAGGAAGAGAATGTAGAGAGTGGCGTAAAGGTATAGCAGAATTAGAAGTACAACAACTGATTGATGGAAAGGCTGGACTAGATGATGCAGTAGTATACACTGATGGTTCTGCTCATCGGGGTAAAAGATCTGGCTGGAGATTTTCTGCTAGAATAAAGGGAAAGATTTTGGCAAAACAAATTTGAGATTTTTTAAACCTGAACTTCAAGCATAGGATGGAGGTGGAGGCAGTCACTGCAGTTTTGATGTGGATAGCAGAAAATAAAGTTACTAAAGAAATTATTGTATCTGATTCTCAGTCGGTACTGGGGAAGGTTTAAAATGGACAAATGTGGCATGGGTGGATACCAAGCATTATTGCATGAACATTGCAGGAATCACTGGAGACCAAATGTGAACGAATGTTTGACAATATGTGAACGAGGAATTAACAGTGGATCTGGCAAGGAGGGACGTATGAGAAGATGAAAACGACGTGTGTATAATCAGTGTGCAATAGGAAGGGTCAGCATTTTCACCTTAAAACATCTCGATGTGGGAGACGGAGAACCCATTGGTATGCCCGGCGTGCTACGAGTGAGAGTGTGAATGAGTGTGAGCCAGAGAGTTAGTGTGTGTGAGCGAATGTAAGTGAGTGAGTGAGTGAGTTAGTGGGTGTTACTGTATGTGAGTGAGTATATGTGCGTGCGTGAGTGAGTGTGAGTTTTCGAGAGAGTGTGAGTGGGTGAGTGTGCGAGGGTGAGTGTGCGAGGGTGAGTGAGTGAGTGTGTGAGTGTGAGTGAGTAAGTGTGTAAGTGTGAGTGAGTCAATGTGTAAATGAATTAATGGTTCAGTCTAGTCGTCATGTGACTGACATACTTTAATCAGTAATCAGTGTTCAGCTGGGTTTAGGCTTTGTTAGACCTTATGAATAAATGCCTGACTCGCGCAAGACTCTAGGATACACTACTAGGGGAAGCTGTCATGGCTGCATTAGTTTTATTTTTAAGGAGATTGAAGGGGGTAACTGGGTTTGCTCAGAGGCACTGCCATCCAGGATGTGACTCTTAGAGTTGCTGTGTTGGTCATACAACTAGTAAAAGCCCCGGGGTAAGATGCACTCTCAGGCAAATGCATTCTCAGGCAGATGCGTTCCGACTTTGAAAGAAACACCCTTTATCAGTGTCGGCTTTTAGGACATGGTTGGGGCCCGGGGTGGGGGGGGGGACAGTGGGGCACTTCTACTTTAACAAACACCCTTAATCAGTCGGCTTTTTTGGGGGGGAAAATGGGGGGTGGGTCGTATTGGAGGGGGGGGGGTCGTATTATTTGTGTTTCCCTCACACTAGGGCCCTGGAACCAATGCTATGAAAACTTATTTCAGCACTTGGCTATACACAATATGTTTAGTCTGTTGTTTTTCATCGGCGATGAGGATTAGTGTTAAAAGATCCGCCAACCCTGAACATCCCATACAGAGCTTTCTATGTGAAAAGCACTCATCAATCAAATCGAAGCCTGTGACTGAGAGTGATTTCCCCTGCGCGTTATTGATTTTAATACACGTAGAACAGAAAATTGCATTTATAATATTACAAACTGAAATGCCACTGCTGACCTAAAAATGGCGTCCAGAATGACATATGCAAATATTACATTGCTACTATTCACCGTTTGAAAGGAGTTCTTGTGACAGACAGACCGGCATATCGATTTTTCTATTTTATAGTACACATTTATATATATTTACATAGTGTGCTGTATATATTATTGGCATATATTGTACGTAGTGCTCATGACTGCATATTATTCTTACTAACACTGTAAGCCAAGTACAAACTATGTTACTTTTTTTCAGAGCTGCAAGCAACTGTCCATTTTTACTGCATTGGATGACATGTTTGGTCACGTGAATCAACTACGTAAGTAAACCCCCTGTTCCCCCCCCCCCCTTCCCCAAGAAGACATAAAATCAGGAATGAAGAAATTAGGAGAAGGCTAGGGCTGAAACCAGGCATACGATTGATTAAAGAAGAAGAAAAAATTAGATGGTTTAGCCACCTAACGAAAATGCTCTGCTACCAGCTGCCACAGAGAGCCACGCTGAATAAATGTGATGAACACAGAGCAAGGGGAAGACCACCCAAGATATGGAGCGACATCATCAGAAGCAGCCTAACAGAAATGAACACCACTTCATTGCATGTCGCAGGAGCAGCCGTCATATGACGACTAGACCCAACTATTTATTCATTTACACATTGATTCACTCACACTCACACACTCTCTCACTCACCCACGCACACTCACTCACTCACACTCACTCACTCACACTCAATCACGCATGCACATTCACTTACTTACACACAGTCACACTCACTAACTCACTCACTCACTTATATTTACTCACACTCATTCACTCACGCTCCCTTGCTGACCTAATCACACACTCACTCAGACTCACTCTGACTCACTCACACACACCCACTCACTCTCTCACTCACACTTATTCACACTCTCACTCACTCGCTCACTTACCCTCTCACTCACTTACTCCTCACACACACCCACTTGCTTTCTCACTCACTCAATCGCAATCACTCTCTCAATCACTAACTCATGCTGACTCACTCACTCATTCATAGTAACTCACTCACACTCACTCTCTCACTTACTTAATACTTAGTCACTCGCACTCACTTACACTCGCTCACACTCACTCACTTACTCACTCACTCAGTTAAATTATCTCACTCGCACTCACTCACACTCACACACTTACTTACTGACACTCACTGACACTCACTGACATTCACTGACACTCACTCACACTTACTGACACTCACTGACACTCACTCCCTCACACTCACTCACGCTCACTCACACTCACTTACTCATTCACTGCCTCACTTGCTTAATTACTCAGCTACTTACCTACTTACTTCATTCCCTACTTACTTATTTACTAAACAAAGCAGAAACGAGGACACCAAACAAGCATTGAGAAGGTCGACTTGTGATCTTGGTAACGTAAACATACAGAAAAATACGTTTCTTGTCTACAAATATATAGAGGCTTTGGGCAGACTGAAAATGAAAAGAGAGTTCGTGGCTTTAAAAAAATAAACACGCTTAATCAAATATACATAAGGGAGGATGATAATAGAGAAAAGAGGCGATTACTAGACATAAGTTAGTCGATTACTAGACATAAGTGGGGCGATTACTAGACATAAGTGAGGCGATTACTAGACATAAGTGTGGCGATTAGTAGACATAAGTGAGGCGATTACTAGACATAATTGAGGTGATTACTAGACACAAGTAAGGCGATTACTAGACATAATTTAGTCTATTACTAGCCATAATTGAGGCGATTACCAGAATACTAGACATAAGAGAGGCCATTATTAGACGTAAGAGAGGCGATTACATGAGTGAGGCGATTACTAGACATAAGTGAGTAATCTCTATCTTACTGTTTAGGAAGGTGGAAGGCATATCCAGGCGCTCCGCCACACAAAAAACATATGTGTGAAAGGTCACCAACGATGAATGAACGACAAATTACAGTCTCTTAGCTGGAAAACGTTACCTGGACCCTCGTCGCTAATGAAAAAAAGGGATGGGGGTCTAAACATATACATCACCTTGTCCAGTGGTGCTCTGTGGGTTACCGCGGAGATAAAGCTGCGGGGGGGGGGGTGTGGGGGGGGGGGGAGGTATTGCATAAAGTCCACAAGTGTATGCCTGTTTGATTAACTATGTGGAGTGTGTTTTCTTGACACAGGAGACGCCATGGCGGTGATGCAGCACCATGACGCCATAACGTAGGTGTCATCTGTCTTGTGTGCGTACAGACAAGGGTGTGTGTGTATTGTGCATGTTTGTGTGTGTGTGTTGCTTGGCTGTGCGTGTTGATGTGGGTGGGTATTTACATGTGGTGCTCTGTTCTTCTTCTAACTCAAGTCTGAGACAGAATAAGCTTAGCACAGTGCACAGGCTCTATAGCACCGGCGAGGATCCTTAAATACTTTGGGTAGATTTTCATCTCCAAATTTAAGGCAGAGCAGATAGTGGGACAATATATATTTGGTTAACGTCAATCAACATTTAAAGTATTTCATTCGAACTTATCCTGGTCAATGTGATTGACTTAATAAATGCATATGTTTTTCTGGAATTTGAGTTGTCAACAGATCATCATCATCATGTGTCCTGCCTACTAGCGTAAGCACTTTACGTCTCCACAGATAACCATCCTTTTTTGCCAGGAAAAGCTCTCTTGATGATTGTCCATCCAGCGTCATCTCTCTTGGTCTGCCTCTACCCCTTTTCCACTGTTCTTTCCAGTTGTCACGATGTTCTCCCATGTCTCTCTGTGGCCCCAGAGCAGTGTTTGTCTCTTTTTTAAACTTGTATATAGAGATCTACTTTTATTAGCCTCTTTCAAGCAGTTTTAAAAGTTGAAGGGCTAAAATACATGAAACAGATAATGTAACTTCAGAACAGGATAGATCTTTGATCCATTCGTTTTCCTGTATCAACATTAATGATAATAATAATCTTTGTCTTTTTCTCTAGCATTCCGAGCCCTTGAGGTTCATTGCTGCAGATATCATCCGCCTCCAATCATCTCTCTGGTTGGCCTTCTCTTTCCAGTTGGTGACACCAATTGTTGCAGGTCTGTCTGAATATTATCTCTCCATTGTCTTCTTGGGTCTGCCTCGTGGTCTATAACCATTAATCTCCCTAGTGTATACAGTTTGTACTTTTCTGTCATCTGACATTCTTTCAATTTGCCCCAATGGGGATAATAATAACAAAAATAACACTAACAATAATAATAATAATAATAATAATAATAATAACAATAATAATAATAACAATAATAACAATAGTATGTTGAGTGGCAAATAAACCTTTTCTTTTGCAGAGGAACTCACACAGCTGCTGTATTAACAGATTACAACAGGATTTTGAGCAACGCAACTCACCAATGTGAGGTAATTGGAGGCTAAAATAGTATATGTATGCTTTAGGGGAACTACTCACTTACGTCAGCTCCATTCTTTTTTTTTTTTTCTGGATGATCATGAGAGCTTGAGTTGACCAGTTCTAATAACTCTGATATTACTTTTCTGTGTGGTTTTAATTGCAAGTACTAGGGGGAAGTCATTAAGGGAAGGCAATTGCTTTAATACGGTTGTTTTTTTCTTTTTTTTTTTTTTTGAGTTTTTTTTAATTAACAAGCATTGGGAACAAAGTTGTTCTGGTCCTATTTCTGGGTATCGACTCCCCTGCCTTGCAACACATGTAGTCTACCGATCCACAAGATTGTTGATGCTTGCCAGGTGGAAGCTTTTGGGTGTGGCCAGTAAACAAGTTTCCACCACTAACATCACTCCATTCTTCTTCTTCTTCTCTTCCACCATTTACCTCAGCGAGGTGTTGGAGAGAGATGTAAGGTTCGTTTCTGCGCTTTTTCCAATGCATTGAACACGCTGGTGTTCATTTCTGTTAATTGTTGCTGATGCTGCCCCTCCATGACTTGTGTGGTCTTCCCCTTGCTCTGTGTTAATTATGTTTCTTGAGCGTGGCTCTCTGTGGCAGTTGCTACCAGGGCCTTCTCTTCAGGCACATCTCTGACCCTCCAGATGTTCTATCATTGACCAAACAAATGAAAGTCTGATGGTGCGAAGTCAGGGCTGTATGCTGGATGTTTCAATACTTCGAACAGCGGACTGTGTGGTGTATCCACTGTATGCGGTAGTAGTAGTAGTAGTAGTAATAGTAGTAGTAGTAGTAGTAGTAGTAGTAGTAGTAGTAGTAGTAGTAGTAGTAGTAGTAGTAGTAGTAGTAGTAGTAGTAGTAGTAGTAGTAGTAGTAGTAGTAGTAGTAGTAGTAGTAGTAGTAGTAGTATTATTAGTCTTATTTTAAGCTTCATAGCAAACCGGTCACCCCATCTTTGCTCCGCTCCTGTGCCAACGAAAAACACACAGAATGTTTAGCACAGTCCCTTGTGGAAAGATTCACACTGCTGTCCCAGGATATTAGGCATACACTCGCATTAAAGCATACGGCAGCCATTGGAAGTGCTAACACAAACAGTCCGACATTAGAAATGCAGTTCATCGGTGATGGTAGCAGAAGTAACCAACAGATCAGCAGTTGCCATCGCGATCAATTTTAATCACATACGGCCACCATTAACATTGCACGACAGACATAGCGGCATTTTCTGAATCTACAATTCACCCCACCACGTTTGTCACAGTTGAAAAAACATTCCAAATGAAATCCGCAGCTCACAGTGTCACGCTATGCATTCAGCTCAGAAGTTGGGCGACGAAACTATATCCAGTCTACAAATGGAGCAAAAATGCATCGGCCACCGTCCGGCAGAAGCAAACAAATTGCCTCAGCTCCGAACAGTGCCCCTGCCTAGCGTCCATTTTGACCACTGTATGCGCAGCCGTGTGGGGTTTCCAACATCAGAGAGAATTCGAACTCCTGACAACGTGGTAGGTAGGCAGGCAGGCAAGAGGGGTGGGCACTGCAAAAACCCGGCATTGTTAACTCTTTGAGTCACAAGGAACGTATCGTTCGTTCATAGATTCCAATCTAGAGGCCCAATGAACGCAAGATGCGCCTATTTTACGTCTCCCTTGACTACCATTTTGGCCTCTGATGTTAAACCCCCTGGGACTCAAAGAGTTAACAATATCATCATCGACATGTAGCAGGTCCTTTTTGAAGAACGTCGCGGTCCGACTGAAAGAAACTAGGTCTGTCAACTCTCCCGTCTTGTGTACTTTCATATTCAAGGAGTCCCTCAGATCCTGTGCCCCTCTTCGTGTTGGTCGGCCGCTTCCCCTCCTTCCTGGTATCATGGCTTCTGCTATTATTTTCACCAACCAGCCGTGGCGCTTTAGATGACCAAAATATTGCTGCTTCTGAGACAAGATGCCGTTTTTGAGCCTGTCTTCTTTGATGTTCTTGATGTTCAGTATTTCTTCTCTTCTTTGTCCATGGGTATTCTGAGAATGTTATCAATGTGTTCAAAGCATAAAAGGCACCTATTTCACGCCTTTAGGCGTATTAAAAATATGGTGCTACAACTGCATATTTAAGACTTCGTTGGCTGAAGTGATCAACATCACATCAGTCCCCCGTACTTCCTAGGACTTCATCTGCGACTCACTCACTCAACACTGGATCCACATGGGAGCCAATGTCATTGTTGAAAATAAAATGTCAGGCGCTGTTCGGATTCGAACCCACGATCTTCCGATCGGCAGGCGAGAGTCTTGCCGCTACACCACAGCTCTTTCGCTGTATCGGCAAACAATTTTTTTAATGTTCAAAATCTAATGTATCCTATGTTAGCAAACGGAAAAGGGTCCTTTCCTTTTTATTTGTTTTGTTTATTACACCAAACGTTAACAAATTACTGTCACTTTTGCTTGTATCCGGCCCCAGATAGTCATGTCTCTGGCATATGCAAATATATGGAAACAGAATGATGGTGCCGACACACCGGCCTCGCCTCCAACTTGGACCTTCTGTCATGACCTTAACATCAGTTCCTGTGAAGTGTCAGAAGGATCCCAACAGGTATTGTACTGTTTTACTGTCCAGAAAACGACAATTGTTTCCCCTAGTCTTATCCAATTTACTGTCAGTACAAATGCTCTCTTCTTTTTCTTCTTCTTCTTTTTCTTCTTCTTCTTCTTTTTTCGTTTTCTTCTTCTTCTCCTATTTCTTCTTCTTTTTTTTTCTTTTTCTTCTTCATCTTCTTCTTTTTTTTCTTCTTCTTCTTCATCATCTTCTTCTTCTTTTTTTTCTTCTTCTTCACCTTCTTCTTCTTCTTCATCTTCTTCTTCTTCTTCTTCTTCTTCTTCTTCTTCTTCTTCTTCTTCTTCTTCTTCTTCTTCTTCTTCTTCTTCTTCTTCTTCTTCTTCTTCTTCTTCTTCTTCTTCTTCTTCTTTTTCTTCTTCTTCAGCATTTACTCGTCGCTTCCAATTATCTCTCTTTGACCGTTTCTTTCCAGTTTGTGACACCAAGTGTTTGCAGGTCTCTCCAAACATTTTCTCTGCATCGTCTTTTTTGTCTTTCTCGTGGTCAACAAACATTTAGATTCCTTGTGTTTACAGTTTTAACCTCTCTGTCATCTGAAATTCTCTCAATATGCCCCAGCCATTTTAACCTATTGGCTCTTATGATGTGAATGATCAATGATGATTAAAACATATTTTGGATGTCGTTGCTGTTTCTCACTCTCCATTCCCCGCTGTTTGGATCTTCGATAAGTCCAAAGATTCGTCTAAGACCTGTAATAAGGCCTTTATTTCTTTAAATTGTGCTCCAAGTTTCAGAGCCATATAAAACGAATGGTCTTATCAACGTTTTATTTATTTTAATCTTGGTGTTTGCGAGACAGAGACTTTGACTTCAGCAGATGTTGAAGGACACAGTGTACTTTTTTTTCCACATTGCATTCTAGATTGTTTTTCTTCTCTCAGCATGTTGAAGCAAGTAAAGTTTGCACCCAAGTACAAAGTTTCGTTAGTTTTATGTTTATATTATCGACTTACATGTGGCCAGATTTTATATCCTTTCCCTTTCTTGATATTATCATGTAAGCTGGCTTATCTAGTTTGATAACTAGTCCCGTTTTGTAAGTTGCTTCTTGTAAGAGGGTCCGTGTTTTTACAGTTTCTAGTTTATTTTCTGCCACAATATTATCTGCATTACTATTCCCTCTTACATGTCATATTAATTTTACTATCCGTGCAATGATGTAATTCTGTGATAACTATTTTCTGCCCGAACAAGTACGCATTTCTTTTCATGTGTCTTCATGTCCGTGCTATGATGTCTTGTTTTTTTTTTTTTTTAATCCCCGTCTTTGTATATCGTGCAATAACGTCCTTCCTGTAGTGGCTACATTTTCGTCTGTGCTATGACTTCTTTCCGGTCACCTACGTTACTGTATATTATATGTTTTTACCCATGCAATGCTTTCTTTCTTGCAATGTTAACTTTCTGTCTGCCTAATAACTTCCTTATTGACATGTCCATTTCGCTGCCTCTGCAATGTTTACCTTTTTGACATGTCCACTTGGTTATCTGTGCAGTGTCCATTTTACTGTTGACTTATTGGTCCATGCAATGATTTCCCTATCGACATGTCTACATTATTGTCTGTGCAATGATTTCCTTCTTAAAATGTCTTTTTTTCTGTCCATGCAATGATTTCCTTCATGAACTGTCTTCTTTGCTATTCGTGCAATGATTTCCTCACTAATATGTCCACTTAGTTGACTGTGCAATAAATTTTTTTGACATGTCCAATTTGCTGTCCGTGCAATGATTTTTTTCCTAACATGTCCACTTTGTTGTTCGTGCAATGATTTCCTTCTTAACATGTCCACTTTGCTGCTCGTATAAGATTTACTTTCTTTCTAACACGTTCACTTTGCTCTCCGTGCAATGATTTTTTTTCTTGACATTTTCACTTAGCATTTTATGCAATGATTTCCTTCTTAACATGTCCACTTTCCTGTTCATGCAATTATTTCCTTCTTGATATGACCATTTCGCTGCCTGTGCAATGATTTTATTCTGATCATTTCCATTTTGCCGTCATGATAATTTCTCATCCCTAATGTTTGTTGCACAAGTAGGCCACTACAAGAGGCATTACATTACAAATACTGAGGATTTTGGTGTGATGTCTCTCCTGTAACGTAGTAAAAGTAAAGTAAAGTTCCCTTTTCACGCCTTTCGGCGCATCGGGCATTTGGGCAGAGCGTCCCATATTTTTACAGACCATCAGCACTCTGTGGGTAATGTGGTCAGTAACGTACACACACCGTATTTTGATGTTGTTTTTTTTTTTTTATTCTTGTTTACCACTGTCTCACTTAAAGAGCCGATGATTATTGTTCACTTAAGAGTGTGAACAAAGTGGCTCTCTTGGGGTTAACTTGAATTGTAGGGAATACAGACTGAAAGACAGACAGACAAAGTAATGAAACCATGGACACACGAGCAGACGAAGGCAGATATATAGACATAAAATGACAACTGATAGGCACATAGCAGGCAGAGAGACAGATGGACAGACCGATAGACACACAGGCAGACAGACGGATCGATCGATCCAAAGACAGACAGACAGATTAGTGAATAAGCTATAGTAAATGCAGACGTGCATTTGTTTAAAATAATACATTGCCATCCCTGTCCAACAGTTTTTGACTGCTCTCTACAATCCACTGTCATGGCCTATCAATGTACCTGTTCGATTGCCAGTTAATGCAGAACGAGTGACCATTGTCGACGGAGATGGAAAAAATGTGGCCGTACAGGTAGGTTTATCCTCTACAGGATATTGCAGAACCTACCCCAGCATTTGTTGTTGTTGTTGTTGTTGTTGTTGTTGTTTGTGATTTCTCATAGCAAGTTTGTGTTCTGCGCACTCTTCTTTGCGGCAGTGAAACTTCGTCAACTTATTCGCACCAGGAGACTCGCTTAAATAGCTTTCACTTGTGATGCCTAAGAAGAATCCTTCTTATTAAGTGGCGAGACAAGATCGCCAACACTGACGTATTGGAAACAACAGGTAGCGCAACAGTCTGATCAATGCTCTGCCTCCGATGGTCCACTTGGAGAATGAAGGACAGTTAAATGTCTAACGGAAAATTGGGGTAGAATTTAAAAAAAAATATTTGGTCCAATCTTTCTTT
>CAJHNH020005924.1:0-45000 GCA_905116865.2 Candidula unifasciata | reverse complement strand
GAAAAACACACAAAATGTCCATAATTTTCCCTTTGTGGAAATTTGACACAGATTGCTGTCTTTGCATATCCACTAGCATACACACACATTAAAAGCACAAGACAGCCATCAGAAGTGCTAACACAAACAGTCCGAATTGGGAAAGCAGTTTGCACACAAAAGCAGCAGTTACAAACAGATCAGCAGTTCCACGCATAATTAATTTTAATCCTATAAGGCACCACCATGAAATCTGGCTCTCGCTGGGTTTCAGCCAACGGCCTTCCCAGAAAGACTGGTTTTTGCGTGTGATGTTTTGTGAGTGTGTTGTAGTCCTATCTATGTGACGTATATCAGAGAAATAAGCAGGCAGACAATAGGTCAGAAGTCATACATGCTACGAATTTTAAGCAGACCAGGTGGTGATTGTATTAGGTCAGGGTGAAATCGGTTCTTAAGTGAGAACAAGCGTTGGGCGCGACAAAGCATTGTTAATTTTTGAAAACGGGTAGAAGGTGAAAATGTAAAGGTAAAGTCGGTGTTCGAAACCGGACAGTTTCTGAGGTTCACCCAGTCTCTATATAATGTGTACCAGAATGTACACTCTGGGACAAACTGAGGAACGTCGCTGTAGCTACGAAGTTTCATGCGGACAGCGACACAGGTGGACAGTTTATCAGCTGTCTGTACTGGTGGCAGAGCTCTTAGGGTTTACAACCGTGTGCAATGACGCGGGTTCACATCTCCCAACTTTACCTTTACCTTTATGCCAATCAATGAATAGTGCAATCGATTGTTTGTGTCTTCTTCTTCGTTCAAATTTTATATTCTTGTCCTGATGTGTCTCTCAGCACCTGTATCTGAAGTTCGACATCAAGACTGGGAGATTGGCTTCCATGTACAACAAGGTCAGCAAGATGTTTGTCCAAATGTCCCAGGACTTTGCCTACTATGTAGGTGACCAAACCAAGGCAAGGACGTCAGGGGCCTATCTGTTTGTGCCGCAACCAAACGGGGCCCAGTCGGTGACACAGGAAAAGGTGGAGATGAAAGTCATTAAGGTGCTTATCAGTGAATGTTTTTTGTGTGGTTTATGTGTTAGAGATAACGGTCAAGTAGTATGTGGTTTATGTGTTAGAGATAACGGTCAAGCAGTATGTGGTTTATGTGTTAGAGATAACGGTCAAGTAGTATGTGGTTTATGTGTTAGAGATAACGGTCAAGTAGTATGTTCCATGGTTGAGTGTGTAGAGAAAAGTCAGTACATTGAGGTTTGTTATTTAATAATTTGCTTATCCACTTAATTTTTTTCTTTTACTCCTAGAAGGACCATTGTCATGTAATGTTGTGGTTCGCACCTAGGCCACAATATCTGCACTTTTGGTCCGACACATCTGATAAACCGCTAAATAATCGACTTGTACGGCATGCTTGTTAAAGTAGTAGCCGTTGGTCAGTACGCCCCTCCTCACCATCTCCCTTACTCACAATAAAAATATGGTTCCAGAACCGACCTAAGGAACCAGTCTATATGTTATTTTTTGCTTTCGTGGCAATCCATCTGTTGGAGAAAATGACCAGAATTATGAAACAAAAGAGAACTGAGATTAAAGTCTTTAATCTATTTATCTAAGTTATTGTGTCGTGTCATGTTTTCATCGATTAATGGCAGGTGTGTTGTTTCCTCATGTCATGTTTTTTAATCGCGTAATGCTAGGAGTTTTATTGTCTCGTGTCATATTTTTACTTTAAAATGTCGGGTGTGTTATTCTGATGTCATATTTGTATTGTGTAATGCCAATTGTGTTATTGTCTCATGTCCAATTTTATCGTGTAATGCCAGGTACTGTTATTATCTCATGCCACATTGTTTTCGTGTAATGTCAGGTACTGTTATTGTCTTATGTCCTATTTTATCGTGTAATGCCAGGTACTGTTATTGTCTTATGTCCTATTTTATCGTGTAATGCCAGGTACTGTTATTGTCTTATGTCCTATTTTATCGTGTAATGTCAGGTACTGTTATTGTCTTATGTCCTATTTTATCGTGTAATGCCAGGTACTGTTATTGCGTTATGTCCTATTTTATCGTGTAATGCCAGGTACTGTTATTGTCTTATGTCCTATTTTATCGTGTAATGTCAGGTACTGTTATTGTCTTATGTCCTATTTTATCGTGTAATGTCAGGTACTGTTATTGTCTTATGTCCTATTTTATCGTGTAATGTCAGGTACTGTTATTGTCTTATGTCCTATTTTATCGTGTAATGTCAGGTACTGTTATTGTCTTATGTCCTATTTTATCGTGTAATGCCAGGTACTGTTATTATCTCATGCCACATTGGTATCGTGTAATGCCAGGTACTGTTATTGCGTTATGTCCTATTTTATCGTGTAATGCCAGGTACTGTTATTGTCTTATGTCCTATTTTATCGTGTAATGCCAGGTACTGTTATTGTCTTATGTCCTATTTTATCGTGTAATGTCAGGTACTGTTATTGTCTTATGTCCTATTTTATCGTGTAATGCCAGGTACTGTTATTGTCTTATGTCCTATTTTATCGTGTAATGCCAGGTACTGTTATTGCGTTATGTCCTATTTTATCGTGTAATGCCAGGTACTGTTATTGTCTTATGTCCTATTTTATCGTGTAATGTCAGGTACTGTTATTGTCTTATGTCCTATTTTATCGTGTAATGTCAGGTACTGTTATTGTCTTATGTCCTATTTTATCGTGTAATGCCAGGTACTGTTATTGTCTTATGTCCTATTTTATCGTGTAATGCCAGGTACTGTTATTGCGTTATGTCCTATTTTATCGTGTAATGCCAGGTACTGTTATTGTCTTATGTCCTATTTTATCGTGTAATGCCAGGTACTGTTATTGTCTTATGTCCTATTTTATCGTGTAATGCCAGGTACTGTTATTATCTCATGCCACATTGGTATCGTGTAATGCCAGGTACTGTTATTGCGTTATGTCCTATTTTATCGTGTAATGCCAGGTACTGTTATTGTCTTATGTCCTATTTTATCGTGTAATGCCAGGTACTGTTATTGTCTTATGTCCTATTTTATCGTGTAATGTCAGGTACTGTTATTGTCTTATGTCCTATTTTATCGTGTAATGCCAGGTACTGTTATTGTCTTATGTCCTATTTTATCGTGTAATGCCAGGTACTGTTATTGCGTTATGTCCTATTTTATCGTGTAATGCCAGGTACTGTTATTGTCTTATGTCCTATTTTATCGTGTAATGCCAGGTACTGTTATTGTCTTATGTCCTATTTTATCGTGTAATGCCAGGTACTGTTATTGCGTTATGTCCTATTTTATCGTGTAATGTCAGGTACTGTTATTGTCTTATGTCCTATTTTATCGTGTAATGCCAGGTACTGTTATTGTCTTATGTCCTATTTTATCGTGTAATGCCAGGTACTGTTATTATCTCATGCCACATTGGTATCGTGTAATGCCAGGTACTGTTATTGCGTTATGTCCTATTTTATCGTGTAATGCCAGGTACTGTTATTGTCTTATGTCCTATTTTATCGTGTAATGCCAGGTACTGTTATTGTCTTAGTCCTATTTTATCGTGTAATGTCAGATGTATTGTTATCTCATGTCATAATGTTAACCTGTAATGCCAGGTGTGTTATTGACTCATGTCACATTTTTATTGTGTAATATTAAGTGTGTTATTGTCTCATGTTTTTTTCCCCTTTTCTGTGTAACGCCAAGTTTGTTATTGTCTCATATAATCTGTGTGGTTTGTGTGTGTGTGTGTGTGATGTCTGGTGTTTTATCACCTCATGACAAGTTTTTGCCTTTCAAGGATTCGTGTGTTATGGTATCATATGTTATTTGTAGCTTATAATGGCATGTGTATCATTTTGTGATGTCATGTTGTTAGACTGTAATGTCATCAAGTATGTGATTGTCTCATTTCATGATTTTATCATCAGGTGTCATTGGTTTGCTTTAATCTTGTGGAACAAAGTGTGGTACCAGATAGGAGTATCGTGAATTGATAAAAACACAATCATAATTTTTAGAAAATCTAACTATGTACCACTCATGAGATATGTATTTGTGTCATGGGCAATGACAACAGCTCACAGAAGCCAGCTTCAGGCCTCAGAAATAAGATATCTGAGAAAGGTGGTCCAAGTGACAAGAAGGGACAAAGTCCATAATCAGACAATTCGTCGAGATCTTGATATTCAGCCCTTACAACCCCGAGTGGATCAGTCCCAGTTACGATGGTTCGGTCATGTATACAGAGGGAGAAAATCGGCCACCATGGCAGGAATGGGAGATTACGAACCAGACCTCCAGGGCGATCCAGGGTCCATTGGAAAGACAACATCCGACAGTCCCTAACTGACAGAGGACTGGAATGGAACAAAGCCAGGAAGAAAATGGCAGACAGAGAAGTCTGACGATCTCTCTAGCAAACCTCTACCACCCAAGGTAAAAGAGGAGCGACTAAGTAAGTAAGTAAGTAAGTAGACAGACAAAAACAAATGAATCAGGCCTCCTAGAGACGAAAGTCGTGAAATAAAGGGGAGGGGGGAGTTGGTGTTTTTCTGGACTAACAAGGAATAAACTGAAATTTTTTTTAACGTCAAGCAAGATTGATGTAAAGCAAGCCAGATGGATTAGTCATAAGATGAGCGAAGACCCCCCCCCCCCCCACCCCCCTTTTTTTCCTTCAAATCCCCCCCCCCCCATCCTCAAAATGTCTCTTCTAATTTCTAATGACCTTGCGAAATACTGAAACAAAACAGCCGGCATTTATCGACACGACACATGATGATCATGATGATATTGGTCTTGTCCTTCTTCAGGGTGAGATCGTCCAGGAGATGCACCAGAAGTTCAACCCCTGGGTGTCTCAGGTTGTCAGGCTGTACAAGGGAGCAAAGTATGCAGAGTTTCAGTGGGTGGTTGGACCCTTGGATAATTCGTACGTTTTTTTATTGTTGTTGATTTATTTTTTACCCTTTTTTTTTAAATATATACACTGATTCAAAGTGTACAGTAAGCATGTTTACGGTAAATGGCTCCAGGCGAAGTTGGTAAAACATCAAACTGTGTAAAGAAAGTGGATACATAATATGCTGCCGTAACGCTAATGCATTACAAAAATGTGTGTCTATTTTATAAATAACTTTTGTGGGTAAACAAATTATTAGTGAGAGAAAGATAAAAGATATTCGCCGTTGTAAGAAATCATTAGTTCCTGTGAAATTGTAAATTATGAAATCATAAGGACATTGGAAATCTAAGGCCACATGTACAATTTTGCCTTGAAAAATGTGCAATGTTTAATGTTGAATTAAGAATCGACATTACAGCACTCGGGACACTCCCATAAGTGTTCAGTCCCCATCCTCAGCAGCATGCGAAGAGTTCCTATTCCGATATCACCAGTAACCATCTGATTGTATATCCGCCTCGCCTTTCCCCTGAGTGTTGATCAGATAACCTGGTAACTCCTCGCAGCGCCATTCTCCTCAGACCGTAATGATCTATCTGCGACTCCGCACTGTTCACTCGCTCCCAAAGGGCCCTCACAATATCTAACTTGTCATACATAAATTCACCACCAAGTGATGCAGAGCCAGCCAGTCTATCTGCCTGCTCATTTCCCAACACACCGGCATGACCTGGAGAAAATATCCAAAAGATGATTGATAACTACCTGGAACCTCTGAAGTGATGCTGCCACTCTGCACGAAGAATGCCCGTTTTCACATTTCCCAACATACCCTGTGAGTCAGTTACAATCACGTGTTTATCTAGAAATCCTGCAACAGTTACTACTTCAGCATCTGTCCTCTTCTCCCGTTGCAGTCTTGCAGGTGACAGTTTGCGCTGTTTTCGATCAATGTTTAGCAGACCATTAACAGAATGTCTTTTCGTCACAGCCTCGCTGAGAGAAACTCGATACCTGACCAGCTCTTCCGCCTCATGCACTTCCTTGCCCACGGAGTCTGTACTGTAAGTTGTGCCCACCTTGGTGGTGGATGGTACAGTACCACTTGGTGATGATGAATGCCAGGCTAGATATGATTAAGGTCCTTCGGGAGCGAGAGAGCAATGCAGAGACAATAGAGACAATCAGACGTTTGGAAGTTTCCAGGGGATATGACCGACGCTCTGCATTCATTGGAAAGGTTGACTATTGATTACCGATTTAAGAGTCGACATTATAGCACATGGAGCATACCCTTAGATGCTCAGTCTCAGGCAGCAAATATCTTAAGATATATGTAGATGCTAACTGTTGCCGCAGCACACTGTTTATACACACGTCGTTCTCTTTCTGTCATACGTCCCTTTTTTTCAGATCCACTCCTAATTCTTTAATTGCACATTCTTACACCTGTTTTTTCACCTAATCTCATCTCGTTTTTCAATATTTGTTTCTACATGGTTTTCAGAATATCTCCCTTGTCCATTACGAGTGTTCCCTTTGCTATCGCCTTTGTAGCTGGTAGTTAGTTGCGTATCGTTTGCAGGACGTTGCAGAACGAACCACGACAGCCCCTGGCTGTTGTGGTTTTTCTAGGCAAATATACGTCCAGTATTTTGCCATTGCTTCTGGACGGTCGGCTTTCTTGATACCACTGTCGAAACCAACGCAAGGCGCATGGCCCGCAGCTGGGATCTAACCCGACATCTCGGCATTACGAAGCGTTCGCATCGACTTAGCCACAGAGCCGACGTAGCTGGTAGTAGTAGTAGATTTTTACCCCACTAGGACATTACACAGGCGATAAACACCCGATGACACAAAGTGCCACCATGTGGATGAGGATCACTGTTAAAAGGTCCCAGAAACCGCGTTCAGCCATTAGACGATATTTATTGCCGGGCTATAGTGCGGCCCCTGGCAAGAGCCAGAGTAGGACTTCAGGTAACGAAAAATTGCATCTCACAAGGAGATGACTGGGTTATCATAAATAGAATATATATGTAATCCTTTGTAGCTAGTAATTCAGCTCTTTTATTCCCAGGCACTCCTGCATTTCCCGAACAGTAGACCCACGTAATTTCCTGCAATGTTGACGTACTGATGCTTTGTTTCATTCACGTCACATTAGTCCAATTTGAACCTTCCGCATTACCGACTGGCAATCAAAAGCAACAATTCCACTCAGTGCTTATGATGATGTCGCAAGTGTTATGATGTTGCCTTTTAACCTAAATCAGCTGACATCAGTATAACAATTCAGAAAGCATGCGGAGGAAGATCAGAACAGGTATGCTTCGTGCAGAGTGGCATGCAGGACACGGGAGAGGAGTATTGTCTGGATTTTTTTTACCGCGGCACGCCGGTGTGTTGGAAATGAACAGGCGGACAGAGTGGCTGGCTCTGCACAACTTAGTGGAATACTGATACATGATAAGGCAGACGTGGCTAGTGCCTTGTGTGAGAGCATGTACAGTTCAGAAGAGCAGATTGATAACTACAGTCTGTGGAGATTGACTCAGCTGGTAGTGACGAGATGTTCTGGCAGATGCTCGAAGCTCAGAGGAAAGGCAAGTCGGACATTCATTCAGAATTCTACTGGCACCATTAGTATCGGAACTCTTCTCTGGCTGCTGAAGATGGGGACGGAGCGCTTATGGGAATGCCCCGAATTCTGTGATGTCAGTTCTTGAATCAAATCAATCAAATCAAACATCAGTATAACATGTTTTATATTACATTTGTTTCAGTAAGACAACGGAAGTCATCTCCAGGTTTACATCGAGCATGAAGAGCGGAACCAGTTTCCACACAGACTCCAACGGGAGAGAGATGATCATGAGAATGTGGGTACACACTGCGCCTGTCTCAAAAATGTCAGGTTTCGAGACACATTATCCTACTGTCTTCTTGTGTCAGTCCTAGGCCTCTATAGATGTAGGGGTATCATGCTATACACTATTGTCAGTTCTCTTCCTCCAAAGATATAGAGCTCTCCAGCTATCTTCTTTACTCTTTCTACTTTTTCTTCCAAGGATATAGAGGCATTTTACTGTCTTCTTTATTCTTTCTTTCTTTACCAAGGATTTAGAGGTATTTAACTGTCCTCTTTATTATTTCTTCCTCTTCCAAGGATGTAGAGGTATTTTACTGTCTTCTTTATTCTTGCTTCCTTTTCCAATTATTTAGAGGTATTTTACTGTCTTCTTTATTCTTTATTCTTTATACTTTCTTCGTGTTCCAAAGATATAGAGGTATTTAACCGTCTACGTTATTATTTCTTCTGCTTTTTTTTTCCAAGGATGCAGAGCTCACTTGTAGTATCCTACTTTGTTCATTCTTTTCTTCTTCTTTCATGGGTGTACGATTATCTGTTTATTCATTCTTTTTTTCCCCCTTCCATGGACGTAGAAGTATATTACTGTTTTTTTTTTTTTTTCATAGATGTCGGGGTGTCTCACTGTACGTGTTTTTTTTTTTTTTTTTCATCTTCTTTAGCTGATGTTTGCCTTCTTTGTCCTGCACTGTATTAAAGTGACATCTGACTGTATTGTTTTCCTTTCTTTGTCCTACACTGTGTTAAAGAGATATCTGACAGTATTGTTTGGCCTTTATTGTACAGCACTGTGTTAAAGAGACATCTGACTGTATTGTTTTGCCCTCTTTGTCCTGCACTGTGTTAAAGAGACATCTGACTGTATTGTTTTGTCTTCTTTGTCCTGCACTGTGTTAAAGAGACATCTGACTGTATTGTTTTGTCTTCTTTGTCCTGCACTGTGTTAAAGAGACATCTGACTGTATTGTTTTGTCTTCTTTGTCCTGCACTGTGTTAAAGAGACATCTGACTGTATTGTTTTGCCTTCTTTGTCCTGCGCTGTGGTATAAAGACATCTGACTGCATTGTTTTGCCTTCTGACTGATTAACTGAGATTTCAGGTGTATTTACCGATTCATCGAATTTATTCGCACAGACGAAGAACGAGTGAAGATAACCCTAAAGTCTACGACCCTATTTCTGGCAACTACTATCCGGTAACTTCTAGAATATTTATTCAGGTAAGATTTCTTCTGTTTTTTCCTTTCTTTTCTTTCTGTTGTCGTTATTCTACTCTTGTTGTGATTTTTCTTTGTTGTGATTTCTAATGACCTTCAGTGTTTCATGTTTTATTTTTTTTTTTTAAGTCAAATAAGTACACAGGAACTCCAATATTTGTCATCAATCAGTTTCTAGGAAAGGTTGAATATTAAAAAAGGGACGAATAGCAAATGAATTTTTCCCGTAGAAATTAACTAACAAGCGTTCACTTCGTTCCCAGCACTAAATGTAGCCTCTCTATTCTTTAACCCCAACAAAAAAAAAAATGTACTTCCCTCCTAAACCCGCTGCTAACTAAAGATTGTGTCTCTCTTATAACATAACTTTTTCAGCTCATAATACATGTGATGGTGGGAAATGACCAGGAGGTAAACTCTCGCCTAAAAGACGCTCGCAAGTAAAATGGAAGATACTAAAAATTTGTCCTGGAGAGAATGATGCAGCGTGTAGTGTCTGTAAGCTCCAGGCACAACTCGAGACGGAGGAAAAGCGAGACGTACAGCCGGTTAACCAGATGACAATGAAAACCGTTAGTATGAGTCTTTGGCCTGATGTTGAAAGCGTGACGGAGCTAATATGGGCTTGCCGTCAATGCTGCAGTGTTGAAACTTTACCCAGATGACCAAGATGGAAGATGACAGTTGCACAATTTTGTAAGTGGCTAAACGGATGTCAACATGATGCCCAGAGAAATCATATTTGTTTAGTATCCTCCTGATAAATTTGTGAAGGAAGAGAACAAATGATTTGCACTTCGCTGATGATATTTCTATTGTGGAATCAGATGCAAGATAAATTAAATATACTTGATGCGAGATCATAATAGCTAGGCCTGAAGATCAATAAGGAAAAGGCAAAGATAATGAGAATAAATCAGGCAAATAGTAATAGTAATGATATCCCACTCCAAGACGTGAAGTCGTATATCTATTTGGGCAGTAATGTAGATAAATATGGAGGGACTGATAGAGATAGTAAAATACGAATACAAAAAGCAAGAAGAGTTTTCAAAGCACTAGGGAATTTGTGGAGGGCAAAAATAAATTAAAATAAATACTAAACTGTAGTATGGAGCGGAAACATGGAGAACAAGTAAGGCAATTACTGATAAACTACAGTGGCACCTCGCTTAACGAGCATAATTTGTTCCAGAATCATACTCGTTAAGCGAAACACTCGTTATGCGAAGCAATTTTTCTCATATAAATTAATGTAAAATACGATAATGCGTTCTATGTCGAAAACAAAAACCTCACAAAATGCTATGTATAAATTATACTATAACATTTATTCAAAGAATAGTATTTACATATTTAAGGAGAGTGAATCATCTTCATCTTTTCTTCGAACGCAGAACGAACCCACAAGGAATGTGATTTCGATTTGCTGGGGAAAAAAAGTCGAAATAATTATGATACATAGCTAACTATTGTTTTTACTAGAAAGATGTCCAGAGACATTCGTTTTTGTCGACACTTCAAAATTCGGCGAAAATGCGACACAGCATTATCAGTAAATTTGCAGCGCGCATAGCCACTTCCTTATTAGGGTGATGCTTCTCAATGTGAGAAGCAACAGTTCCCCATGTTTTCAGAATTTTTCTTATTTCGCCAGAAGATTGCTGCTTTTCTGTTACTTTCTTCTCCTCCTCCTCTGACAAACTTTCCTCCAAAACGTCTTGCTGTGAGACACAATGCAACTCCATAAGCTCTTCGATGGTCAGCTCTTGGCTGTGCTCTTCCACAAGCTCTTCGATATCTCTGTTATCCACCTACAATCCCATGATAGAGGCCAAAGACACAATCTCGTTGACTACAGGTTCCACAGGTACTGTCTCGAACCCCTCAAAGTCACAAATCGACAACACTCTCCGGCCAAAGCTTCCTCCAAGCAGAAGTTAGGGTTCTCTTTGTAACCCCTTCCCCCGCCGTGTCGGTCCTCTTGAGGCAGGCAACGATATGGAAGTGATTTTTCCAAAACTCTTTGAGAGTGAGGTTGGTCCCTTCGGTTACATGAAAACAATGCTCGAAGAGTGCTTTAGTGTAGAGTTTATTTAAGTTAGAAATAACTTGCTGGTCCATGGGCTGGAGTAAAGGAGTGGTGTTGGGAGGCAGAAATTGGATCTTGATTAACTTAAATTCTTCAGGGAGGTCATCTTGTAGGCCTGGAAGATTCGTGTACATATATCACAAAATAACACAAGTTTAAGAAAATGTGTGATCACAAGCGGCAATGCTACTGGAACGAGTGCTAAACACTGATGTAACATGCGCAAAATCCGGGACTTCCACTCTCCTCGCCACTCGTTATGCGGAACGTCGCACGTTAAACGAGTCAATCTTTTACAATTTGTTTTGCTCGTTATGCGAATTACTCGTTATGAGAGGTGCTCGTTAAGCGAGGTTTTATTGTACAAACATTCATTAACTGGTGCTTGCGCAGAATAGAGGGAATTGGATGGTATTATATTATCACTTATGTAGAACTTTGAGAAAGAACCTAACAAGTTCAAGTGAACCAAAAGGTGAAAAGGAAAAGCTGGCGTTGAATAAGACATAGGTTGAGAAAACCTGCGGGTAATATAACTAGAATGTCCTTGCACTGGAACCCACAAGGGCATATGAATAAATAAAGACCAACAAAACACACGAAGAAGGGATTCAAAAGGATGAAGAGAGCTGCATGCGATAGAAAAGCATAGAACGACTTGGCGTGAGTTGGTCGAGGGCCTATGCTCCATTGGGGGATTAGAAAGGCAGAAGAAAAAGAGAACAAATTATCCGATTTGTGCGATTCAGTGAGAAATAGCTAATCCCGCATCAACATTTCTTGGGAACTGATCAAGTTGCAAATCATCCTTGTGTGAGCATCAGTTGCAAATGGATTCCTGGGAGGTTCATCCCTGTGTTACCAAACATCTGAAGTGAGGTTCCAATTAAATCCCCCCCCCCCCCTTTTTTTTCCCCATTCCTCTCCCCGTGTTAAATAAACCACATGGTTGTGAGGTTTTTTTCGTGCGAGACTTTTTCCTCAGTTGACACAATCGTCAAGGTGTGGTCCTGCGAATTTCCTTCTTGTGTTAACATAAACCTCTAGTGTGTTCCTTTGACATTCATTCCTGTTTTAACATAAACTTCAAGATGTTTTCATATCAGATTCATCCCTGTCTTAACATAAATGTTAGGGTATATTCCCCTGAGATTCTTTCCTGTGTTAACATAAACCTCAAAGTGTGCTCTTATGAGATTCACTCCTTTTAACATAAATCTCAACGTTAAGATTTAACATAAACTTCAAGGTAGACATTCATCCCTGTTTTAACATAAACCTCTGAGCTGGTTCCTGTGACATTCGCCCATCCAATTATATCCTCTTCTTGTTGTTGTTGTTGATGCATAAGGAATTATCCTTTGCTGTGGGTCTCCTGCGTTTATGGCTATGATATCGTATGTCAGTGTACAATCCATCATTTCCTATTGTGCTGTCCTTCGATTTTTCCTAGCTCGCCCATGTCTTTCTTCTTTCATATCCCATCTATCGAAGAGCTGTCATTGCCAGTGTCTTGAGGAATAAGACAGGTGTGCCCAAGCCATCATTATCGTCTTTCTTTGATAACGTCTCCTTTGGTTGAGCAATTTTGTTTTTCATTTGTTGTCTTATGTGGCAAAATTATTTGCAGGATTATTCATTAGACATTTATTTTCGAATGTCCGTAGTCTATGAGTAAATCCCGTTGTCCTTTCCAACACGTATTCCTAAAACGTTGCTCTTGTATAGCGTGTCTTCGAATAAGTGTCTTTGACTTCAATACATTGTTAACGATGGCAAATACTTTGTTTGCTTTGTTTTTTCTTGATGTTACAACCTTTTCTGAACCCCACCGGGGGTAACTTTATGTCCAAGGTACAAACATTGTTCAGTTTCTTGGTTTATTGTTTAAGATAATTGACTTGTCGGAAGGCGCGGAAAAAGTTATTTAATTTAGTTATAATTTATTCTGCACAAATATCTATGTAGACTCTATGGATCAGTTCCTGAACTGTGTGACCCCTACCAATGAAGAGACATTTCTTTATTTATAATATTGATTTGCGCGTGTGTGTGGGTGTGTGTGTGTGAGTGTGTGTGTGGGGGTGTGTGTGTGTGCATGTTTGGGTGTGTGTGTGTGTTTATTATCATGATCATTACATCATTGTTATCAACACAGGATGATGACAAGGATATACAGTTGACTGTTCTGCCTGACAGACCCCAAGGAGGAAGCAGCCTGGCATCGGGATCTCTGGAACTCATGGTAAGTGCCTGCAATATCTGTCAACTTCTTCTTCTTCTTCTTCTTCTTCTTCTTCTTCTTCTTTTTCTTTTTCTTTTTCTTTTTCTTTTTCTTTTTCTTTTTCTTTTTCTTTTTCTTTTTCTTTTTCTTTTTCTTTTTCTTTTTCTTTTTCTTTTTCTTTTTTTCTTTTTCTTCTTCTTCTTTTCTTCTTCTTCTTCTTCTTCTTCTTCTTCTTCTTCTTCTTCTTCTTCTTCTTCTTCTTCTTCTTCTTCTTCTTCTTCTTCTTCTTCTTCTTCTTCCTCTTCTTCTTCTTCTTCTTCTTCTTCTCTTTCACATACCTCAGCGAAGTGTCGGTAGGAAATGTAACATTGGTTGATGAGCTCTGTCAAGAGCACTATTAAGACTAAGGTTCATTTTTGTAGGGCTGTGCTTAATGCCATCACTCCATATTTTCCGAGGTCTTCCACTCGCTCTATACCGGTTGTAACGTTTTAGTGTGGCTCGAAATGGCAGATAGTACCAGGGCATTCTTGTTAGCTGTCCAAACCACTTCACAGTCAAAATCAATCTTCTTCTTCTTTTCTTTTTCCATCTTAGAAAACTAATAAATCTGTCAGACACCAAATTCACAAATTTGCAGGATATCAGGGGCCTCTCTTGGCAGTGGTGAAATGTCGGAAGCCAGCTTGGTTCGGGCACTCTGTGAGACATAACTCAATTGCAAAGACATGCTTCAAGGAACTTTGGGGGAAGTCGAAGAAGAGGAAGGCAAAGAAGAACCTGCAATGACATCAATAAATGGACAGGACTAAGTTATCATACACTTGTTCATCAAGCAGAAGACAGAGAAAGATGGCGGGTTTTGTTGACTAGTGCTTCAATAGATACACTTCAACAACCCTAACGGGTCAAGGGTTATGTTATCAAATGAGCCTCGGCGTGAACATTTTCACCTTCTGCATCATTCACTTTTAAAAGAACCACTGGTACATTGGGCTGTGGTTAGAATCGGATATTTGCCCATTTTGATCGTATGCATTCATTTCTGCAAATTGTTATAATGAGTCCCCTTTTTCGACATGTTACATAGCAGTCTATAACCGTACTGCCGCCCCAATATTGAAATCAGTGTTTCGTTATTTTGAAGCCACACCCTGGCTTTAGTCGGGGGCCCTAATGTAATCTAACAGTTGAACGGGGTTTCTGGGACTTGTGCCCGGGTGATTCTCATCCGAATGATGGCAGTTTATGTCACTGGGTGTTGGTTACTCGTTGCAGGGTCCTGGTGGGTTGAACGCCACACACACATGTCTCTTAGTGGGCAGTGTGTCATGCATCAGTTCACCACCACGTGGTTCTGAATCAGCCAGACGTCTGCCTCTTTATTTACCAACACACCTGTGCAGCCTGGAGATAAGATCCACAGGCTGCTCACTACGCACTATCTCCGAAGCAATGCAGGTCATTTGACATGACACACCAGGTGTACACCTTTGGTGCTATACGTTGTGTCTATTACTTGTTCTTCCTCTTTCGTACGTCTGAAATAAGAAATCTATATCTGCAATTGTATCTAATAATTCTCAGAACACCATGGACGGAGAGGAGAAGAAATGCCGAAACTTTAAACGTTCTGAACATCAAAGAAGACTGGCTAATAAACAGCATCCTGATTTGGAAGCTGAAATATTTTCGTTACATCAAACGCCATGGCGGATTGGAAAGAATAAAAGAAAAAGGCAGGGTACCAGGAAGGAGGTACAGGGACCGACCAACTCTAAGATGAGCACAGGATATGAATGACTCCTTGAATATGAATGTACGCGAGGCGGGAGAGCTGGCGAGAGACAGATTTTCTTTCATGAAGACAGCGATGAGAGCAGCGTTCTGGGCCTGCTACTTGATGATGATGATATCTCGTAAATAAATTTAACTGCCTTTTTTGTTTAAATCTTTCAGTGGAGGATAAAATTTACATTCCACTGTTCCTTTTTTTTCCCCATTAGATTTGCCTTAATGTGTCATATTTGAGGCAGTCTTGAAGTATGTGTTCTGCTGTTTCCCCATTAGATTTGCCTTAATGTGTCATATTTGAGGCAGTCTTGAAGTATGTGTTCTGCTGTTTCCCCATTAGATTTGCCTTAATGTGTCATATTTGAGGCAGTCTTGAAGTATGGGTTCTGTTGTTTGAGACAACGTTACACATGTGCACATAGCTGAGACATCAATTTAAAATGTATACATGTAACTAAGTGGCGTCCGTGGCTCAGGCGTTGCGAGTCCGACTCGTAATTTTAATTTTTATCGATCGAAGCCCACTGCTGGCTGAGTGAAATTTTATCGTGGTATGGGGCGACCCAGCCTAAAATGGGTACCAGGTGATTAACCTCTTTGGTTTTCCAAAGTCCTTCACAGCATAAATTTTTTCTGTGTACTCTATCATCCCAAACACTATGTACATCTCTTCTATATTCCTAGTTTTGCTCTGCTGTTTGCCGTAAAAAAAAATATATGATCTATTGTAGATCCGTTCTGTCGGAAACCCGCTGGGTAATCACCCCGCACCCCAAATTACAAGTTGTGTTCTTGGACCTCTTTTCTCCTCTCCCATAAAAGAAAAGGAAAAGTCGCGAGATGTGATCCAGTGTCATTCAATCAATCAATCAGGTGCCGTCTCCACAATGAATGTTGGCTGTAATGGATCTCCAACAAGCCCTGTCTCTTGCCCTTGATGTACACTCACTCATACTGCTGTTCGTCCATCTCTTGATGTTATCCTCCCACTTGTAGCGCTGTCTGCCTTTTGCTCGCCTACCTTGATCCTTTCCCTCTAGGATGATTTTAACAATACTGTTATGTCTTTTAATGTGGCCAAAATATTTCACTTGTCTCTTTTTTATTTCAACTAGCAACTCTATTTTCATTCCCAATTTCCTCAGTACCTCTGTTTTTGATAGCTTTTGTTTCCATGAAATACGACCTAATCTTCTGTATATCCACATCTCCAAAGAATTGATACGATTTTCCAGTTGTTTGTTCATTGTCCATGTCTCTGTGCCATACAGTAAGGTTGAGAATACATAACATTTGACAATTCTCATTTTTAATGTATTGCTTATTTCTCTTGATGTCAGTAACCTTTGCATGTTGTTGAAAATGTTTTTGGCCATCCCTATTCTTTTCTTGACTTCTGTTTCACTTCTGCCGTCACATGTTATTACTTGTCCAAGATATAAGAAATGTGTAACTTGTTCCTATTTCACCCCGTTCACTGTGATATTCCTTGTTAGCTGATTATTTTCTTTGCTAAATATCATGCTTTTTGTCTTTTTCAAATTTATATCTAATCCAAATTCTGCACTCCTTCTGTTTACTTGCTCCACTAGGTCTTGCAACTCCTGCTCACTCTCTGCTAGCAACACTGTGTCTTCAGCATATCTCAGATTTTTTACTGTTCTACCATTGATGTGCAGTCCTGGTAATTCTAAAATTTCTTTAAAAAATGGTTTCTGTACATAAGTTGAAAAGGCTAGGCGACAGCACACATCCTTGTCTTACTCCTCTCTTGATCTCTATTTGGGGTGAGCAGATGTTGTCATATCTTACTGTTGCTTCTTGCTCCCAGTATAAGTTTCTAATAAGTCTGATATCCTTTCCATCTAGTCCTATGTTTTGAAGAGGTGCAATTAGTTGTTCATGTTGCACTCTGTCGAAAGCTTTTTTTGTAATCTATAAAACATGCATAAATATTTTCTGTACTTCTATATATTTTTCAGTCTGCATCTCGAGTACCACTGTTTTTACGGAATCCAAATTGCTTTTCAGAAACTTCTTTCTCAATTTTATCTTGAATTCTTGCTTGTAATATCTTCAAGAGTAACTTAGTTACGTGACTCATTAGGCTAATAGTTCTGTAATCTTCACAATCAACAGCTTTTGATTTCTTGGGTAGTGTAATAAAAACAGATGTTTTCACGTCCCTGGAAATGTACCCATAGTTATAAATGTCATTGCATATTTAGTGTCATTGCACACGTTTATTAATCATAAGTTCTCTGCCACCAGTACGGACAGCTGATAAGAAACTGTCCACCTGTATCGCCGTCCGCACGTAACTCTGTAGTTACAGCGACGTTCCTCCATTTACCCCAGAATGTCAACTCTGGTACCCATTTCCTAGAGGCTGGGTGAACCCCGGGAACCGCCTGGTTTTGAACACCGGCCGTAGGCTGCAGCGAGTCGCAGCTGGATTTGAAAGCGAGTCTCCTATCGACTGCGCTAATGCGGCCCGTTCACTCTGGCTATCCTCCCCTCCTTTCTCTGACATCAAAAGTTCTCCGTCTTCTATTTGATGGTTACCACAGGTACACAGACGTGTCACGACTGACGACGACCTTGGTATAGGACAACCACTGGTGGACAATGGCGTTGATGGCAAAGGAATAATTTATACAGGTGCTTCTTCTTCATCATCTGTTTCTTCTTCTTCTTCTTCTTCTTCTTCTTCTTCTTCTTCTTCTTCTTCTTCTTCTTCTTCTTCTTCTTCTTCTTCTTCTTCTTCTTCTTCTTCTTCTTCATCTGTTTCTTCTTCTTCTTCTTCTTCTTCTTCTTCTTCTTCTTCTTCTTCTTCTTCTTCTTCTTCTTCTTCTTCTTCTTCTTCTTCATCTGTTTCTTCTTCTTCTTCTTCTTCTTCTTCTTCTTCTTCTTCTTCTTCTTCTTCTTCTTCTTCTTCTTCTTTTTCTTCTTCTTCTTCTTCTTCTTCATCTGTTTCTTCTTCTTCTTCTTCTTCTTCTTCTTCTTCTTCTTCTTCTTCTTCTTCTTATTATTATTATTATTATTATTATTATTATTATTATTATTATTATTAATATTATTATTATTATTTTCTTTCTCTTCTTCTTCTTCTTTTTCTTCTTCTTCTTCTTTTCTTTTTCTTCTTCTTCTTCTTCTTCTTCTTCTTCTTTTTCTTCTTCTTTTTTTTTCTTCTTCTTCTTCTTCTTTTTATTATTATTATAATTATTATTATTAATATTATGTTTTCTTTTTCTTCTTCTTCTTTTTCTTTTTCTCCTTCTGCTTGTTCTTTCTTTCTTTCTTTCTTTCTTTCTTTCTTTCTTTCTTTCTTTCTTTCTTTCTTTCTTTCTTTCTTTCTTTCTTTCTTTCTGTTTATTGGTTTACCTCTTGCCTTTAAGCTTTTAGTTCTCAAATAATACACTGTAACTGCTGGCTGAGTTTGTTCTGTTCTCACCAGATGACCAACTAGCTGATTATTTGATGGTCTATAGAATCATTCATCAGTACTGTGAGTAAAAAAGTAAATTACCTTTTTCCACGCCTTTCAGGCGCATTGGGCATTTAGGGCTAGACCTATATTTTATAGACCAAGCGGCACTTGATGGGTGATGTGGTCAGTATCACGTCGGCGGCCTTTACTTTCCAGGACTGTACCTGGCACCCACTAAAGGCTGGGTCTAACTGGGAGCTAAGGTCATTTTGAAAATATCCGGCCTTCGTCAGGAACCGAACCCACGAACTTCCGATCCGCAGGCGAGAATCTAGCCACTGTTAGACCACGGAGGCTTTTATCAGTACTGTGCATTTCTTTGTTCCTAGTTCTTCATTGGTGACTCTTGTCTATTCTTGTTTTTCCCGCCTTATTTCTTGTGCATCTCATTTGATCTGTCATTTTGCGTTTATGATTTTCTAGGACTGTCTATATGTGGATCTGATATCACAAACTTGGTACGAATAGCGATTAATCTTTACAGATGCTATACAAGTTTAAAGCAATGGCTGCATTGTGAGAGATATTACTTACCAGCACAAACATCTTAAATGTAATCAATCGAAAGTAGAGCCTTTCAATCAATCTCACTATAACTGATGCACGTTTCAGACGGGTTCTTCATCATTAATTTTTGCTTTCTCAGTTTTCACTTGTTTGTTTTCTTCCTCCTTTTTTTTTTTTTTTTTTTTTCTTATTTTTTCTTTATCTTCGTATATTTCTCATCCAATTCCTCCTCCTAATTCTTCAATTTTTCTTCTTCTCTTCCTCCACCGACCTCCTCCTCTTCTTCCTTCTCGTTTGACACTTTCTTCTTCTCCCCCTGCCTCTATTCGTGTAAGCAAACAAGAACTCTGTTTATATTTTATTTTTTTCAAGAAATTCATTTAATAATAATAAATTATATAAACTCCAGGGACTCCCATTCTCACTTCTTTTTCTTTTGTATACATACATACATACATACATACATACATACATACATACATACATACATACATACATACAGACAGACAGACAGACAGACAGACAGACAGACAGACAGACAGACAGACAGACAGACAGACAGACAGACAGACAGACAGACAGACAGACAGACAGACAGACAGACAGACAGACAGACAGACAGACAGACAGACAGACAGACAGACAGACAGACAGACAGACAGACAGACAGACAGACAGACAGACAGACAGACAGACAGACAGACAGACAGACAGACAGACAGACAGACAGACAGACAGACAGACAGACAGACAGACAGACAGGACAGACGGACGGACGGACGGACGGACGGACGGACGGACGGACGGACGGACGGACGGACGGACGGACGGACGGACGGACGGACGGACGGACGGACGGACGGACGGACGGACGGACGGACGGACGGACGGACGGACGGACGGACGGACGGACGGACGGACAGACAGACAGACAGACAGACAGACAGACAGACAGACAGACAGACAGACAGACAGACAGACAGACAGACAGACAGACAGACAGACAGACAGACAGACAGACAGACAGACAGACAGACAGACAGACAGACAGACCATCTGCTTCCATTTTATTGTTTCTTCTTCTACCCTCTATCAACCAGCTCACGCCAACTGGTTCTATCCTTCGCTTTTGCATGCAGCTCACCTCATGTTCTCCCCCCCCCCCCCCCAATCTTGACTCTCTAGCTCCCTTCTCCGTTTGTGCGTGCGTATTTTTTTTTTTTCTTTATTTATTTTTAATCCTTTCTACTTTCCATTGTAAAGACATTATAGTAATATTGTTTTCAACGCCTGCCCTATCCAGCGCCAGCGTCTTTTCTTCACCTCTTGGTCCACTGGAACTTGATTAGTTCTTTCTCAAAGTTCTACATTTGTGATTCTCAATACCATATAATTCCTTTTATTCTGCACCGGCACGTTAATTAATGTTTGTAGTTTATTAGTAATTGCCTTAGTTGTTATCTGTATTTCCGCTCCTCGCAGTTTTTTTTTTTTTTTTGAGCTTGGATCACAGGTCGACCCAGCCTAAAGTGGGTCTCAGGTAATATAATCGTCACTCACTGAGCTCCAAAAAGTCCATACCAAAATTATTCTAGAATGATAGGTCCCAATCTTCATTGGTTTTCAGAGGTTAGGGGTTCGAATAACGGATCAACATTATAACACACGGGTAGTAACCCAAAAGTGCTCCGTTCTTCTTTTAACTCAAGTCTGAGTCCGAAGAATCTTAGCACAGTGTACAGGCTCTGTAGCACCTGCGGGGACCCTGAAATACTTCGGGTAGATTTTTAACTCCAAATTTTGCCCGGGCAGCGCCGTTATGCTACTTTTTTTCCTATTTCCAACTGCCAAATAATTTTTTTTTATTTTTTTTTTTACGTGCGCAACAATGCACACTGGCGTCCGATCTCACTACCTAGAGACCAGGGGAACTACTAGAAGTCCAAGTCCACTTGAAAAAAAATTCCAGCCCCTACCGGGGATTGAACCTGGAATTTCTAACACTCGAGGCAGACACCATGCCTCAAGACCACGCAGCCCTCCCCCTTACCCCCCCCCCCCCCTTTTACTCCCTGGTTTTCAGATTGATACTTTACTAACTGATACTACCATATACACAGTAAGCTTTAGTGCATGAATTACTTGGATGTTAACTTTATTCGAACTGGGAGTGTATCTGTCTGACAGGCGAGAAATCAACAACCAGCATACAAATAATCCATATCTGTAAAAATGGATGTGAATTTAAAAGTCAAGTTTCGGAACAAAAGTAAAGTCCATTAGTGGACGAACAGCCAGAACTTTCCACCGGAGTTTACCGCCGGTGAACGAGAGAACTTCGGGACAGTTAACTTGTGAATATGTGTGATCATTTGCAGGAAAGCACTATGTTTGTCTAGACAGTAGAGAGAAGTCAACGCTACTGGTCAAACATCTAGCTCTGCAACTTCACCTGGCTTCTGTCCCAATGTTCGCTCGTTTGGTCGATGGTCGCTATAATACTCGTGCTCCTACACAGGTAAGCTGGCCAGGTCACAGTCCTCCTCCTCCTCCTTCTTCTTCTTCATTTTTTTTTCTGCTTCTTCTTCTTCTTCTTCTTCTTCTTCTTCTTCTTCTTCTTCTTCTTCTTCTTCTTCTTCTTCTTCTTCTTCTTCTTCTTCTTCTTCTTCTTCTTCTTCTTCTTCTTCTTCTTCTTCTTCTTCTTCTTCTTCTTCTTCTTCTTCTTCTTCTTCTTCTTCTTCTTTTTCTTCTTCTTCTTTTTCTTCTTCTTCTTCTTCTCTTTCTTCATCGTCTTATCCTCCGCTTCTTCTTCTTCTTTTTCTTCATCGTCGTCTTATCCTCTGCTTCTTCTTCTTCTTCTTTTTCTTCATCGTCGTCTTATCCTCTGCTTCTTCTTCTTCTTCTTCTTATTCTTCTTCTTCTTCTTCTTCTTCTTCTTCTTCTTCTTCTTCTTCTTCTTCTTCTTCTTCTTCTTCTTCCTCCGCCTCCTCCTCTCTTCTCCTTGTTACCCTACGATGTGTTGTGAGAAGACGAATAGATTGTCTGTGCTCTTTCTAGTGTGTTGCATATGCTGATCTTCATTTTTTTTTAAGGCTGTGCTTGATGCTGATGCTGCATCTCTTACATCGTCTTACCCATGCTCCAAGTTCATTTTATCTCTTCAACGTGCCTCTGTGACAGTTAGTATCAGGGAATTCTCCGTCAGATGTCCGCACTTTCCCATCTTTGACTGCCTATTGAACAGGAGATATGGCTTCAGGCCTAGCCTTCTACTTTCTTCAATGTTGAGTGTATTTCTTCTTGTTACCCCTGCAGCTGTTCTGTGATATCTCATCCCTTACATGATTTTACGCGTATTATTTTTGTTCCTTTTGCCTTCAGTCTTGCAGTGGAGCATACCCTCAATCAACTGACACCAAGTCGTTCTGTCGTTCTCTATCGCATGCAGCTCTCCACATGTCCTTCCTTTTTTTTTAAACTTTAAAACTAGCTCCCTTGTCCGTGTGTGCTTTTTTGTCTCCCTTTAATTTTCTGCCACTGTGGGTTCCAGTGCAAAGACATTCTAGTTATACTGTTCTCATGTTTTCTCAACGTGTGTCCTATCCAGTGCCAGCGTATTTTCTTCACCTCTTGGTCCACTGGAACTGAAGTTCTTTCACAATTTTCCTTTGATTAATCGCCTTTTGTGACATGAATGTTAAGTGGAATTTATGTTTAAACTACAAATAGCTTTGATTTTAATGTTATATAGTGTGTCCATTTATTTTTCCACTACTTTTTATGAGTGTCTTTTCAGAATGTGTGTGTGTGTGTATATGTATATGTGTGTGTATATATATATATATATATATATATATATATATATATATATATATATATATATTGTTTTTTAAACATCCAGAAACCATGAGTTGTTAACCCTTTGGCACGGTACTGCGGATTTCGCAACCCTTCGGGGTTGATTCCATGATGGATACCATAAATCTTGAAGATATGTGGCTTTTCTGCCAACCCCCGGGCGTGAACCCTGACCACAAGGAGATGGTCACCCGGTTGCCGCAAAGTCAGGTTTAACCAACTATGCTAGCGATCCGGGCATATATATATTGCTGAATAACACTGGATCTTTTCCTTTCCTTCTCACTGGAACCCACACACAGAGTTGCAGAACTTAAACCTTAACAGTGACAGCTTCTGCTTCCCCAGCACAACTTCTTGAATTCACCACTGCCAAACAATGTCCAGATTGTAACACTCGACAGAATCTCAGAGAACGAGTCGGATTTCTTCATCATCCGACTGGAGCATGTCTTTGAAGAGAGGGAGGATCGGATGCTATCAATGCCTGTGGAGGTTAATCTCGAGGTTAGGTTTTTTTTTTTTTTTTTGGTCATGTTGCCGTTGATTGTGACATGGGGCACTGCCAACTTAATGTCATTTAGATAGTTAGTTAGTCGACAGTTAGTTATCCTCATTGCACATAGAACCATTAAGTCCATAAGTTATCAGATCCCCTCTTTAGTAAATCCCGCAGCGTGTAGTGGCTTACGACACCAGTTCTGTGTTAACTTCTTATTCTTCTTTGGCTTCCTGCATTGCACTTTTGTCTGGCCACACCCCTCTTAACATCTTGTCCTTGCAGTCTTGTCCTGACTGCAGCTTCACAATCATTACTTGGTTCTCGCAAACCTATTAGGGTCGTGGAGGTGTATTGATGGAAGCACTAGCACATAAAACCCGCCGCCTTTCTCTGCCTTCTTACTGTCATTTGTCACACACACTATGTGACACTGTCATTTGTCACACACACTATGTGACACTGTCATTTGTCACACACACTATGTGACACTGTCAGCTTACTCTCATTTTTTGCACATTATGTGACACTGTTATTATACACTGTGTGACACTTAACTCTCATTGTCATTTGGTACACATTAAATGACACTGTCATTTGTACACATAAAGTGACACTGACTTTTATATGATAATTCGGTATACATTACGTGACTGTTAGCTGGACATCATTTGTTACTAAAGTTGTTAAGGTTTAAATGCGAGAGGGTCGACTTCAATGCTATAGGTTTTATTTCTTTTTTTTTTTTTGGTCCCTCTCCATAAAAGAGCTAGCAATGGACAAAATACGAAACGCTAAAACTCCACGATGCATGTGGGAACTGAACATTCAGTTCCTAGAAGGGACCAGCGACCTTCAGAACGCCAGACAGTTGTCTTGGCCACTTCGCCAAAGAGCTCTCCCGTGTGTGTGTATATGTGTGTGAGGGTGTGTGTGCATATGTGCACGAGCGTGTGTGTGTGTAGTGAGTGCTGTTTTTATATCTGTGTGAGTGTGTGCGTGAGTGGGTGTGTGTAAGTATGTGTAGGTTAGTGTAAGTATAAGTAATAAAGGACCCTTTTCCACGACTTTAGGCATATAGGGCATATAGGGCTAGACCTATATTTTATAGACCAATCAGCACAAGATAGGTGATGTGGTCAGCATCCCGCTGGTGGCCTTTACTTCACGGGACTGCACCCAGTGCCCACTTAAGGCTAGGTCGACCTAGGAGCTGAGGTCATTTTTGAAAAAAAGTCCGGCTCCGACAGGGAGCGAACCCACGTCTTTCCGATCATCAGGCGAGCGTCTAGCTCTCCGCCACGACGACTCCCGTTTGTTAGTGTATATGTGTTTATGTTGTTTGTGTCAGTGTATCTGAGGGCGTGTATGTGTGCTTGTGTGTGCATGTTTGAGTGGCTGTGAGTGGGTGTGAGTGTGTTAGTTTGTGTAAGTATGGGTATGTATTTGGATAGGTGTATGGATAAGTGGATGGGTTTGTTAATCTGTCGGTAAACATTTTTATTTTAAAAAACATTTATTTGTTATTAGCTGTTGTATTATTACCATGTAGATGCCTGCTTGTCGGCTCTGTGGCTAAGTCGATGCAAACGCTTCGTAATGCAGGGATGCTGGGTTCGATTCCAGCTGCAGACCATGAGACTAATATTAGTTTCGACAGTGGTATCAAGAAAGCCGAACGTCCATAAAGCAATGGTAAACTACTGCACCTAAATTTGCCTAGAAAACCACACAACAGCCATGGCCTGTTGGGATTGGTTCTGAAACGTCCTGTAAAGGATACGCAAATAACCTTTGATTTGCATTTACAGACATTGCTTGATGCATTTATTTCCAGAGTTTATTCAGCCCATTTAAGATTGTGCACGTTGAAGAGTCCACACTGGGGGGCAACTTTAGACCCACTGAGATCCATCGGCTGACATGGGAGACAACCAGAGGAGCCACTTCACCCATGATTTGTAAGTAATTTGTTACCCCCCTCGGACTGACAGTACATTTAGTCAGTCAGTAGCGTGTCCTTTGCATTATCTTGCTCTCATAACAAATTTCAGGAAAACTTCTCGATCACACGCGAGATGTCCCGGGTCCGATACACCCGTCTGGAGATCATCTGCAACATCCTTCACCCGTCTTCTTTTTGGCCTTCCTCTTCCTCTCTTCCCAGGGATATACCCCTCCATTATTGTTCTCTCTAAACTTTTGTGATGTTTCTAGTGACCAAAATATTTTAATTTTCTATGTTTTATCGCCTTTAATAGCCAACCTCCTTCGATATTCAGTTCTTGAAGTATGGATGATTTTGTTCTTTTCTTTACCCATGATATTCTTAGAACAGTTGCATTTTTTCCTGTTTGAGTTTCTTTATTCCTCGCTTCTGTACATCTTGAATATGTTTTCCTTTTCTACTCCAGGGATACACGTGTGAACCAAACATTCAGTTCTTAAAAAGAATCAACCACTTTTAGAATGCCAGACAGATAGCTTGGCCATTTTGTCAAGGAGCTCTCCTGTGTGTGTGTGTGGTTAGGGTTATGTGTGTGTGAGTGAGTGCGTGGTGAGTATTATCTCTCTGAGTGAGTGTGTGGTGTGTGTTATCGGTGTGAGTTATCGGTGTGAGTGAGTGAGTGTGTGTGTGTGTGTGAGTGAGTGTGTGGTGAGTGTTATATGTGTGAGTGAGTGAGTGAGTGTGTGTGTGTGAGTGTGTGTGTGGTGAGTGTTATATGTGTGAGTGGATGAGTGTGTGTGTGTGTGCGTAAGTGTGTGCTCACTCGTGTATATTCTTCATGTATTTCTGGCGATGCCTATTCGTTTGTTAAGTCTGTTATCCCTCCTCTTCTCCAACATCTTGATCCTCACATGTAGTGTATATTCTTCATGTATTTCTGGCGATGCCTATTCGTTTGTTAAGTCTGTTATCCCTCCTCTTCTCCAACATCTTGATCCTCACATGTAGTGTATATTCTTCATGTATTTCTGGCGATGCCTATTCGTTTGTTAAGTCTGTTATCCCTCCTCTTCTCCAACATCTTGATCCTCACATGTAGTGTATATTCTTCATGTATTTCTGGCGATGCCTATTCGTTTGTTAAGTCTGTTATCCCTCCTCTTCTCCAACATCTTGATCCTCACATGTAGTGTATATTCTTCATGTATTTCTGGCGATGCCTATTCGTTTTGTTAAGTCTGTTATCCCTCCTCTTCTCCAACATCTTGATCCTCACATGTAGTGTATATTCTTCATGTATTTCTGGCGATGCCTATTCGTTTGTTAAGTCTGTTATCCCTCCTCTTCTCCAACATCTTGATCCTCACATGTAGTGTATATTCTTCATGTATTTCTGGCGATGCCTATTCGTTTGTTAAGTCTGTTATCCCTCCTCTTCTCCAACATCTTGATCCTCACATGTAGTGTATATTCTTCATGTATTTCTGGCGATGCCTATTCGTTTGTTAAGTCTGTTATCCCTCCTCTTCTCCAACATCTTGATCCTCACATGTAGTGTATATTCTTCATGTATTTCTGGCGATGCCTATTCGTTTGTTAAGTCTGTTATCCCTCCTCTTCTCCAACATCTTGATCCTCACATGTAGTGTATATTCTTCATGTATTTCTGGCGATGCCTATTCGTTTGTTAAGTCTGTTATCCCTCCTCTTCTCCAACATCTTGATCCTCACATGTAGTGTATATTCTTCATGTATTTCTGGCGATGCCTATTCGTTTGTTTAAGTCTGTTATCCCTCCTCTTCTCCAACATCTTGATCCTCACATGTAGTGTATATTCTTCATGTATTTCTGGCGATGCCTATTCGTTTGTTAAGTCTGTTATCCCTCCTCTTCTCCAACATCTTGATCCTCACATGTAGTGTATATTCTTCATGTATTTCTGGCGATGCCTATTCGTTTGTTAAGTCTGTTATCCCTCCTCTTCTCCAACATCTTGATCCTCACATGTAGTGTATATTCTTCATGTATTTCTGGCGATGCCTATTCGTTTGTTAAGTCTGTTATCCCTCCTCTTCTCCAACATCTTGATCCTCACATGTAGTCCTCACATGGTATATTCTTCATGTATTTCTGGCGATGCCTATTCGTTTGTTAAGTCTGTTATCCCTCCTCTTCTCCAACATCTTGATCCTCACATGTAGTGTATATTCTTCATGTATTTCTGGCGATGCCTATTCGTTTGTTAAGTCTGTTATCCCTCCTCTTCTCCAACATCTTGATCCTCACATGTAGTGTATATTCTTCATGTATTTCTGGCGATGCCTATTCGTTTGTGAAGTCTGTTATCCCTCCTCTTCTCCAACATCTTGATCCTCACATGTAGTGTATATTCTTCATGTATTTCTGGCGATGCCTATTCGTTTGTGAAGTCTGTTATCCCTCCTCTTCTCCAACATCTTGATCCTCACATGTAGTGTATATTCTTCATGTATTTCTGGCGATGCCTATTCGTTTGTTAAGTCTGTTATCCCTCCTCTTCTCCAACATCTTGATCCTCACATGTAGTGTATATTCTTCATGTATTTCTGGCGATGCCTATTCGTTTGTTAAGTCTGTTATCCCTCCTCTTCTCCAACATCTTGATCCTCACATGTAGTGTATATTCTTCATGTATTTCTGGCGATGCCTATTCGTTTGTTAAGTCTGTTATCCCTCCTCTTCTCCAACATCTTGATCCTCACATGTAGTGTATATTCTTCATGTATTTTTCTGGCGATGCCTATTCGTTTGTTAAGTCTGTTATCCCTCCTCTTCTCCAACATCTTGATCCTCACATGTAGTGTATATTCTTCATGTATTTCTGGCGATGCCTATTCGTTTGTTAAGTCTGTTATCCCTCCTCTTCTCCAACATCTTGATCCTCACATGTAGTGTATATTCTTCATGTATTTCTGGCGATGCCTATTCGTTTGTTAAGTCTGTTATCCCTCCTCTTCTCCAACATCTCTCCTCACATCTTGATGTATTTCTGGCTCCTATTCATTTGTTAAGTCTGTTATCCCTCCTCTTCTCATCTATTTCACATGTAGTGTATGCTTCTGTATTCGGCGATGCCTATTTGTTAAGTCTGTTATCCCTCCTCTTCTCCAACATCTTGATCCTCACATGTAGTGTATATTCTTCATGTATTTCTGGCGATGCCTATTCGTTTGTTAAGTCTGTTATCCCTCCTCTTCTCCAACATCTTGATCCTCACATGTAGTGTATATTCTTCATGTATTTCTGGCGATGCCTATTCGTTTGTTAAGTCTGTTATCCCTCCTCTTCTCCAACATCTTGATCCTCACATGTAGTGTATATTCTTCATGTATTTCTGGCGATGCCTATTCGTTTGTTAAGTCTGTTATCCCTCCTCTTCTCCAACATCTTGATCCTCACATGTAGTGTATATTCTTCATGTATTTCTGGCGATGCCTATTCGTTTGTTAAGTCTGTTATCCCTCCTCTTCTCCAACATCTTGATCCTCACATGTAGTGTATATTCTTCATGTATTTCTGGCGATGCCTATTCGTTTGTGAAGTCTGTTATCCCTCCTCTTCTCCAACATCTTGATCCTCACATGTAGTGTATATTCTTCATGTATTTCTGGCGATGCCTATTCGTTTGTTAAGTCTGTTATCCCTCCTCTTCTCCAACATCTTGATCCTCACATGTAGTGTATATTCTTCATGTATTTCTGGCGATGCCTATTCGTTTGTTAAGTCTGTTATCCCTCCTCTTCTCCAACATCTTGATCCTCACATGTAGTGTATATTCTTCATGTATTTCTGGCGATGCCTATTCGTTTGTTAAGTCTGTTATCCCTCCTCTTCTCCAACATCTTGATCCTCACATGTAGTGTATATTCTTCATGTATTTCTGGCGATGCCTATTCGTTTGTTAAGTCTGTTATCCCTCCTCTTCTCCAACATCTTGATCCTCACATGTAGTGTATATTCTTCATGTATTTCTGGCGATGCCTATTCGTTTGTTAAGTCTGTTATCCCTCCTCTTCTCCAACATCTTGATCCTCACATGTAGTGTATATTCTTCATGTATTTCTGGCGATGCCTATTCGTTTGTTAAGTCTGTTATCCCTCCTCTTCTCCAACATCTTGATCCTCACATGTAGTGTATATTCTTCATGTATTTCTGGCGATGCCTATTCGTTTGTTAAGTCTGTTATCCCTCCTCTTCTCCAACATCTTGATCCTCACATGTAGTGTATATTCTTCATGTATTTCTGGCGATGCCTATTCGTTTGTTAAGTCTGTTATCCCTCCTCTTCTCCAACATCTTGATCCTCACATGTAGTGTATATTCTTCATGTATTTCTGGCGATGCCTATTCGTTTGTTAAGTCTGTTATCCCTCCTCTTCTCCAACATCTTGATCCTCACATGTAGTGTATATTCTTCATGTATTTCTGGCGATGCCTATTCGTTTGTTAAGTCTGTTATCCCTCCTCTTCTCCAACATCTTGATCCTCACATGTAGTGTATATTCTTCATGTATTTCTGGCGATGCCTATTCGTTTGTTAAGTCTGTTATCCCTCCTCTTCTCCAACATCTTGATCCTCACATGTAGTGTATATTCTTCATGTATTTCTGGCGATGCCTATTCGTTTGTTAAGTCTGTTATCCCTCCTCTTCTCCAACATCTTGATCCTCACATGTAGTGTATATTCTTCATGTATTTCTGGCGATGCCTATTCGTTTGTTAAGTCTGTTATCCCTCCTCTTCTCCAACATCTTGATCCTCACATGTAGTGTATATTCTTCATGTATTTCTGGCGATGCCTATTCGTTTGTGAAGTCTGTTATCCCTCCTCTTCTCCAACATCTTGATCCTCACATGTAGTGTATATTCTTCATGTATTTCTGGCGATGCCTATTCGTTTGTTAAGTCTGTTATCCCTCCTCTTCTCCAACATCTTGATCCTCACATGTAGTGTATATTCTTCATGTATTTCTCGCGATGCCTATTCGTTTGTTAAGTCTGTTATCCCTCCTCTTCTCCAACATCTTGATCCTCACATGTAGTGTATATTCTTCATGTATTTCTGGCGATGCCTATTCGTTTGTGAAGTCTGTTATCCCTCCTCTTCTCCAACATCTTGATCCTCACATGTAGTGTATATTCTTCATGTATTTCTGGCGATGCCTATTCGTTTGTGAAGTCTGTTATCCCTCCTCTTCTCCAACATCTTGATCCTCACATGTAGTGTATATTCTTCATGTATTTCTGGCGATGTCTATTCGTTTGTTAAGTCTGTTATCCCTCCTCTTCTCCAACATCTTGATCCTCACATGTAGTGTATATTCTTCATGTATTTCTGGCGATGCCTATTCGTTTGTTAAGTCTGTTATCCCTCCTCTTCTCCAACATCTTGATCCTCACATGTAGTGTATATTCTTCATGTATTTCTGGCGATGCCTATTCGTTTGTTAAGTCTGTTATCCCTCCTCTTCTCCAACATCTTGATCCTCACATGTAGTGTATATTCTTCATGTATTTCTGGCGATGCCTATTCGTTTGTGAAGTCTGTTATCCCTCCTCTTCTCCAACATCTTGATCCTCACATGTAGTGAGCTCAAAGAGGCAGTGGCTGGGATGGTTTGATCAATTTGAGATCATATTCTCTACTCGGAAGGGGGCTGCGTGGTCTGGAGGCATGGTGTCCGCCTCGAGTGCTAGAGTTCCGGGTTCAATCCTCAGTAAGGGCAGGGATTTTTGGACTTCTAGTAATTCCCACTGGTCTCTGGGTAGTGAGATGGGACGCCCGCTTGTATTGTTGCGCACGTAAACAAATGGCCATTTGAAATCGAAAAGAGTAGCCTAACGGCGCTGCCCGGCAGAAATAAGGAGTTGAAAATCTACCCAAAGAGTTTCAGGATCCTACAGAGCCTCTGCACTGTGCTGAGATTTTTTGGACACGGACTTCAATTAGAAGAAAGAACGTAGCACGTGTGTGTTACTACCCGTGTTATTATGTTTATCCGTTGTTCAAACCTCAAACCTTTCTACTCATGAAAACAGGGCAAGAGAAGGGAGACAAGTCGTAGGAAAACATCAGATCCACTGTTTAACTAGATGTTTGAATCTCGCTTCCTGACTCCATTTGTTTCCCATTTAAGTGACTGGTGGTGATTCTGATACTTCAAAATTCAATCTTAGTGTTTCTTTTGAACCAGATAGTGTGCACTGAAACCCGGTGGAAAGGGCTGAGGAGGGGGAGGAACGGGATAAAAATAAAAGGACACCACACACACGCACGCACACAACACACGCACACAACACACGCACACAACACACGCACACAACACACGCACACAACACACGCACACAACAAACGGAGAAGAAGAAGCAGCAGAAGCAGTGCGCGTATCTTGTCTGAGAGCGACTTTCGTCAGCAACTATCATATGTCTACTCTGTACCGCACATCCATCAGCAACTATCATATGTCTGCTCTGTACCGCACATCCATCAGCAACTATCATATGTCTGCTCTGCACCGCACATCCATCAGCAACCATCACATGTCTACTCTGTACCGCACATCCATCAGCAACCATCATATGTCTACTCTGCACCGCACATCCATCAGCAACCATCATGTGTCTACTCTGTACCGCACATCCATCAGCAACCATCATGTGTCTACTCTGTACCGCACATCCATCAACAACCATCATATGTCTACTCTGTACCTCACATCCATCAGCAACCATCATATGTCTACTCTGTACCGCACATCCATCAGCAACCATCATATGTCTACTCTGTACCGCACATCCATCAGCAACCATCATATGTCTACTCTGTACCGCACATCCATCAGCAACCATCATATGTCTAATCTGTACCGCACATCCATCAGCAACCATCATATGTCTACTCTGCACTGCACATCCATCAGCAATTATCATATGTCTACTCTGCACCGCACATCCATCAGCAACCATCATATGTCTACTCTGCTCCGCACATCCATCAGCAACCATCATATGTCTACTCTGTACCGCACATCCATCAGCAACCATCATATGTCTAATCTGTACCGCACATCCATCAGCAACCATCATATGTCTACTCTGCACTGCACATCCATCAGCAACCATCATATGTCTACTCTGCACCGCACATCCATCAGCAACCATCATGTGTCTACTCTGTACCGCACATCCATCAGCAACCATCATGTGTCTACTCTGTACCGCACATCCATCAACAACCATCATATGTCTACTCTGTACCTCACATCCATCAGCAACCATCATATGTCTACTCTGTACCGCACATCCATCAGCAACCATCATATGTCTACTCTGTACCGCACATCCATCAGCAACCATCATATGTCTACTCTGTACCGCACATCCATCAGCAACCATCATATGTCTAATCTGTACCGCACATCCATCAGCAACCATCATATGTCTACTCTGCACTGCACATCCATCAGCAATTATCATATGTCTACTCTGCACCGCACATCCATCAGCAACCATCATATGTCTACTCTGCTCCGCACATCCATCAGCAACCATCATATGTCTACTCTGTACCGCACATCCATCAGCAACCATCATATGTCTACTCTGTACCGCACATCCATCAGCAACCATCATATGTCTACTCTGTACCGCACATCCATCAGCAACCATCATATGTCTAATCTGTACCGCACATCCATCAGCAACCATCATATGTCTACTCTGCACTGCACATCCATCAGCAATTATCATATGTCTACTCTGCACCGCACATCCATCAGCAACCATCATATGTCTACTCTGCTCCGCACATCCATCAGCAACCATCATATGTCTACTCTGTACCGCACATCCATCAGCAACCATCATATGTCTACTCTGTACCGCACATCCATCAGCAACCATCATATGTCTACTCTGCTCCGCACATCCATCAGCAACCATCATATGTCTACTCTGCTCCGCACATCCATCAGCAACCATCATATGTCTACTCTGCACTGCACATCCATCAGCAATTATCATATGTCTACTCTGCACCGCACATCCATCAGCAACCATCATATGTCTACTCTGTACCTCACATCCATCAGCAACCATCATATGTCTACTCTGTACCGCACATCCATCAGCAACTATCATATGTCTACTCTGTACCGCACATCCATCAGCAACTATCATATGTCTACTCTGCTCCGCACATTCCTTGTACAATTAGGTTACCCCCAAAACTTTAAAAAAAAATTGTTGGTGTTTGTGTGTAAAACTATAGTTACTTTACAGGCTGGGGGAGTTGGCTTAGTGCCAGTTTAATGTAACCAGTTTTGATGACAGGCAAGTTTGATGTAACCAGATTTAATGACAGGGAAGTTTGATGTAAACAATTTTGATCACCGGGAAGTTCCATGTAATCAGTTCTGATCACCTGGAAGTATCATGTAAACAGTTTTGATCACATTGTAGTTAAATGTAACCAGTTTTGATCACAGGGAAGTTTCCTGTAACCGGTTTTGATCACAGGGAAGTTTGACGTAACCAGTTTTGACCATAGGAAAGTTTGGTGTTACCGGTTTTGATCACAGGGAAGTTTGATGTAACCGGATTTGACCACAAGTGAGTTTGATGTAACCGGTTTTTGACGACAGGGTGTTGATTACGGTTGCCATCGGTCCACCATTTTGCGGGCGCCAAAGTAAACACCGAAATGAGGACGGCGTCTGCAAAATGGTGGAATTATGTGAACCCTAGACATTGATGTCACACTTTTGATTACTGGAAAGTTTGATGTGTTGTCTCATTTGAATCAGTTATATTTTTAAAAAAAAAAGATGCACAGAACTTATCTCCTAGTCTTTCTTTTCAGCATCGCTTGATTACAAAGCAGCCTGGGACCCACCGTTTACAATCAAGCTGCGGCCGATGGAAATACGGACCTTTCGAATACAGATTGTATGGCAGGACGGGTCACATAACTGAGAAGGATATTAGAGTTGTCGTTTCTAGGATAAAAAAAATGGTCTCAACTGTCTGGGGGAAATAAATAGGTTCAGCTCGGCCTTTAACGAGGCTAAGGTTTTCTTGTAACTGCCGTAGTCTCGTGCTAGAAGGGGTTGATGGACTCACAGGCTGGTACGAAAAGTTCATAAAGTATAAAAAAGTATAGAGTATACATACAGACTCAAATGTTTGTGGAAGTTGATAGGTTCAGCTGGGCCTGTGACTAGGCTAAGGCTTCCTTGTAACAGCTGTAATTGCTATAGTCTCGTGCTAGAAATGGTTGATGGACTCACAGGCTGGTACCAAAAGTTAGCTGGCTTGTCCTTTGATACTTGCCCTTTAAAATGTAGTTAGCACGTTGTGTTGTTGTTTACAGATAGGCTGCGATATCTGTGCCTTCAAGCTCAATGCATCCGATTTCAGCTGATCGTTTATTAGTAACCTTTCACAACTGCTTGTTATGGGGCTATATGTTTATGTCTCCTTCGACCCTGTACCAGCCCACACCCCCCCCCCCGCCCCCCTCAATGAGGTCTGCAATGGGGAGTTCAATGGGAGCTCACTTAGAGCTATTGTTAGCTCAGCGTTATAAATAGGAATCAACCAATTAACAGGGGGGGGGGGGGGGGGGGAAGGTATTTCAACTGTTTAATTCATCATTATTGTTTTCAGTTTTAACAGTCTTTTTTTTTCCTGGTTATTTTATTAGCCTTTGCAATGGTGCAGGTGAATAATATTTTTTTTTTTATTTTAATTCAAAAGGATTTTTGTGTTAGAAGTATTGTTTCGCAGTTTTCCCCAGTTGAGGCTTTTTAAATATACTGTATATTATGTACTAGTGAAGTGGGAAGGGTCCTCATCGTCTGCCGGATCACCCATTCGCTCGCCGGTAGACGAATTCGACGCCAGTCGGGACAGTATTTGGTTATGTCCCCTTTGATCGCATCCCCACCCCAGGAGTCCGTTTCATGGCTCATGGCAGCGTGCGGTGCTCAGCCATTGGATCTGACGCACAAAACTTAGTCACAATTATAACCCAAAGTTCCCCCTAAGGAGATTCTGGTTGAACGTGACGATTGTTATTTTCAGCAAAGCAAGGCAAGGGAAAGCTCCCTTACTGTTACTAATTTTTTTTTTTTTGGGGGGGGGGGGGGATCATGGTAATCCATCTCGTGAGGGTATGCAACTATAGAATGTATATTTGTAGATCTTTACAGTTAACTGGTCAGTTTTAAAAAAAAAAGCTCCGTGCAGAGTGGCAAGCATCATTTCAGAGGTCCCGGGTAGTTAGCGTCCGTTGGATACTTTTTCCAGGTGATGCCGGTGTGTTGGGAAAGGAGCAGGCAGATAGATTGGCTGGTTCTGCAGCACTTGATGGTGAATTGATGTTTGACAAGCTGGATGTTGTGAGGGATCCTTGGGAGCCAGTGAACAGTGTAGGGGCACAGATATATCATTACGGTCGGAGGGGAGTGGTGCTGCAAGGAGTTATCAGAGGTTCTGACCAACGCTGAACACTCAAGGAAAGGGGAAGACGGATATACAATCAAACAGTTACTGGTACCATTGGAATTGGAACTTTTCAACTGCTGCTGAAGATGGGGACCTATAGCTTATAGGGGTGTACCGAGTGCTATGATGTTGATTCTTAATACAACATTTTTAAAAATCAGAAAAGATGTGGTTTAAAAGAAAAATGATGAGAACATTGTAGACAGGTTTTAACAAATCAGCTTTAAAACTAGTGCTACTTTGTTCTAGAATTACTATGTCAGCTGTGCAGAGATGGATCATAAGAAATTGGATACTGATGTACCATTGATAAACCTATTGTACCCATACTGTTGTTGTGAACCTTTTGTGAGAGTGAACTTTTGAAGACAAACGTATCGAAAATGGTGCAAAACGTTAAACATTTCGAAGAAGATCAGTGGCTGGGTTGCTGTAAATGTGTACACATTTTCATGACCAATATGATGTTGAAATGCTGTTGTAAATTTTTTTGTGTTCTTTAAAGGAATTGTTTTGTTTCTCCTTTTTTTCACCTTATATTTATTGTTCTTATAATATATAAATTGTATATGTGCACATTGTCAAGTGGTTTGTTTCATATTCCCGCTGTTGAGACAACAAGTAGAGAGAAGATCAGAAACGATGACATTCGAAGGAAAATATTTTTGTTAGAAAAAAAAAAGGTGGGGGGGGGGGGGGTGTCAGCTCTAGATTTCATTCGAAAACAACAATTCAAATGGTTTGGCCATATCACGCGGACGTCAAAGAACAGTATACCACAGACATCGTTTATGCCCAGACCAAACGGTAAACAAAGAAGAGGCCGGTCGTGTAAACCACTTAATAGAAGAACTAACCAAATTCATTGGGAATTCCCGTGAACGAAGCACACAAATGGGCACTCCTCCGCAATTCTGACCTCACCTGGAGACTGCATTGCACAAAAAGATCCAAATGAAATGAGATGATTAACCAGAAAGGGAACACCATGCCTGGTTGTGTTTCTGTGTGATGTTTTTGTTTCTGTCCCATGTGGTTTTATAGCGGGTATCCAGTGAGACAAGAAACTGGCAAAGAACTAATGGGTCTAAAACCAGCAGGCCACAGAGCTGACAAACCTAGAACTAACAGACCTAGAACTAACAGACCTAGAACTAACAGACCTAGAACTAACAGACCTAGAACTAACAGACCTAGAACTAACAGACCTAGAATTAACAGACCTAGAACTAACAGGCCTAGTAATAAAAGACATAGAACTAACAGGCCTAGTAATAAAAGACATAAAACTAACAGACATATAACTAATAGACATAGAAATAACAGATACAGAACTAACAGACCTAGAACTGACAGACATGAAACTAGCAGACCTAGAATTAAAAGACATAACGAAAAGATCTAGAACTAACAGACCTACAACTAATATACCTAGAACTAATTTACCTTGAACTAACATAGAACTAACATAACTAGAACAAACGTACCTAAAACTAGCAGGTGTAGAATTAGCAGGCATGAAAATAACAGACCGCAAACTAGCATACATAGAACTAAAAGTCCGAGAACTAACAGACCCAGAACTTACCGACCTAGAACTAACCGACATGGAACTAACACACCTAGAGCTTACAGATCTGAAACTAAAAGATATAGTCCTAACAGACCTAAAACTTGATAGCTAGTACAAACAGACCTGGAACTATGAGGCTATATGACAAACAGATCTTAAACTACGAGGCTATAGAACAAACAGATCTGGAACTAAGAGGCTATAGAACAAACATACCTGGAACTAAGAGGCTTTAGAACAAACAGATCTGGAACAACGAGGCCATATAACAGGACATAGAACTAACAGGTATACAGCTAACAGACCTAGAACAAATATGCCAAGACCTAACAGCCAGAACTAACAGAGCTATAGCTAACATACTTAGAACTAGACCTATAGCTAACATACCTATAGCTTACAGACCTATAGCTTACAGACCTATAGCTTACATACCTATAGCTTACAGACCTATAGCTAACATACCTATAGCTTACATACCTATAGCTTACAGACCTATAGCTTACAGACCTATAGCTTACATACCTATAGCTTACAGACCTATAGCTTACATACCTATAGCTTACAGACAGACCTAGAACTAACAGGCACAAAACTAACAGAAATAGAACTAACAGACCTAGAACAACATGGCTAGTGCGCGCGAGTGTGTGTGTGTGTTTGTTTGTGTGTGTGTGTGTGGGCACGCGCGCTAGCGTGAAAGATATATAAGCGGAAACACTGTGTGTGTGTGTGTTTGTTTGTGTGTGTGTGTGCGTGGGCGCACGCGCGCTAACGTGAAAGATATATAAGCGGAAACACTGTGTATATGTGTGTGTGTTTGTTTGTGTGTGTATGTGTGTGTGTATGTGTGTATGTGTGTGTGTTTGTGTGTGTGTGTGTGTGTGTGTTTACGGACTCTCTTTGAGACACAAGAGAAGAGACTTTCTATAACATGTTCGTTGTTGTAAAGTTGTATCTCTTTTTTAATAAATATATTTACAGTCCAGCTTCTACGCAAAGTTTTAGGATTACTGTATCATTGAGAGCGGCGTTGCGAGTTCGTAATTCCAACATACCGCAATCGAAACCCACTGCTGGCTGCATGAATTTTCATCATCGTATGGGGCGTCGCAGGTCGACCCAGTCTTAAATGGGTACCAGGGTGTTTGTCCTGGAGAAGTAGAGACGGCCGGCGTAATGCTGACCACATTACCCATCTAGTGCCCATGGACTGTAAAAATATGGGCGCTTTTCTCCTATACCCGATACGTCTAAAGGCGTGAAAAGGGATCTATACTAGTTTGTTTTTGCTTTTTTAATCACTGAGTGCAGCTTCAGTGATGCAGTGATTATTACAATTGTAGTTCTGTATTGTACGTGAATTGGCTGTATTTGCTGGATGTATTGTTTATGTGAACTGGGTTTCTATTTAACGAATTGCGATTAATAAATAAAGTCGTTGTTTACAAAACTTATATGACTTTTATGCCCGTCTCTCTAACGTAGTTGGCTAAACCGGATTGCGCGGTGAGCGGGTGACGAACTCCTTGTGGTCCGGGTTCACTCCCGGGGGTGGGCAGAAAGCCACATTTCTCCCAGATTTACGGTATTTAAAATGGAATCAAGGCCGAAAGGTTGCGATATCCATAATACCGAGCCTAAGGGTTAAGAACTCATGGCTTCTGGATACTAAAACAAACAAACATATGACTTCCATTGATGATGAGGTTTGAAGTTTGAACAACGGATCAACATCATGGCACACGGGTAGTAACCCATAAGTGCTCAGTGCTTCTTCTAACTCAAGTCTGAGTCCGAAGAAGCTCAGCACAGTGCACAGGCTCTGTAGCACCGGTGAGGATCCTGAAATACTTTGGGTAGATTTTTAACTTCAAATTTTCCCCGGGCAGCGCGGTTAGGCTACTCTTTTCGATTTCCAACTGCCAAAGTATTTTTTACGTGCTCAGCAATGTCTGATCTCACTACCCAAAGACTAGGGGAATTTAGTAGAAGTCTAAGTCCACGTGAAAAAATCCCAGGCCTTACCGGGGATTGAACCCGGAAACTCTAGCACTTGAGGCGGACACCATGCCTCGAGACCACGCAGCGCCCTATATGAATTCCAATATCCATGCAGTGACCATGCTGGCCTGTGTTGACTGTTGATTATATCTGGTGTAAGGAGGTACCTTTGCAAAAACTGAAACAGCTGGTGGAAATAAATTCTCCAGAATTGATTAGAACCTTTCCCGTATGGGTTCTATAACCCAAAATGGGAGAGATGAGAATGTGCGTGTCATATAAGGCAACTTTTAAGTGATGTTTCCTTTGAAGTCAGAGCAAATCTGTCAGAGAGGCCAGAAACGAACAGTCTACATGCACCAATAAACAGATTTGTAAAATTGATGTTCTTTAACAGGATCACCGGCCAGAAGAGGGCGACCAGTCAGAAGTTTCCGGAGTTTATAGCCGTTGAACGCTAGGATATGAACCTGGGATATGCCAATCATTCTTCTGAAACATCGCATTTCTAATGCTTGCAACTTTCTTTGAGGTTCAGCGTGGACCTTAACAGCTGAAGTTGAAAGAAAGTTAAAAGCATTAGATATGTGATATTTCAGAAAAAAAATATTTGAATATCATACAGAGACAACATTACAAACGAAGAGGTTCGCCATAATATTATACAGCACTTTGGCAACTTGAATTTTGTGGAGGTCAAAAGAAACTAAAACTAGTCATCATCATGTAGCAGGTCCTTTGCAGAACGTCGCTCTCATCACAGTCTGCCTGAAAGAAACTCGGTCTCTTCCAGTTCTCCCGCCTCATGAACTTTCACACTCAAGGAGTCACTTATATCCTGTGCCCATCTTCGTGTCGGTCGGCCTCTGCCCCTCCTTCCTGGTACCATACCTTCTGCTATAATTTTTTTCCAATCCATCGTGGCGCTTGATATGACCAAAATATTTCAGCTTTCGAGAAACGATGCTGTTTATTAGCCAATCTTCCTTGATATTCAGATCTTTTAAGATGTCAATATTTCTGATCTTCTTTGTCCAAGATATTCTGAGAATCTTTCTATAGCATTTCAGCTCAAAAGCCCCTATTCTCTTTCTTAAGGACTGAGAGATAGTCCACGACTCACATCCGTATGTAGCCACAGAGAAGATGCCTGCTCTCAAAATTCTAATTTGTATCTCCTTGCTGGTGCTTAACCATAGACTTTTAAGGCTGTTCAATCTTTGCATTGCTATGGCCATCCTCCTTTTAATTTATGTCGAACAGTCTCCATTGTTGTTTATTATAGAGCCTAGATATTCAAAGTTTGTGACACAAACTAGTACTAAACTTAAAAATCGGTAATTCTAATGTCAAATCAGAACTGTTGTGAGGTGCAGAAACAGCGAGAACAACTAAGGCAATTACTAGCATAACTAGAAGTATTTATTAACTGGTGCCTGCGCAGAACAAAGTGAACCGAGCGGTATGATTAAATAACGAATTTAGAGCTTTGGGAGAGAGCTAAACATGTTGCAGTGGACCGAGAGGTGAAGAAAAGAGGCTGGCGTTGGATAGAACTAGGGTTGTACCGAATAGTGATTTTCACTATTCGGCCGAATACGAATAGTGCAACCAACTATTCGGCAGAATACGAATACGAATACGAATAGTGTATCATCATCATCAGGCGCCTTGCCGATTGGCGTGTGCGATTATGCCACGCCCCAATCTGTGAAGCATTCTGAGCCCTTGAGGTTTACTGCTGCAGATATCACTCGTCTCCATTTATCTCTCTGGCTGGCCTTCTCTTCACAATTAGTGACACCAGTTGTTTGCAGGTCTGACTGGACATTATCTCTCGATCTTCTTTTTTGTCTGTCTCGTGGTCTACGCCCATTCCTCTCTCAGGTGTATACAGCTCTACTTCTCTGTCATCTTACATTCTTTCAATATGCCACAACCATTTTAGTCTTTTAGCTCTCATGATGACAGTGATCAAAGGTGATATAAACAGATTATGTGTTACGTTGTTGCTTCTCACTCTCCATTCCCCGCTGCTAGCATCTTTGATGGGTCCAAAGATTTGTCGTAAGACTGTTTTCGAAAACCTGTAATTTGGCCTCATCTCTTTTATTTCTGCTTCAAGTTTCAGAGCCATACAAAACGACTGGTCTTATCAACGTTTTAAATATTTTGAACTTGGTGTTGCGAGACAGACCCTTTGACTGTAACAGATGTTGAAGGGCATAGTATACTTTATTTCTAGATTGTATTCTAGATTGTATTTCTTTTCGCAGCATGCTGGAGCAGTTGAGATTTGCACCCAAGTACTTAAATGTTTCCGTTTGTTTGATTTTCATGTTATCGACCTGGATGAAGCAGGAGTTTATATTCTTTTCATGTCCATTTTATGTTTTGCACCCTACAGTCAGTCTGTGGTAATTAATAACTAGGAATGAAATAATCCTAAGTATTATAACAAATAACTTATTTTGGAAATTATCACTGACAGCTTAGTTAATGCAGGAAAGCTGCATTAGCTTTCTACAAAACCAATCGTTCCATGTTGTCAGTATTAAGGCCGTGAATGCAGAAGCTGGTGTAAGGTAACTACTATTCGTATTCGGCCCGACCGCAACTATTCCGCCGAATACCGAATAGTCAACAGGTCCACTATTCGGCCCCGAAGCGAATACGAAGCGAATATTCGGTACAGCCCTAGATAGAACACACGTTCAGAAAATATGAGAACAAAATAACTAGAATGTATTTTCACTAGAACCCACAGGGGCATAGAAATAAAGGTAGATTCAATACACATGGAGAGGGCAGCTAGAGCGAGGTTAAAAATATGGGGGGGGGGGGTGTGGGACATACTGAAGGCGACAGCGAATAAAAAAAGCACTTGATGTGAGTTTTTTGAGAGCCCATGTTCCATTGGGAGTTAGAAAGGCAGAAGACGAGGAAGAAGAAGAAACGAAGAAGATGATGATAGTGATTATGATGGACTAACATCACAGCACTCGGGACATTCCTATAAGTGCTCCGTCTTCATCCTCAGCAGCCAAGTCGTTTCCACTCTAAACCACTAAACCACTTCCGTTCTCAATGGCCAATGTTAAACAGGCGATGACTTCCATTGTCACACAGACGAATAAAGATGATAAAACATTTGAAACTGAAGTTAGTTTATTTAAAAACTCGATATCACAGTACTCGTCACATCAGTATAAGCACACTGGCCTAAAAGCGGCTAGAAGCTTGCCTAGGGGTCGAAAGGTCGAGGGTTGCAATCCGAAAGGATCGGGATTTCATTTTTCTTTCAGAAATGGCTTTCTCTCCTAGTTCGATCCAGCCCTGGGGGGAGACCAGAAAAAATAATGAGAAGTAAAGGCGGTCGGTGTAATGCTGACCACATCACCCACCGAATGCCGATTGGTCTATAAAATTTAGGACTTGCGCTGTTTGCCTAATAAGTCTGAAGGCGTGAGAAGGGGTCCTTTATTTTTATTGTCATAATCTTTAGCAACTAGAGCAGAGTTCCGGATCCAGTGTTACCAGTGGTGGGTTATGAACAGGGAAACAGATTGGTATACATGACAAGGCAGATGTGGTCAAGGTCCTTTGGGAACAAGCAACGGAATAATTAGAGATAGAAGATTATTATGGCCTGAAGAGAACGAGGCACATGGGTGTAACTAGAGCGTCTTGCCGGTTCAATACACTCAGAGAAAAGGCAAGACGGCCATACAACCATATTGCGACAGGTACCATTAGTACTGGAACTCTGTGCTGGCTGTAACCTGTAACAAGGCTTCATCTCTTTTAGTTGTGCTCCAAGTTTCAGAGCCATAAAACACGACTGGTCTAATCAACGTTTTATATATTTTGATCTTGATGTTGCGAGACAGACACTTTGACTTTAGCAGATGTTGAAGGGCATAATATACTTTATTTCCAGATTGTATTCTAGATTGTATTTCCTCTCTCAGCATGTTGGAGCAGTTGAAGTCTGTACCCAAGTACTTATATTATACCATTCGTTTAATTTTCATATTATCGACTTGTATGTGGCCGGAGTTTATATCCTTTCCCTGCCAAGTTATTATCATGTATTCTGTCTTATCTTGATTGATAACTAGTCCCATTTTCTGAGCTGATTCTTTAAAGACAGTCAGTGTTCTAACAGTCTCTAGTTTATTTTCTCCAACAATATCAATGTCATCTGCATGTCCAAGTATTCTTGTAGCTTCTCCTATTGTACACTCTTGTTTGAATTTCCTTCTTATTTTCTCCAGGGCCAAGTTGAAAAGAAGTGGGAACAGAGCATCACCTTGCTTTAAACCAGGTGTTATTTGTAAAGGGTCTGACTTTCTGCCTTTATATATTACTATATTACAAGTGTCCTCAATACATAGTTTGGTCATGGTAATTAACTTTTTTTGGTATTCCAAAGTCCCCAGGCTTTACTACTTTCATCTCCCCAGCCGCAAGTATCCCGTGTCGCTGTCTCTTGCGCGGGTTTTCTGCCCGGCTTGCTCTGACCGAGGGCCACCATGCAAAGCACGGACATTACCCTTACCCGAGCTTTGAGCATCGGCTAGATTTCCTGGTCATTTCTAGCCGCTCCTTTCTCTTCAAACCGTAATGATTATTTTGTGCCGCACCATTCAATCGCTCCCAAAAAAGCCATGATAATATATAACTCGTCATGCATCTATTTACCACTATTTAGTGTTTAAAAAAAAAGTAACAAAAAAGTAAATGACCCTTTTCCACGCCTTTAGGCGTATAGGGCATATAGAGCTAGACCTATATTTTTATAGACCAGTCGGCACAAGATGGCGGCCGCCTTTACTTTCCCGGGACAGCACCCGGTACGCACTCAAGGGTGGGTGGACCTGGGAGCCAAGGTCATTTTTGACAAAAGTCCGGCTCCGCCAGGGAAGTCAAAAGGACCTTCCCGCGACGAGCGTCTAGACGCTCGGCCACAGCGACTCGCCACTATTTGGTGTAGAACCATTCTATCTTTCTGCCTGCTTGTTTCCTAAAACGCCCGCATTTCACGTGCAAAATATAATAACCATTTAAGGGACTATAGCTTCAAATGATAACAGCCCTTTCTGTAGCAGAGTCCGCACCCCAGCCCCCTCTTTTTATTAGTATTGTGCTCTTTGCACGGTAAGACCCTTGTGGCCCTCACCCTTATTGTAAAACTTTCCATTAGTCCATACTCTTGAACTGTACGACCCAACATGTGACTCTCCCCGTCCAATGTCCAAACTCATTAATCAAAATTTTATAGACCCGGCCAGATCAGGTGATGCCAGTAGCTACAGAGGAGGGAGGGGCAGAAGCCCCCTAGTGGCCCCTTTATAAGCGATTGCCCGGAACCTTCGGGGGGGGGGGGGGCACACAGAGAGCGCTTAGCTCGGATAGATAGACAGACAGACCAGAGGGAGCGGTTTGC
>CAJHNH020005923.1:7500-16516 GCA_905116865.2 Candidula unifasciata | reverse complement strand
AATCTCAAGGAATTTTCTTGGCGTCTTTTTTCATTATTCTTCTCAACACACTAACTAAACATATCCCAAACTACTAAACGATTTATTATAAAGTGATGACATTTGTTCTTTAAAACAGAAAGACCACGCTGTATCATAACGGACTCCACACTACTTTACAAGTTAAAGCTGTCAATTTCAAAACTCTCCCTTGATCAACAAGTAAGCGGCCCTTTAACTATTCTGTCCAGTTGACTGTTTTGCCCAGTCGCCCGCGTCCAGTCACTAGCAAACTTGTGTCAGAGCTTTCCCTAAATTGTAAATATGTTCAGGTTGTCCAACCTGTTCACTAGTGGTTATCCTACCAACAGGAGTGTAGAGGTCAAATATATCTGAGGAATGTAAGAGAAAAAAAAAATCGAATAAGAATAACGTTAAACAAAAAAAAAATATACACAAAATGACAAAATATGAAAATTGTAGTACCTTTTTCACAATGTAGAAGAAAAGAGTCGCGTCAAGTTTCAACAAGGACAAACTGTTATTTGAGTTGTTTTTTAAAACCGTCACCTCAAGTTTTACGAATGACAAAAAGTTATTTTGGTTTTTGCACTGTGCAATGACAACTGGCTGTTTCTTGATTATGTGGAGGAGTAGTCTTGGGGTTTTTGTGTGTTGAGTACTTGTAAAAAACTTGTCATTATTTATTGTATTGTGGTGTTTGCTGAGTCCTTTGCTGTTGGTTTTGATGGGACATTAGCGTATAAGTCACCGGTCTGTGTTGTATGTAGATAGTTTATAGGAAAGACAGGTGGTATTTACGATACAGGACAGAAGACAATATTAGTAAACCAAAGGCACAACGGGTAAATACGCAATGAAAGTACATGGGCTAAACGACCTCTGCCGGGTTAGATGTTGAGAGGTGCAGTAGAGAAACCTTTCCCTGACTAGCGAACGGTGGCCCGTCCCTCTAACTTTTCTGTCCAACCGAAGGTTTTCCCCAGTCATCTGCAAAATTTTCCCATCAGCGACTTTGTCTTACAATACGTTTACAAGCCTTGAAAACTTTTTAACATACATCACAGTTTCGGGTAGAGATACAGCCATCTTTTTCAACCTAGGCGCATAGAGCGACATGACAACTTTGATAATCATAGATAATTTTTTTTTTTTTTTTAAAGTGGTCACTAGTTACCGTGTCAGATTTTTCCCCTAACTAGAAAACATTTGGCAACCTTTTTTCCAGATTTGTTCAATGATGTCTAACCCTTGCAGCAGGAATACAGAGAGCAACTTGTAAACTTTCAACAGAGTAGTCAAGTTTACAAACAAAGGGAAGATTTTCAAAGACCAGTCTGCCCGATTAAATCCCAAACTGCATCTGTTTTCAGCTATACAGTTGAGTGTCTTTCATCTTATTGGTCAACTTTTTCAAACAAACGACGATGGAAATAAAAAAAAAATATTTAAAAAAAATAAGGCGAAGTCGCAGGGGCTGTGCCCTACACCATACTTGACCAAATATAAAAACACATCACAACGTAGCTACCACTAAAAGTACCAGTACTTAATCTTGAGACACCAAACTTACCTCTTTTGCCAGTCCTGACCAAATGTCACTTATAAAGCCAACATTTTTCTTTCCCTGACTAGCGAACGGTCGCCCGTCCCTCTAACTTTTCTGCCCAACCGACGGTTTTCCCCAGTCATCTGCAAAATTTTCCCAGCAGTGACTTTGTCTTACAATACGTTTACAAGCCTTGAAAACTTTTTTTTTTTTTTTCTTGATTATGCAGAGTAGTGATGGCGGTGTGGTTTTTTGTTTAGGTATTTTCAGGTTGTCCAACCTGTTCACTGGTGGTTATCCTACCAACAGGAATATAGAAGTCAATGTGTAAACTTTCACCGGTCAGGTAACTTTTACAAACAGAAAAAACGATTTTCAAAGACCAGTTTGCCCAACGAATCTCATACCTCTCCCTTTTTTTTCCCCCTAGCTGTCCACCTGACTGCCTCTTGTAGAGCTTTCACTAAATTAAAAAATGTTGTCCAACAGACAGCTTTTCAACATTAGCCTGTAGAGTAATACGTTAACTTTTGACAGGAAATGACACCTTTTTTTTTGTTTTTGTTTTTTTAACCACCTTTCAAATCGGTCCTAGTGAACGTGTAAGAGCTTTCTCGGTTTGTAAACATTTTCAATTTGTCAATTTATTCACGTACGGTTCTTTCCTTTCCTGACCAAATGTCACTTATAAAGCCAACATTTTCTTTTCCCGACTAGAGAACCGTCGCACACTTAGGAACACATAAACCTTTATTCTTCTCAACAAAGGTTTCACACATAAAGACATACTAATTTTCTTTCCTTTCCTGACCAAATGTTACTTATAAAGCCAACATTTTCTTTCCCCAACTAGCGAACGGTCGCACACTTAGAAACACATAAACCGTTCTTGTTCTCACCGATATATCTGACACCAACTTAGCAGTGGCGAGGCGCATACAGAGCATTACAACGGCCCAAATATCACAGCTATCACTAAAACAACTTATGCTAATCATCATAGTACAACTACACCATGCTTGACCAAATATAAAAAAACAGCACAACATAGCTACCACTAAAATTACCAGTACGTAATCTCGAGACACCAGACTCACCCCTGTTGCCAGTCCTGAACAAATGTCACTTACAAAGCTAACATTTTTTTTCTTTTCCTGACTAGCGAAAGGTCGCATATTTAGGAACACATAAACCTTTCTTGCTCTAAAAAGCACTAAAATTTTCATATTTTTGTCGTTTGTGTATATTTTATTAATTCGTCTATGGCTGGACCAATTAATTCAAGCGCATTTATGTTTTAAACATTCAGAACTGTGAAGCGCAGAAGAAGGAGAAGAAGAAGAAGAAGAAGAAGAAGAAGAAGAAGAAGAAGAAGAAGAAGAAGAAGAAGAAGAAGAAGAAGAAGAAGAAGAAGAAGAAGAAGAAGAAGAAAAAGAAATGAACAGTTCTGAATGTTTAAAACATAAATGCGCTTGAATTAATTGGTCCAGCCATAGACGAATTGTTAAAATATACACAAACGACAAAAATATGAAAATTTTAGTGCTTTTTAGAGCAAGAAAGGTTTATGTGTTCCTAAATATGCGACCTTTCGCTAGTCAGGAAAAGAAAAAAAATGTTAGCTTTGTAAGTGACATTTGTTCAGGACTGGCAACAGGGGTGAGTCTGGTGTCTCGAGATTACGTACTGGTAATTTTAGTGGTAGCTATGTTGTGCTGTTTTTTATATTTGGTCAAGCATGGTGTAGTTGTACTATGATGATTAGCATAAGTTGTTTTAGTGATAGCTGTGATATTTGGGCCGTTGTAATGCTCTGTATGCGCCTCGCCACTGCTAAGTTGGTGTCAGATATATCGGTGAGAACAAGAACGGTTTATGTGTTTCTAAGTGTGCGACCGTTCGCTAGTCGGGGAAAGAAAATGTTGGCTTTATAAGTAACATTTGGTCAGGAAAGGAAAGAAAATTAGTATGTCTTTATGTGTGAAACCTTTGTTGAGAAGAATAAAGGTTTATGTGTTCCTAAGTGTGCGACGGTTCTCTAGTCGGGAAAAGAAAATGTTGGCTTTAAAAGTGACATTTGGTCAGGAAAGGAAAGAACCGTACGTGAATAAATTGACAAATTGAAAATGTTTACAAACCGAGAAAGCTCTTACACGTTCACTAGGACCGATTTGAAAGGTGGTTAAAAAAAAAAAAAAAGGTGTCATTTCCTGTCAAAAGTTAACGTATTACTCTACAGGCTAATGTTGAAAAGCTGTCTGTTGGACAACATTTTTTAATTTAGTGAAAGCTCTACAAGAGGCAGTCAGGTGGACAGCTAGGGGGGAAAAAAAAGGGAGAGGTATGAGATTCGTTGGGCAAACTGGTCTTTGAAAATCGGTTTTTCTGTTTGTAAAAGTTACCTGACCGGTGAAAGTTTACACATTGACTTCTATATTCCTGTTGGTAGGATAACCACTAGTGAACAGGTTGGACAACCTGAAAATACCTAAACAAAAAACCACACCGCCATCACTACTCTGCATAATCAAGAAAAAAAAAAAAAAAAAAAGTTTTCAAGGCTTGTAAACGTATTGTAAGACAAAGTCACTGCTGGGAAAATTTTGCAGATGACTGGGGAAAACCGTCGGTTGGGCAGAAAAGTTAGAGGGACGGGCGACCGTTCGCTAGTCGGGGAAAGAAAAATGTTGGCTTTATAAGTGACATTTGGTCCGGACTGGCAAAAGAGGTAAGTTTGGTGTCTCAAGATTAAGTACTGGTACTTTTAGTGGTAGCTACGTTGTGATGTGTTTTTATATTTGGTCAAGTATGGTGTAGGGCACAGCCCCTGCGACTTCGCCTTATTTTTTTTTTAATATTTTTTTTTTTTTTGCATCGTTGTTTGTTTGAAAAAGTTGACCAATAAGATGAACGACACTCAACTGTATAGCTGAAAACAGATGCAGTTTGGGATTTAATCGGGCAGACTGGTCTTTGAAAATCTTCCCTTTGTTTGTAAACTTGACTACTCTGTTGAAAGTTTACAAGTTGCTCTCTGTATTCCTGCTGCAAGGGTTAGACATCATTGAACAAATCTGGAAAAAAGGTTGCCAAATGTTTTCTAGTTAGGGGAAAATCTGACACGGTAACTAGTGACCACTTTAAAAAAAAAAAAAAATTATCTATGATTATCAAAGTTGTCATGTCGCTCTATGCGCCTAGGTTGAAAAAGATGGCTGTATCTCTACCCGAAACTGTGATGTATGTTAAAAAGTTTTCAAGGCTTGTAAACGTATTGTAAGACAAAGTCGCTGATGGGAAAATTTTGCAGATGACTGGGGAAAACCTTCGGTTGGACAGAAAGGTTAGAGGGACGGGCGACCATTCGCTAGTCAGGGAAAGGTTTCTCTACTGCACCTCTCAACATCTAACCCGGCAGAGGTACTTTCATTGCGTATTTACCCGTTGTGCCTTTGGTTTACTAATATTGTCTTCTGTCCTGTATCGTAAATACCACCTGTCTTTCCTATAAACTATCTACATACAACACAGACCGGTGACTTATACGCTAATGTCCCATCAAAACCAACACCAAAGGACTCAGCAAACACCACAATACATTAAATAATGACAAGTTTTTTACAAGTACTCAACACACAAAAACCCCAAGACTACTCCTCCACATAATCAAGAAACAGCCAGTTGTCATTGCACAGTGCAAAAACCAAAATAACTTTTTGTCATTCGTAAAACTTGAGGTGACGGTTTTAAAAAACAACTCAAATAACAGTTTGTCCTTGTTGAAACTTGACGCGACTCTTTTCTTCTACATTGTGAAAAAGGTACTACAATTTTCATATTTTGTCATTTTGTGTATATTTTTTTTTTTTTTGTTTAACGTTATTCTTATTCGATTTTTTTTTTCTCTTACATTCCTCAGATATATTTGACCTCTACACTCCTGTTGGTAGGATAACCACTAGTGAACAGGTTGGACAACCTGAACATATTTACAATTTAGGGAAAGCTCTGACACAAGTTTGCTAGTGACTGGACGCGGGCGACTGGGCAAAACAGTCAACTGGACAGAATAGTTAAAGGGCCGCTTACTTGTTGATCAAGGCAGAGTTTTGAAATTGACAGCTTTAACTTGTAAAGTAGTGTGGAGTCCGTTATGATACAGCGTGGTCTTTCTGTTTTAAAGAACAAATGTCATCACTTTATAATAAATCGTTTAGTAGTTTGGGATATGTTTAGTTAGTGTGTTGAGAAGAATAATGAAAAGAGACGCCAAGAAAATTCCTTGAGATTACAGTAATGCAGAAGCCTGTTATTGACAGGGAAACACACAGTTGGTAAAAAACTGCGTTAGTCAAAACTCTACCAGAGGCATTTAGGGGGACAGATAGATAGAGAGAGCGAAAGAGAGAGACGAAAAAAAAAAAGACGCCTATAAGATTATTATATTATAAGATTAGTTGGAGAGACTGGTTTTTGAAAATCGCCCTTTCTGTTTGTTAAAGTTAGCCGAATAGTGAAAGTTTATAAATTGCTCCGGGTACTCATATTGAAAAGGCAACCGTAAGTGAACAAAGCTGATAAATTGAAATTGTTTACAAACCGAGAAAGCTCTTACACGTTCACTAGGACCGACTTGAGTTTAGTTTAGTTTTTCCTTCCACGTATGCCGCTAAGCGTTGTGGGGAGATGCAAGTTCCTGTTATAAGCAAGGCGGGCAGCATCTGATGTTCTGAGGCCATGCTTTTGGCAGGTTTCGGAGACCCCGTCAATCCACCGTTTCCTTGGTCTTCCTCTTGCCTTATATCCTGAGCTTCTTTGGTTGAAAATTTGTGATGTTATTTGATCATTTTTCATCCTGGTTAGATGTCCAAACCATTTCATTCTTTGATGTTCTATGTAGTCTAAACATGGCGTAGTTTTGACAGTGTTTCTAATGTCTATATTCTTTATCCTGTCTAGTCTGGTCTTGTTCGCTGCTTTTCTTAGACATTTCATTTCACAGGCTTCTATTTTTCTTTCATGGGTCTTGTTGATTGTCCATGTTTGGCACTGGTAGCAGAGTGTTGGAATGAAGATGGTGTTTATCAATTGTCTTTTGGTCTTCATGGTTATATCTGGATGTTTAAGCAGAGGTGATAGTTGGTATGTGACAGCATTTGCTTTCTGTATTCTTGTTTCTATCTCTCTGTCCATTCTTCCATCCTCTGTAAATATACTGCCCAAGTATTTGAACTCTTTGGTTTGCTTGATTTTGGCACTTCCAACATTTTATTCAGTGGCCTGTGTGTTCTGCTGATCTTCATAACTTCTGTTTTTTCTGTACTGATTCTCATATTATGTTGTAAACAGCTGTTGTTGAGAGTAGTCAGATGTTCCTGTAGATCATATTCATTTTGATACAGTATGCTTTGATCATCAGCAAAAAGTAATTCGTTTATAGCATACACGTCTGGGTTTGCTTCTACAGTGATCTTATCCATGTATGTTATGAAAAGTAATGGTGACAGTACACATCCTTGTCTGACACCAGTTGTGACTTTGAACCATTCAGAAAGACCACTAGATGTTCTTACTGCACTTTCACTTTTTTCATAGAGGGCTCTGATGTTGTCTAATAATTGACCCTGCACTCCGTAATCGTCAAGAATTCTCCACAGCACATCTCTGTCTACACGGTCGAATGCCTTCTCTTGATCTACAAAGACCACGTTCAGCTCTTTATCGTATTCGAGTGTCTTTTCACAGGCTTGTCTTAGTGCAAATATGGCATCAGTGCAACCTCGCCCTTTCCTGAAACCGAATTGTGCTTTACTCAGTAGAGGTTCAACCTTTGCTCTTATCCTACCTTCTAAGATCTTTGCATACATTTTCCCCACATGACTTAGTAAAGATATTCCTCTATAAGTTCCACATTCTCTCTTGTTTCCTTTTTTCTTCCAGATAGGTACTACAACTGATCTTTGCCAATCCACTGGTACCTTTCTCTCTGCCCATGCTCTATTGAAAATTCTCTCCAGCCAGGTGATCATAGTGTCCCCTCCAGCCTGGATGACTTCTGTTGTTATTCCGTCAATACCAGCTGCTTTGTGTCTTTTACTTGTTTTGATAACTTTCTCTACTTCATCCCGCAGGATATGTGGTTCTAGATGATCTGGAGCCCTTGAATGGAATTCTGCTGTTTCATGTACTCCCGACGGGTTCAAAAGTTCTTTAAAATATTCCTCCCATCTTTTTTAAATTTCTTTTTGGCTGAATAATGGTTTTTCCATTTTTATCGTTTATGACTGATGTTGGATTGAAGCTTTCTTCTCTTAATCGCATCGCTTTCACACTCTTATAAAAGTCTCTTGGTGATTCTGTACAAAGCTGTGTTAGGTGTTCACCATACTTTTTCCATGATTCCTCTTTGGATTTCTTTATTGTTCTCTTGGTGTCTCTTCGAGTTAGTCTGTACCTAATGTAATCCTTTTCGTCTTTTGTTTTTAACCATATTTGAAACATCTTCTTTTTATTTGACACTGCTTCTTTGACTTCTTCATTCCACCAAGCGGTACCCTTTTTCTTGCCTTTGCCCGTCTTTCTGGTACCACACTTGTCTTTTAATATCTTCGTGATGGTTGATTTATAATAATCCCATTCTTCTTCAATTCTTACTGGTTCCTTGGCAATATCTGCAAAAGCCTTTGTTATTTCTAGTTTAAATTCTTGTTTGATATTCTCTTCCTCTAATTTCTTAGTGTTGATGATTTCTTCACGTTTCTGTTTATGTAGACTGTTTCTACTTGAGTGACCGACTTGAAAAGTGCTAAAAAGTGTAATTTTCTGTCAAAAAGTGTTCTAAGTTGTAGGTTTTTGCGTTGCGTCCACACCATTCATAATAATTTTATTTTGTTACTATTACAAGGTAAGGCACACACACACACACACACACACACATATATATATACACACACACACACACACACACACACACACACAAAATCCCACAGAGTCAGTAGCCTGTTGTAAATGAAACAAACGCAACATATTTATTAAAAATAAATTTTCATTAAAACTTTACTATAGGTTTAGGAAACACATAACGCCTGTGACAAATGTTAATTAAAAAAGCAACTGCTATAGTAAGAAACATCATTCAAAAACCACAGAAAGTTGGTTCGGTTGTGGGGAAATATTGCAACCATAGTGCGTTCGAATACATAAAATTAACACCAAACAACTAAAATTATAGCCCCGAGGTTTGAACTTGTAGACGTTTCTTTTGTTGACATTCCTCATATTGAAGAACACAGCGTTGTATCCGGGGGAAAGCGATATCCTCCAATTCCCTATGTGTTAAGTCGTTTTCAATCATCGTGTGGAGGTGGGCTTTCATATACACTTCACGGTTCTCATTCATACAGTCGTGGCTGGACTGGCCGGGGTATTTTTGAACACAGCCCTCACAAAATTTATAAAGGTTGTCTG
>CAJHNH020005923.1:0-2500 GCA_905116865.2 Candidula unifasciata | reverse complement strand
GACTTTTCGAACACATTATGGTGCAGGCTCTATTGTCAAAACATGGCTATACACAGAACTATATTAATAAAGTAACAGAAACTGTATTGATCGGCACTCATAGAAAGAAGTAGAAAGATAGAAGTACACGCTAGACAACATAAAAATAAAAGCTATAGTTACCGTGTAGGGAATCAAATCTGTCACCTCCAGACGGCGTGTGTGCCTCACTATGGAAGCACGTGCACTAAGAACATTGTCAACTAAGCACACCAAAAATAAAAAGTGTTTTATTGGCCACGTCTATCGTACAGTTTGAAATCCACAAATTTGGAATACGTGGCACCATGGGTTAAAGCAATTTATATTAACAAAGCATAGTAGGTCGAATAACAATCACAGCAACATTTTACGAACACAGTATACCTTAATGCTTTGTCTATTAATATACACAAACATTTAAGAAAGGTAGGTTCCGGTGTGTATACGTCATTCACATAAAAAAAGCAGAATGGTAACCCTAGAGACTGTTAAATATTTTATACATTATTAAAGTAACAGAAAATGTATTGATCGGCACTCATAGAAAAGAGTTGAAAGATAGAATGGCACACTAGACAACATACAAATAGTTAGCTATAGTTACTTATGTGTCATACATAAAACTAAATTGTTGCCGAGAGCAACACTAAGGTCCATAAAATAACGTATAAGCGTTTAATGAGACGCCTCTGGTTGCATTTTGGCTGTTTCCTTATTTCATTTTTAACTGTTGATTTATGCAAACGGATATGTTTTTAAGCGACTTTTATGTTTCGTTTGGCAATCAACTGTATAGGGAGAATCACGCTTCACGGGGATATGTAGAATTTCGAATCGTTAAAATGAGCGAGGAAACTATATTCCAGTCAGTATGCCTTTTCAAGAACTAACTTCGCCATTTAGTAACAGGAAATACATAGGGCATAGTTAAGTAGAAGCCTGGTGTCTCGCTCTCTCATGCTGTCTATCCGTCTTGCTCTCGCGTTACAACATTTTGGAGCTAGTGGCAGCAGTAAGTAAGTAAAGTAAAGATCCCTTTTCACGCCTTTCGGCGCATCGGGCATATGGGCAGAGCGTCCCATATTTTTACAGACCATCAGCACATAGTTTCGTCGCCCAGCTTCTGAGTTGAATGCATGGCGTGACCCTGTGAGCTGCGGATTGCATTTGGAATGTCTTTTTTCGACTGTGACCAACGTGGTGTGAATTGTAGATTCAGAAAATGGCGCGATGCCTGTCGTGCAATGCTGGCGGGGCCCGTATTAAAATTGATCGCGCGGGCAACTGCTGATTTGTTGGCGACAAGTTCTGCTATTATCAATGATGAACTGCATTTCTAATGTTGGACTGTTTGTGTTAGCACTTCGGATGGCTACCATATGCTTTAATGCGAGTGTATGCTAGATATGCTGAGACAGCAGTCTGTCAATTTTTCCACAAGGGACTGTGATAGACATTCTGAGTGTTTTTCGCTGGCACAGGAGCGGAGCAAAGATGGGGCGACCCGTTTGCTATGAAGCTGAAACTAAGACTACCAGACTACCAGACTCTGTGGGTAATGTGGTCAGCATTACGCTGGCTGTCCTTACTTTCCCAGGACAGCCCATCCTGGTACCCATTTTAGGCTGGGTCGACCTGCGACGTCCCATACCACGACAAAAATCTACGCAGCTTGCAATGGGTTTCGATCGCGGTATGCTGACTCACGAGTCGGACTCGCAACGCCTTAGCCACGGACGCCGGCAGCAGTATAACCAAACAAAAATTTCCGTTTAGAGTGTAGTTTTTTAATTTTGTAAAATTAGTTCTACTTGTTCCCTTAGTTTTCAGTTTCAATACATTTGTATTAAATATCACTGGAGCGGCCGCAATGTCCTTCACAAGTGCACGCGGAGTTCTTGGCTATAGTGAAACCTCTGGTCCTGACAATCGCTACTATCTAGAGTTATACGATAAAGTAAATGGCTTTACAGTGTACATAATGAGATGAATTTCATCTGTTTGTCTTATGTGTTACGCATAGGCCTTTGCGGCAGCGTGAAACGGCTACATAATTCATAGGCGTTTTCTCGACAACAAGCAAGCCTTGTTTAATATCTTAAAGCGTAGTTTGAGACTGTAGGAAACTATTACAGCACTACTGAACCACCGACAGGTAACGAAAGTGTACATCTCTGCAGTTCGCCCACTCCTTATATATTGCTTCTATGTATTCTTTGCTTGCTGATATATTAATATACTCTTCGAAAAGCTTGTTTTAGTTTTCTATTATTACATGTGCCAGTCATTGTCACTCACAACAAACACTAAAAAAGTTTGCAAAAAATAGAAACAGAAACGATTGCATGAGTTACTAGCAAAAAAAAAAAAAAAAGAGAAATTAGGTTATAAAACAGGTTTGCTTCATTGCAATCATATGAAACAAATAAAATTGTTTGCCGACATAAACATAACGCTTTGTAACGCGGTACCAACAGAC
>CAJHNH020005922.1:0-16517 GCA_905116865.2 Candidula unifasciata | reverse complement strand
TATCCAATTTCTCATCTAGAGTATCTCGTCAAGTGTGAATGATAGACCTGGGGACTAAATTGGCACTTTTTTGCAAATTATTATTTGGCACCAACGCGTGAAGGCAATGAACTATCTTGCAAAAATGTCACTGTGGTCCTTTTATGTTCTCTCAATTGTTTCCCTCAAATTGTACAAATGCCAAATCAGACATGTCAGTTTACCTACTCTTGCACTCTAGCTGTGCTCTATTCATGTGTGAAACTAAAATTGTCCTGGGCACTCAATGTTTAGTGGAGGCCAAATTCAAGTTGTTAGGAACAATTCCTCGTTAGAAATTGTTTTTCGACTTTAGGTCTTATCTTATTTTCCTGACACTTCCAATGAGCTCCAAAATGTCCATTTTTATCATCTAGAGTATGCTCTTCCAATTTTGAAATGATAGAATGAGACTAAATTGGCTAACTTATTTGGCCAAATAGTATTTTTGGCCAAACGCGTAAGGCATAAATTGTATGGGAAAATGTCACTAGTGGTCATTTTTATGTTGTCTAAATTGTTTGGCGGGCCCGATTCTACCAAAATTGCCAAATCTAACTATTCAGTTTAACTACTCTGCATCTTAGCTGTTTCCTATTCATGTGTAAATAATTGTCTGGGACTCAAGTTTAAGTGTAGGACACAAGCAAGTTGTTAGGAACATTCTTCGAAATTTGTTTTGTCACTTTATCTTATCTATTTTTCGTACCTGTGAGCTCCAAATGTCCGATTTCCCATCTAACTAGAGTATCTCGTCAGTGTGAATGATAGACTGCACAATTGCAAATTTTTTGCAATAGTTTTTGGCCAAACGCAAAGGCATAAATGTCTGCAAAATTGTCACTTGTGGATCCATTTTTAATGTTATCTCAATTGTTTGCCACCTTTCCAGATTTTAATGCCTTTTTTCGCGTTTGGCCAAAATCATATTTTCCAAAAAGTTGTCCAATTTAGTCTCAGTCTAATCATTTTCACAATTGACTCGATACTCAGATGAGAAAATGGAACACTTTGGAACTCATAGTGCCAGAAAATAATAGATAAAAGTGAAAACAAATTTTACGAGAGAAGTGTTCCTAACAACTTGTTGTGTCCTACCATAAACAGTGAGTCCCCAGACAAGTATTTTACACAGGAAAAGACACGCTAGATGCAGAGTAGTTGTAAACTGGATGTCTGATTTGGCATTTTTTGTACAATCTGGGGGCAACAATTGAGATAACATAAAAAGTGACCACAAGTGACATTTTTCCAGTGGATTTATGCCTTACGCGTTTGGCCAAAATCATATTTTCCCAAAAAGTGGAGGGGGGTGACAAGTGCAATTAGTCCTCTGTCTTAGTCATTTCACACTTGACGAGATACAGTCTAGATGAGAAATTGGGACACTTTTGGAGCTCGTTGGTGACAGAAAAAGCATAGATAAAGGATGAAAAGTGAAAAACAAATTTTACGAAGAATGTTCCTAACAACTTGTTTGTGTCCTACCACTAAACAGTGAGTCCCAGACAATTATTTTTACACATGAAATCGACACGCTAGATGCAGAGTAGTTTAAACTGGATGTCTGATTTGGCATTTTGGTACAATCTGGGGGCATAAATTGAGATAACATAAAAAAGACACCACAGTGACAATTTTTCCAGAATTTATGCCTTTGCGCGTTTGGCCAAAATCATATTTTTACAAAAAAAGTTAGCCAATTTAGTCTCAGTCTATCATTTCACAAAACTTGACGAGATACTCTAGATGATAAATTGGACACTTTGGAGCTCGTTGGTGACGAAAAATAGATTAAGAATAAAAGTGAAAAACAAAATTTTCCTAAAAATTGTTCCAATCATCTTGTTTGTGTCCTTACCCCTAAACATTCGGAGGTCCAGACAATATTTATTTACACATGGAATAGACACTCTAGATGCAGATTTTGGTATACTGAATGTAATGATATTGCTTTATTTGGTACGATATCTGGAGTCAGCTATTGAGATAACTGATAAAAAAGAGGAACAACAAGTGACATTTTTTATAAGAGAGACTATATTAAGATAGTGGTAATTTATGCTTCGCATTTGGCCAAAATCATATTTTCCAAATAGTTTGGCCATTTAGTCCTCAGTCTATCAGTTCACACTTGACGGGATAATCTAGATGAATAAATTGACAGGAGTTGTTGTGGTTTATTTGGAGCTCAGAGGTGACAGAACAAGTAGATAATATAAGTGTGAAACACCCATTCTACGAAGAAGTGTTCCCTAAAAACTTGTTTTGTGTCCTACTACTACTTAACAGTGAGTCCCAGAACAATCAGTTTACAGATGTATGGAAAGGCTAGATGTAGAGTAGTTAAACTGGATGTCTGATTTGGCATAAGTTGTAACAATCTGAGGGCAACAATTGAGATTACGTAAAAATGACCACAAGTGATAATTTGCTGATTAATGTCCTTACGCGTTTGGCCAAATATATTTTGCAACCAAGCGGCCAATTTATTCTCAGTCTATCATTTCAGACTTGAGGAGAGACTCTAGATGATAAATTTGACATTTTGAGGCTCGTTGGTGACAGAACAATAGCTATAGGAAAATAAAAGTGAAGAACAAATTTTACGAAAATTGTTCGTTCCTAACTTGTTTGTCTCCTACCACTAACCCGTGAGTCCCAGACAATTATATTCACAGATCAACATATCGCTAGATGCAGAGTTGGTACGAATGTCTGATTTGCCATTTTGGTTCAATCTGGGGCCATTAATTTGGCTAACATAAAATGACCACAAGTGACATTTTCCCACAATTTATTCCTATCGCGTTTGGCTCAAAATCATAGTTGCCTGAAGTTGCCATTTAGGTTCTTCAGTCTATCATTTTTCACTCACTTTGGCGAGATATCTACTATATTGAAGAGAATTGAACCTTTTGAGCTCATAGGTGCCAGAAAAATAGACAGTATATAAGTGAAAAACAAATTTTTACAAAGAATGTTTTGGTACCAACTTGTGTTGTGTCCCTGAACCTATCGTAACATTGTATTCCGCTTAGTACTATTATTTTTCCGATGAATAGACACGCCTAGAATGCAGAGAAATATAATAAACTGGATGTCTGATGCATTTTTTTGTGTACAATCTTAGGCCACCGATTGATGATAACATAAAAATGACCACACAGTGTATAATGTTTGCAGGGAATTTATATCTCTCACGCGTTTGGGCTTACATATTACTATTTGCAAAAAAAGTTGCCGGCAAATTTCAACAAGAGAATAAATCATGAATCGATCCTTTCACAAACTTGACGATAGACTCTAGTACAGTACTGATAATAATGTTGGTTTACACTGTTGTGCAGGTTTTTTCTCGGTTGTTGATAGAAAAATGGATAGGTTAAAAGTTTGAAAAACAAATTTTACAAAGAATTTGTTTCCGATATACTATACTGTTTGTGTCCTTACACCACTTAAACATTGAGTTCCCAGGACATAATGATTTTACGGCATAGAACATAGAACACGCTAGATGCTAGAGGTTATAATTTTAAGCCTGAATGTTCTGATTTGTGGCATTTTGGGTACAATACGGCTGGTAGTGCCAGAGAATTGAGCTCACATAAAAATGGCCTAGAAGTGACCAATGTTTTCAGAGAATCTATGCATTTTTCTCGTTGTTTCGCCTCAAGAATGCATATTTTCATTAAAAGTTGCTTCGCATTAGAGTCTGCAGTTCTATCATTTCCTGTCACTTGAAGGTAAGCGTACCATCTAAGTAGACGAATTGACAACCTTTGAAGCTCTTAGGTGCCATAATCCAATAGATAAAAGTATAAAGTGATTTAAAACTAAATGTAACCTCTAATGTTTCTGTAAAGAACACTGGAGAATCTTATCAGTCTGGATGTCGGTGATCAGCTTGTTTGTGTCTCTAGTTACCACTCAAACATTGAGTCCAGAACAGTTTAATTTTACCCATGAATAGACACGCTAGATGCGGAAGTATGTAAAACTGGATGTCTGATTTGCATTTTTGTTGCAATTCCTGGGGCCATCACAAGTTGGGGGATTAAAAATATCAAATTTGCCACAAGGGTGCTCGACAATTTTGCAGAATTTATGCCCTTCGCGTTGGACCAAAAGTACATATTTGCTATAAAAGTTCCGAGGGGATTTAGTCTCGGGAGTCTATCATTGTCGTGGTAGCTAATACTTGTGTATACCTTCGAGATAACTCTAGATGATAAATGGACAACTTTGAGGAAACTACGGGTTGGGGACCGAAAAATAGACGTAGTGGTCAAAGTAGAAAAACAAATTTTTAGCAAAGGACATATGTTCCAATCACCTTGTTTTGGTTCTAACGCGTAAACATTGAGGGAACTCCCTCAGACCAATTTATTTTAGTTCACAATGCATAGACAACGCTAGATGGCCGTAATTGTTAACTGGGATGTGATGATTGTGGCATTTTTGTACAATCTTGGGGCTACATTTGATATACATAAAAATGACCACCAGTTACTGGTATTTTCTCGTACTCATAGACATTTATCGCCGTTTTGCGTATTTGGCAAAAAATCCGTATTTTTTCAAAAAAACCAAAAAAAAAAGTTTACAAATTTAGATTCCCTCAGTCGAATCATTTCACACGTGACTGACTATACTCTAGATGATAAATTCGGGTGTATACTGTTGGAGCTCATAGGATGACGAGAAAAATAGATAATAGAAAGATAGTACCATAAACAAATTTTACGAGGAAATGGTTACTAAGGCAACTAATCTGTGTCTTACGCACTGAAAGCAGTGAGTTCGCTCCAGACAATAATTTTACCACGATGAAATCAGACACGCTAGAATGGCCTGAGTTATTTAAACTGTATGTCCTGATTTGAACATTTGGTACAATCCTGGGGGCCAACAATATTGAGGATAACATAAAGAACATTGGCCACATAGCTGGCCTTTTTCCCACACATTTATGCATTTACGCCTCCGTTTTTGTTGGTCCAAACATAATGGAGGGATATAGCTAAACTATAAAGTGCCAATTTAGTCTCAGTCCTATCATCTTCACGATTCCTTTGGGAAATACGAGATTACTCCTAGGATGCATAAATTAGGAAACACTTTTTGAGGCTCAATTGTTTGAACCGCAAATTGGACGGGCAATAAAAGTGACGAAACAAATTTTTACCGAACGAACTTGTCCATACGATCAACTTGTTTGGTGTGCTCTACCTACTAAACAGTGAGTCCTAAGACAATTATTTTTTTTTTTTTATATTTTGTTCACGAAGAGCATAGACACTTTCCGGCCTTGATGATGCAGATGGTGAAATCTAGGGGCACAATTGAGATTACATAAAAATGACCATTTTGGGAATTTATTGCTGACTTGATACATATTCTGGTTTGGCTATCATACGACCGTGCCAAGTTATGAGATAATTTATGTCTCCAGTCAGTTGTTTCACACTTGAAACTAGATTAAGCTAGTTAATAAAATTTTGACATTTCGCACATCGTTGTAAGTGACCATCTTTGCGGAAAAAGTGAGGGATCTGCTTTACACAAGAATTGTTCCAAGCAATTATATTATTGGTCAGAATACTAAACATTGAGTCCCCGACAATTATTCCGTTTGTGGATAGACACATATAGTAGAGTAGTTCAACTGGATGTCTGATTTAGCAGGTCTGTACATAAGTGTAAAACAATTGAGGATAACGTAGAAATGACAACAAGTTGACAATTCTGCAGAATTATAAACCAATCTTGTTTGGCCAATAATCATATTTTCGCTAACAGTTTTTGCCTATATAGTCTCAGTGTAGTATGTCACACTTGACGAGATACTTGTATAATGATAAATTAGACGCGTAGGAGTTCATAGGTGACAGAAAAATAGATAAGATAAAAGTGAAAAAACAATTATTACGAAGTCATGTTCATACAGCTGTTAGTGTCCTAACACTAGACAGTGAGTCCCAGGCTAGTAATTTAAACTAAATGGACAACGCTAGATCAGAGTCAATTGTACAGGATCCAGATTTGGCATCACTATACAATCTGGGCGCAACAATTGAGATATAACATACAAAGTGACGCTCTAGTGCGCTATTTTCCACAATGCTATGCTATTCGCGTTGGCTCGAGACATCGATTGAATTTATTTTTCCATAAAAGTTCCGGTTTTATATGTAGTTCTGTCGTCTGTCATGTTGCACAGGCTTTGACAGTAGACACTCTAGGTGAAGAAATTGGACAACTTGGAGGGCTTCATAGGTTATCCTAGAAAATAGATAGGAGAAAAGTGAAGAAACAAAACATTTGACTATGTAGTAAGATGTTTTCTTAACGGAACCTGTGTTGTATCCTTAGTGGATAAACCTCTAACTGAGAACAGTGAGTTCCGGACAATTATTTTACACTGAATGATATTTTGATCGATTCACGTCTATTATGGCAAGAATAGATCGAACTGGATTGTCTGTACTTTGTGCATTTATTTGTGCAATCTTGGCTGGGGGCCACAAATTAAGTATAACATAAAAATGGCCTGCTAATTGAACATATTGTGCAGATATTATATGTCTTTACTGCGAGTTCGGCCTATAAATATATTTGTATATTTGCAGAAAAAGTTGGGGGTCCATTTTAAGCCTTCTCATTGTCTATTGCTGTTTCACACTTGAAGAGATACTCTAGAATGAGAAATGGACCTTTTGGAGCTCTATAGGTGACAGAAAAACTAATAAGATAAAAAGTGAAAAACAAATGTTACCAAAAATGTTCCCTACTCTTGTTTGTGTCCTACCACTAAACATGGTGAGTCCCAGACAATTATTTTACACATGAATAGACACGCTAGATGCAGAGTAGGTAAACTGAATGTCTGATTTGGCATTTTGGTACAATCTGGGGGCAACAATTGAGATAACATAAAAATGACCACAAGTGACATTTTTCCCAGAATTTATGCCTTTCGCGTTTGGCCAAAATCATATTTTCCAAAAAGTTGCCAATTTAGTCTCAGTCTATCATTTCACACTTGACGAGATACTCTAGATGAGAAATTGGACACTTTGGAGCTCATAGGTGACAGAAAAATAGAGATAAGATAAAAGTGAAAAACAAAATTTTACGAAGAAATGTTCCTAACAACTTGTTTGTGTCCTACCACTAAAAACAGTGAGTCCCAGACAATTATTATTTTACACATGAATAGACACGCTAGATGCAGAGTAGTTAAACTGGATGTCTGATTTGGCATTTTTGTACAATCTGGGGGCAACAATTGAGATAACATAAAAAAATGACCACAAGTGACAATTTTGCAGAATTTATGCCTTTTCGCGTTTTGGCAAAATCATATTTTCCAAAAAGTTGCCAATTTAGTCTCAGTCTATCATTTCACACACTTGACGAGATACTCTAGATGAGAAATTGGACACTTTGGAGCTCGTTGGTGACAGAAAAAATAGATAAGATAAAAGTGAAAAACAAATTTTTACGAAGAAATGTTCCTAACAACTTGTTTGTGTCCTACCACTAAACATTGAGTCCCAGACAATTATTTTACACATGAATAGACACGCTAGATGCAGAGTAGTTAAAAACTGAATGTCTGATTTGGCATTTTTGTACAATCTGGGGGCAACAATTGAGATAACATAAAAATGACCACAAGTGACAATTTTGCAGAATTTATGCCTTTCGCGTTTGGCCAAAATCATATTTTCAAAAAAGTTGCCAATTTAGTCTCAGTCTATCATTTCACACTTGACGAGATACTCTAGATGATAAATTGGACACTTTGGAGCTCGTTGGTGACAGAAAAATAGATAAGATAAAAGTGAAAAAACAAATTTTACGAAGAATTGTTCCTAACAACTTGTTTGTGTCCTACCACTAAACATTGAGTCCCAGACAATTATTTTACACATGAATAGACACGCTAGATGCAGAGTAGTTAAACTGGATGTCTGATTTGGCATTTTTGTACAATCTGGGGGCAACAATTGAGATAACATAAAAATGACCACAAGTGACAATTTTGCAGAATTTATGCCTTACGCGTTTGGCCAAAATAATATTTTCAAAAAAGTTGCCAATTTAGTCTCAGTCTATCATTTCACACTTGACGAGATACTCTAGATGATAAATTGGACACTTTGGAGCTCATGGGTGACAGAAAATAGATAAGATAAAAGTGAAAAACAAATTTTACGAAGAAATGTTCCTAACAACTTGTTTGTGTCCTACCACTAAACATTGAGTCCCAGACAATTATTTTACACATGAATAGAACGCTAGATGCAGAGTAGGTAAACTGGATGTCTGATTTGGCATTTTTTGTACAATCTGGGGGCAACAATTGAGATAACATAAAAATGACCACAAGTGACAATTTTTGCAGAATTTATGCCTTTCGCGTTTGGCCAAAATCATATTTTCCAAAAAAGTTGCCAATTTAGTCTCAGTCTATCATTTCACACTTGACGAGATACTCTAGATGATAAATTGGACACTTTGGAGCTCGTTGGTGACAGAAAAATAGATAAGATAAAAGTGAAAAACAAATTTTACGAAGAAATTGTTCCTAACAACTTGTTTGTGTCCTACCACTAAACATTGAGTCCCAGACAATTATTTTACACATGAATAGACACGCTAGATGCAGAGTAGGTAAACTGGATGTCTGATTTGGCATTTTTGTACAATCTGGGGGCAACAATTGAGATAACATAAAAATGACCACAAGTGACAATTTTTCCAGAATTTATGCCTTTCGCGTTTTGGCCAAAATCATATTTTCCAAAAAGTTGCCAATTTAGTCTCAGTCTATCATTTCACACTTGACGAGATACTCTAGATGAGAAATTGGACACTTTGGAGCTCATAGGTGACAGAAAAATAGATAAGATAAAAGTGAAAAAACAAATTTTACGAAGAAATGTTCCTAACAACTTGTTTTGTGTGTCCTACCACTAAACAGTGAGTCCCAGACAATTATTTTACACATGAATAGACACGCTAGATGCAGAGTAGTTAAACTGAATGTCTGATTTGGCATTTTTGTACAATCTGGGGGCAACAAATTGAGATAACATAAAAAATGACCACAAGTGACAATTTTTCAGAATTTATGCCTTTCGCGTTTGGCCAAAATCATATTTTTCCAAAAAGTTGCCAATTTAGTCTCAGTCTATCATTTCACACTTGACGAGATACTCTAGATGAGAAATTGGACACTTTGGAGCTCATAGGTGACAGAAAAATAGATAAGATAAAAGTGAAAAACAAATTTTACGAAGAAATGTTCCTAACAACTTGTTTGTGTCCTACCACTAAACAGTGAGTCCCAGACAATTATTTTACACATGAATAGACACGCTAGATGCAGAGTAGTTAAACTGAATGTCTGATTTGGCATTTTTTGTACAATCTGGGGGCAACAATTGAGATAACATATAAAAATGACCACAAGTGACATTTTTGCCAGAATTTATGCCTTTCGCGTTTGGCCAAAATCATATTTTCCAAAAAGTTGCCAATTTAGTCTCAGTCTATCATTTCACACTTGACGAGATACTCTAGATGAGAAATTGGACACTTTGGAGCTCATAGGTGACAGAAAAATAGATAAGATAAAAGTGAAAAACAAAATTTTACGAAGAAATGTTCCTAACAACTTGTTTGTGTCCTACCACTAAACAGTGAGTCCCAGACAATTATTTTACACATGAATAGACACGCTAGATGCAGAGTAGTTAAACTGATGTGTCTGATTTGGCATTTTTGTACAATCTGGGGGCAACAATTGAGATAACATAAAAATGACCACAAGTGACATTTTTCCAGAATTTATGCCTTTCGCGTTTGGCCAAAATCATATTTTCAAAAAAAGTTGCCAATTTAGTCTCAGTCTATCATTTCACACTTGACGAGATACTCTAGATGAGAAATTGGACACTTTGGAGCTCATAGGTGTCAGAAAAATAGATAAGATAAAAGTGAAAAACAAATTTTACGAAGAAATGTTTGTAACAACTTGTTTGTGTCCTACCACGAAACAGTGAGTCCCAGACAATTATTTTACACATGAATAGACACGCTAGATGCAGAGTAGTTAAACTGGATGTCTGATTTGGCATTTTTGTACAATCTGGGGGCAACAATTGAGATAACATAAAAATGACCACAAGTGACAATTTTGCAGAATTTATGCCTTTCGCGTTTGGCCAAAATCATATTTTCCAAAAAGTTGCCAATTTAGTCTCAGTCTATCATTTCACACTTGACGAGATACTCTAGATGAGAAATTGGACACTTTGGAGCTCATAGGTGACAGAAAAATAGATAAAGATAAAAGTGAAAAACAAATTTTACGAAGAAATGTTCCTAACAACTTGTTTGTGTCCTACCACTAAACAGTGAGTCCCAGACAATTATTTTACACATGAATAGACACGCTAGATGCAGAGTAGTTAAACTGGATGTCTGATTTGCATTTTTTGTACAATCTGGGGGCAACAATTGAGATAACATAAAAATGACCACAAGTGACAATTTTTCAGAATTTATGCCTTTCGCGTTTGGCCAAAATCATATTTTCCAAAAAGTTGCCAATTTAGTCTCAGTCTATCATTTCACACTTGACGAGATACTCTAGATGAGAAATTGGACACTTTGGAGCTCGTTGGTGACAGAAAAATAGATAAGATAAAAGTGAAAAAACAAATTTTACGAAGAAATGTTCCTAACAACTTGTTTGTGTCCTACCACTAAACAGTGAGTCCCAGACAATTATTTTACACATGAATAGACACGCTAGATGCAGAGTAGTTAAACTGGATGTCTGATTTGGCATTTTTGTACAATCTGGGGGCAACAATTGAGATAACATAAAAATGACCACAAGTGACATTTTTTTCCAGAATTTATGCCTTTCGCGTTTGGCCAAAATCATATTTTCAAAAAAGTTGCCAATTTAGTCTCAGTCTATCATTTCACACTTGACGAGATACTCTAGATGAGAAATTGGACACTTTGGAGCTCGTTGGTGACAGAAAAATAGATAAGATAAAAGTGAAAAACAAATTTTACGAAGAAATGTTCCTAACAACTTGTTTGTGTCCTACCACTAAACAGTGAGTCCCAGACAATTATTTTACACATGAATAGACACGCTAGATGCAGAGTAGTTAAACTGGATGTCTGATTTGGCATTTTTGTACAATCTGGGGCAACAATTGAGATAACATAAAAATGACCACAAGTGACATTTTTTCCAGAATTTATATGCCTTTCGCGTTTGGCCACAACAATTAAGATAACATAAAAATGACCACAAGTGACATTTTTCCAGTATTTATGCCCTTCGCGTTTGGCCAAAATCATATTTTCCAAAAAGTTGACAATTTAGTCTCAGTCTATCATTTCACACTTGACGAGATACTCTAGATGAGAAATTGGATACTTTGGAGCTCGTTGGTGACAGAAAAATAGATAAGATAAAAGTGAAAAACAAATTTACGAAAAATTGTTCCTAACAACTTGTTTGTGTCCTACCACTAAACAGTGAGTCCCAGACAATTATTTTACACATGAATAGATACGCTAGATGCAGAGTTGGTAAACTGAATGTCTGATTTGGCATTTTGGTTCAATCTGGGGCCAACAATTGAGATAACATAAAAATGACCACAAGTGACATTTTCCCACAATTTATGCCTTTCGCGTTTGGCCAAAATCATATTTTCCAAAAAAGTTGCCAATTTAGTCTCAGTCTATCATTTCACACTTGACGAGATACTCTAGATGAGAAAATGGACACTTTGGAGCTCATAGGTGTCAGAAAAATAGATAAGATAAAAGTGAAAAACAAATTTTACGAAGAAATGTTTGTAACAACTTGTTTGTGTCCTACCACGAAACAGTGAGTCCCAGACAATTATTTTACACATGAATAGACACGCTAGATGCAGAGTAATTAAACTGGATGTCTGATTTAAAATTTTTTACAATCTTAGGGCAACAATTGAGATAACATAAAAATGACCACAAGTGACAATTTTGCAGAATTTATGCCTCACGCGTTTGGCCAAAATAATATTTGCAAAAAAGTTGCCAATTTATTTTCAGTCTATCATTTCACACTTGACGAGATACTCTAGATGATAAATTGGACACTTTGGAGCTCGTTGGTGACCGAAAAATAGATAGGATAAAAGTGAAAAACAAATTTTACGAAGAATTGTTCCTAACAACCTGTTTGTGTCCTACCACTAAACATTGAGTCCCAGACAATTATTTTACACATGAATAGACACGCTAGATGCAGAATAGGTAAACTGGATGTCTGATTTGGCCTTTTTGTACAATCTGGGGGCAACAATTGAGATAACATAAAAATGGCCACAAGTGACAATTTTGCAGAATTTATGCCTTTCGCGTTTCGCCAAAATCATATTTTCCAAAAAGTTGCCAGTTTAGTCTCAGTCTATCATTTCACACTTGAAGAGATACTCTAGATGAGAAATTGGACACTTTGGAGCTCATAGGTGACAGAAAAATAGATAAGATAAAAGTGAAAAACAAATGTTACCAAGAAATGTTCCTAACATCTTGTTTGTGTCCTACCACTAAACATTGAGTCCCAGACAATTATTTTACACATGAATAGACACGCTAGATGCAGAGTAGGTAAACTGAATGTCTGATTTGGCATTTTTGTACAATCTGGGGGCAACAATTGAGAAAATATAAAAATGGCCACAAGTGACAATTTTCCAGAATTTATGCCTTTCGCGTTTGGCCAAAATCATATTTTCCAAAAAGTTGCCAATTTAGTCTCAGTCTATCATTTCACACTTGACGAGATACTCTAGATGAGAAATTGGACACTTTGGAACTCATAGGTGACAGAAAAATAGATAAGATAAAAGTGAAAAACAAATTTTACGAAGAAATGTTCCTAACAACTTGTTTGTGTTCTACCATAAAACAGTGAGTCCCAGACAATTATTTTACACATGAATAGACACGCTAGATGCAGAGTAGTTAAACTGGATGTCTGATTTGGCATTTTTGTACAATCTGGGGGCAACAATTAAGATAACATAAAAATGACCACAAGTGACATTTTTCCAGTATTTATGCCCTTCGCGTTTGGCCAAAATCATATTTTCCAAAAAGTTGCCAATTTAGTCTCAGTCTATCATTTCACACTTGACGAGATACTCTAGATGAGAAATTGGACACTTTGGAGCTCGTTGGTGACAGAAAAATAGATAAGATAAAAGTGAAAAACAAATTTTACGAAGAAATGTTCCTAACAACTTGTTTGTGTCCTACCACTAAACAGTGAGTCCCAGACAATTATTTTACACATGAATAGACACGCTAGATGCAGAGTTGGTAAACTGAATGTCTGATTTGGCATTTTTGTACAATCTGGGGGCAACAATTGAGATAACATAAAAATGACCACAAGTGACAATTTTTATAGAATTTATGCCTTTCGCGTTTGGCCAAAATCATATTTTCCAAAAAGTTGCCAATTTAGTCTCAGTCTATCATTTCACACTTGACGAGATACTCTAGATGAGAAATTGGACACTTTGGAGCTCGTTGGTGACAGAAAAATAGATAAGATAAAAGTGAAAAACAAATTTTACGAAGAAATGTTCCTAACAACTTGTTTGTGTCCTACCACTAAACAGTGAGTCCCAGACAATTATTTTACACATGAATAGACACGCTAGATGCAGAGTAGTTAAACTGGATGTCTGATTTGGCATTTTTTGTACAATCTGGGGGCAACAATTGAGATAACATAAAAATGACCACAAGTGACATTTTTCCAGAATTTATGCCTTTCGCGTTTGGCCAAAATCATATTTTCCAAAAAGTTGCCAATTTAGTCTCAGTCTATCATTTCACACTTGACGAGATACTCTAGATGAGAAATTGGACACTTTGGAGCTCGTTGGTGACAGAAAAATAGATAAGATAAAAGTGAAAAACAAATTTTACGAAGAAATGTTCCTAACAACTTGTTTGTGTCCTACCACTAAACAGTGAGTCCCAGACAATTATTTTACACATGAATAGACACGCTAGATGCAGAGTAGTTAAACTGGATGTCTGATTTGGCATTTTTGTACAATCTGGGGCAACAATTGAGATAACATAAAAATGACCACAAGTGACAATTTTCCAGAATTTATGCCTTTCGCGTTTGGCCAAAATCATATTTTCCAAAAAGTTGCCAATTTAGTCTCAGTCTATCATTTCACACTTGACGAGATACTCTAGATGAGAAATTGGACACTTTGGAGCTCGTAGGTGACAGAAAAATAGATAAGATAAAAGTGAAAAACAAATTTTACGAAGAAATTGTTCCTAACAACTTGTTTGTGTCCTACCACTAAACAGTGAGTCCCAGACAATTATTTTACACATGAATAGACACGCTAGATGCAGAGTAGGTAAACTGAATGTCTGATTTGGCATTTTTGGTACAATCTGGGGGCAACAATTGAGATAACATAAAAATGACCACAAGTGACATTTTTGCAGAATTTATGCCTTTCGCGTTTGGCCAAAATCATATTTTCCAAAAAGTTGCCAATTTAGTCTCAGTCTATCATTTCACACTTGACGAGATACTCTAGATGAGAAATTGGACACTTTGGAGCTCATAGGTGACAGAAAAATAGATAAGATAAAAGTGAAAAACAAATTTTACGAAGAAATGTTCCTAACAACTTGTTTGTGTCCTACCACTAAACAGTGAGTCCCAGACAATTATTTTACACATGAATAGACACGCTAGATGCAGAGTAGGTAAACTGGATGTCTGATTTGGCATTTTTGTACAATCTGGGGGCAACAATTGAGATAACATAAAAATGACCACAAGTGACAATTTTGCAGAATTTATGCCTTTCGCGTTTGGCCAAAATCATATTTTCCAAAAAGTTGCCAATTTAGTCTCAGTCTATCATTTCACACTTGACGAGATACTCTAGATGATAAATTGGACACTTTGGAGCTCGTTAGGTGACTGAAAAATAGATAAGATAAAAGTGAAAAACAAATTGTACGAAGAAATGTTCCTAACAACTTGTTTGTGTCCTACCACTAAACATTGAGTCCCAGACAATTATTTTACACATGAATAGACACGCTAGATGCAGAGTAGGTAAACTGAATGTCTGATTTGGCATTTTTGTACAATCTGGGGGCAACAATTGAGATAACATAAAAATGACCACAAGTGACAATTTTTGCAGAATTTATGCCTTTCGCGTTTGGCCAAAATCATATTTTCCAAAAAGTTGCCAATTTAGTCTCAGTCTATCATTTCACACTTGACGAGATACTCTAGATGAGAAATTGGACACTTTGGAGCTCATAGGTGACAGAAAAATAGATAAGATAAAAGTGAAAAACAAATTTTACGAAGAAATGTTCCTAACAACTTGTTTGTGTCCTACCACTAAACAGTGAGTCCCAGACAATTATTTTACACATGAATAGACACGCTAGATGCAGAGTAGTTAAACTGGAATGTCTGATTTGGCATTTTTGTACAATCTGGGGGCAACAATTGAGATAACATAAAAATGACCACAAGTGACAATTTTCCAGAATTTAGGCCTTTCGCGTTTGGCCAAAATCATATTTTCCAAAAAGTTGCCAATTTAGTCTCAGTCTATCATTTCACACTTGACGAGATACTCTAGATGAGAAATTGGACACTTTGGAGCTCGTTGGTGACAGAAAAATAGATAAGATAAAAGTGAAAAACAAATTTTACGAAGAAATGTTCCTAACAACTTGTTTGTGTTCTACCATAAAACAGTGAGTCCCAGACAATTATTTTACACATGAATAGACACGCTAGATGCAGAGTAGTTAAACTGGATGTCTGATTTGGCATTTTTGTACAATCTGGGGGCAACAATTAAGATAACATAAAAATGACCACAAGTGACATTTTTCCAGTATTTATGCCCTTCGCGTTTGGCCAAAATCATATTTTCAAAAAGTTGACAATTTAGTCTCAGTCTATCATTTCACACTTGACGAGATACTCTAGATGAGAAATTGGATACTTTGGAGCTCGTTGGTGACAGAAAAATAGATAAGATAAAAGTGAAAAACAAATTTTACGAAAAAATTGTTCCTAACAACTTGTTTGTGTCCTACCACTAAACAGTGAGTCCCAGACAATTATTTTACACATGAATAGATACGCTAGATGCAGAGTTGGTAAACTGAATGTCTGATTTGGCATTTTGGTTCAATCTGGGGCCAACAATTGAGATAACATAAAAATGACCACAAGTGACATTTTCCCACAATTTATGCCTTTCGCGTTTGGCCAAAATCATATTTTCCAAAAAGTTGCCAATTTAGTCTCAGTCTATCATTTCACACTTGACGAGATACTCTAGATGAGAAAATGGACACTTTGGAGCTCATAGGTGTCA
>CAJHNH020005921.1:0-16519 GCA_905116865.2 Candidula unifasciata | reverse complement strand
TACACGTGCAGACTGGCTTGAGAGGTGGTCAAGGAATACTGGGCCGTGCGGCAGCTGTAGTTGCAGTGGGAGCACAGGTCGCTGCCCAGGGCTGCCTCGCGATGAAGTCTGGCTGCACCGGGGGAAACAATTGTTCCAATAATCGTAGCTAAGCAAAGTGAAGTAAACTACAATGAGGTAAAAAGTATTAGGAAAACAAAGTAAGGAAAAGGCAATTTGGAAAAGTAAAGTGAAGTGAGATATAGTAAACTAAAATACTATCACGTAAAGCGAGGTAAACTACACTGTAGTAAAGTGAAGTAGGTCTAAGTTAAATAAGGCAAAGTAAAGGGCAGGCAAGTAATGTAAAGCTCACCAAATGTAGGGTGTATGCAGGATAACATCTGTCGGAAGCTGCATTCCAACTCGCTGTACATCGGCCAATCTTCTGCATAAGAGAAGGTAGATAGTTATGTGTTGAATACGAGTTTCTCCTTGTGGGTTCTGGAGCCCCATTGTGGAGACAACAAGAACAGACCCACTGCTTCCCCAAGAAGCATGTCTTAAGAGTCGACCTGGGAGCTTCTTTCGAAGTCTGTGTGCAACTGCATGAGAGGCAAGGAACAAACAGTCTGCATACGCATAAGTCAGATATCTAAAACGGATGTGCACACAGCACTCTGGTTCTGGAACAGGACTAGAATTCAGAGATGGACGAACAACCAGAACTTTCCGCCGCAGTTTACAGCTGGTGAACGCGAGGAAGGAAAAGAAGAAAACGAATTATTGATGAAATAATGATTGATGATGACGGGCACCTTTTCGTCTTTTCATACAGTAGTTCTATATGGGGCTATGGGAAGGTATGGAAACCACAGCCAATGGATGGTTCGTGTGACTAACAAGATCCGCCGGCCGGTTTCATGGCAAGTAGCTGGTTGTGTTGTAGAGACTATTGGTTTCCCATGCTTCATCAACTCACTCTTGGCCTGCCATGTTTACGCAGAAGGAAAGGTAATACCAATACCTTTGGAACAAAGCCCGCTGCAGAAGCTGTCAAATCAGCATCTAAGGAGCATGCGTTTACAGAGTACCCCTTCCAGTTACGAACACAACCTACAGATTCAAGCAACTACAAACCTCAATAATGAAAACATTGATGAAATAACAGTTTTAGTTAGTTAGTCAACAGATTATCATCATTGTACATCAAACCATCCAGTCCATAAGTGCTCAGATCCCCTCTTCAGTATCTCTCTAGAATGTAGTGGCTTGTGACACCAGTTATGTGTTGGTTTACTATTCTTCTTTGGGCCCCTCTGTAGCGCTCTTGTCTGGCTTCATCTCTTTTGATGTTATTTTGGTGTTGTCTCGTCAGTGTTGCAGATTCACAAACATTACTTGATTCGTTTAATCGAGCTGTTCTCAGAGGGCATTTAGTATATCAGCCCTGTCGATTGCTCGTCCGTTTCCCACGTGAGCATCAATTGCAAGTCTGTTAGCTCTTTTATTGCCCTTTACACCAGCATACGGCGGAACAAATATGAATCTAATTTTTATCAGCCTAGATGTATTTAGGGACCACCCATTTTCTTCGTATGCAAACCTTCTCCATCTTCTTGAGCATATTCAATGAGTCGGTGAGAAAGCATGCCCGGATCAAAGTCTGTGTTTCTAGCCAGGCTATTGCTTTAGTTGCTGCCATGACCTTCACAGTCAAACTGCCTGTCGTCAAGGCGAAGGCACCGCAGTCTTGTTTGACAGTTCTCCCTCCGACCTCAACCGTAAATGCCTACAAACTCCTGACATTTCGAGTGACAGACCCGTTAACAGTTACGTTTTTTTTTTTTTAATCAAGGTCTTTATTTCTTTAATGACGGTAATCAACGGTACATTACCGCGATCGTTTGAAGGTAACATTTGCATTTACAACACCACTGTAATAAACAGTCTGTGGCGAGCACAGGCACCATTTTGTTCTGAAACAAGTCCGGTTTATTTATATATCTTCTTATTCCAAACACTTAAAAAAAAAAAAAACATTGCGTTTTTTTTTATCGCCATGAGATTTTCTTAGATCATTTTGCTGTCAGTAGTTTGCCTTTGATCTCTAAACGCCTATGTCGGTTTCGAAATCAGTGGGAAGCGTTTTGCAGCTGTCTGCTGCTGACTTTTTACCCTGGTATTCAAGATTTGGATACTGCGTACACAATCCGCAAACTACATTTCTAATGCTATAAAAACAACACAAATCTTTCAGACATCTAGTTTATTAACCGTCAATACTATCAAATCAATCTACTGGACGTAAATTTGCCTAGAGAAACCATACAACAGTCTGGGGCTACTTGGGTTGGTTTTGCAAGTCCTATAAAGGATACGCAACTGGCCTAACCTAATACTATCAAATGCGTTGCTTGGCTTGCTATACGAAAGAAAACAAATCATCACGATCAACCAGCATCCCTAAAACAGGAGCTTTAGGTTATAATTGTGACTAGGTTATGTGTGCCATATAAAATGGCTCCTCACTGCACGCCACCAAGTAGCTCTGAAAAAAACTTCTGTAGAGCAGATGTCATCAAAGGAGAGAGGTCCAGATACTGTTCTTACCTGCGAAAAGGTTATCTACCAGCCAGCCAATGAACGACCCTGTCGCCGATGAAAAAAGTTGTAAATTGACGGGACATTTTAGTTTCCTTTTTTCAAAAGATTAAAATGGATTATATGTGCGAGTCACTTTTCGTCCTGCTGTGAATTGACGGCGAGGAAAGACGTTTCACAACACATCTAGAACATAAGACAGCCGGTTTGAGCCGCTACACAATCTCGCAGCTGAATGACGAAATGGAGTGACTTTCGTGAGTTCTACCTTTCTTGCTAGTGTAGTCACGCACGCAGTGTTAACAGTTTTATCCTTATAATGCCGAATTCGAGAAATTTGGTGTTTTTGGAAAGTGTCTGGGGAAAAAAAAAACGTATTCGGCTTTTGGAGCCGATTTGTGTCATTTTTCCCTACGCAACCACGGTTTTTCAAAAATGTATGTGATTCCTAAGATCAAAATGGATAAATATACACAATATAGTTTTCAAAAAAAAATATTTTTATTTGATTGGTATTGGCTGGCATTAAAAAAAAAAGAACCTGCTTTGTGTTAGAGATGATAAAAAGTGACATCATTTCCCCTAATTTCCAGTCTAGACATTCACTCTCAGAAGACGCTGACAGGCTACTTAATTTCACTGTTCACCTTGATGAAGAAAATCTGGCTAACCTTAATTAACACTGTTAGTTGCAGCTACAAACACCAGGTCACACAAGTGCAAACAAAAACACATAATAATAAATTCTGGAAAGAGGCAAGGCTCACTCACCGTCGAGTCTGAGAGAGCAGTTGCAAACATTAATGGTGTTGCTGAAGACGCACAAGGAGATACAGGTCTCTCTACTGTAGACAAGGTTGTTGTTGTTGTCGGCTGGCGCTTGGTCGGTGCAGTAATTCTCTCCGAAAGATTTGTATGGGTAGGGTAGATGTGAGGTCTTGAATAGAGCACATACAGATAGAAAAGTCATGGAATCGAAGTTGAATGTGAGTGTTGAGTTATAGTCCATTCAGAAATTCGTGTACATAAGTAGATTTTAATATTTTGGAAATTAGGGGACCGATTGTAATGAAATTGTGTAAGCTTTTTCACCATACATATTTTCATAACGAAACCATCCTGACAGAGATTTGGAAGGGGTTTTTTCCCCATTTTTTTGTTCAGGAAGTAATATTGATTAGCACACTAACGGGTTCAACATGGGGTCAATGAAAAATTATGCAATTTCACGATTTTTCTTGCGCAAAGTCATACTGTTAGTGAAATAATACATCGCTCAACGTTGTTTAGTTAAAAACATATTTGTAAATTATGTGTTGAGTTACCTGGCTTGTCAAAGCTGACATAAAAATCAATCAAAATAATGTTTCTCTGTTGTAAATTTAAACAGAGAAGACACAAACAACAGATTGTACAATTAATCGTCTGGCAAATTTCGCTGTCCTTCGTCGGGTGCATACTAAAGAAACAGTTACATACACTAAATAGCTAAGTGAATCCTTTATAACCGAAGTACAAATTCAATAGCACGCTATCTTTTAAAATCAGGACACACTGTAACCAAGGGCAACGCATTTCAAATTCTCTGCAAGTCAGCCAATAGCAGAACGCTGATTTCTTTAAGCTGTCGCGATTCGTCACCTCTGTCTGAACTCTGTATACATAGAGATATGGTTCTGATATAAAGGCTGTCCTGGTGTAAGAAAAAAAAAAACAAGTAGTTATGTTTGATCGTTGTTTAATGTGTACTTTAGTTATAAAGGATTTACTTATTTGCTTTATTCATTTAACTGTTACTGAGTATACACCTGACGAGATACAGCGAAATATGTCAGGCAATAAATTGTGCAATTTGTTGTTTGTGTCTTCTTTGTTCAAATAAAAGACAATCGATTTGAAAATGAATTTGAAGTGCAAATTGATAACTGTGCAGAAAGTTACAATATTATTGTAAAAGCACTTCGGCCGAGGATCTTCTTCTTCTGCGTTCATCCGAAGATGCAATTGCGTTGTGTCCGTTTACAGCATGGCTGCGACATTTGCACCTTTCGGCCAACACATCCGACTTCTGCGGGCATTTGTTGACCGGGTTAGCCTTCCCAGTCGGCCGAGGATCTAAGATGAGTCATTTATATTGTGGTATTCAGGACTTAGAGAAAAGACGAAAACTGACGCGATTGGTCTGGAAAGAGCATAACGTACTATGAAGATACGCCTCTGAAACAATTGAACACGAACTCGAAATATGTTTATTGTAAAATTTAAAATTTGATTTAACTTTTTTACAGTTATTAGAAAAGATCAAAATAATTGGCTGTTTTGCAAAATAGCATCTATGGACTAAAACGATGGATTTTCAAAGGCAGCATTCAAAGAATAACTGCGATCTGTAGTGAGTCTCATTTTCGCCCAGTTAATTTATGCCCGTCAGATGACGTCAGTATTAAATGTGAGTGGAATATTTTGACTATAACTGGGACGACATGGGAATTGTTGAGTCTAAACTTCACGGGAATTATAGAGAAATGCTGATAGTCAAACTTTGTAGAAAAATGCGAAGTACGATGAATCAAGGGCCAAATGGAATTTGTGAGACTGAAGGGACACGGAGTATTCGGGAAAAACGAAGCGGGGATTAGAAGGCTATATAATACCGTAGAAAGGACTGAGGGGCAATCTCGTTTGGACCCAGGAACAGAGTGCATGGACGACGGTGGATGATGTGTGGATTCAACATGTGTTTGAGTGTTTTTGTTTCTCCAACGTCCAACTTAGCCAAACAAGCTGGCGGGCAACATGTCTGCGGGTCGTGTTAGTTTTTCTGTCAGGACAGCTGTTGTGTTTTTCGTTCATGATGCTAGTGTAGGACGATTGTGATTTCGGATAGAAGGTAATAATTAACACTTTTGATATGTGAGTTATAATGTGTGCCTGGACAGTAGTCTATTTCATGTGCCGGCTGAGGAAGCCGCGAGTGGAAGATTAAAGTGCTGAAACAGTATCGTGTTGTTTTCCCAGTCGTCCATTTTTTGCTCGTCGTGTGATGTCGGTGTGTGAGATAGCAAGCGTGCGATGATGCGAGCCAGATAGAAGATAAAAGAAGGTCATCGCACGATCTAACGGGCATTTTTCGAGAAAAAATATTACAACCGTGTTCCTGAATTTCTGAACGGACTACAAAAATGCATCAAACAGACAAGTCATGCAGACAGACCCAGTCAGGTTGACACAGACAGCCGCATTTTGAGAAAAAGACACAGATAGTCGTACTGAAGTTACAGATAGACAGATCCAAGCAGACAAAATCAAATGGGCACACTTAGACAGACCCAGAAAAACAGACTGAAAGAGACAGATAGGCATACTCAGCAGACCGACTCAAACAGATACACTACGATAAATAGACAAAAAGATGCAACCAGTGTCGGGCATACATTTGACAGAAGGTATAGGTATACAAACACGGTTATACAGATAAATAACCCCAGCAGATACATAGACAGACCTACTCAACAGTCAAACTGAGGTACGTACACAGTCGGAATGACAAAGTGAGACAAAAAGACGACAGGAATCACTTAGAGTCAGATAAATGCTCTGATATCGTATTCAGACACAATAGATAACGGCATAAATTACCAGATACTGTCACTTTTTAGGCATTAAAAAAATCTACATGCACACACACACACACACACACACACACACACACACACACACGCGCGCGCGCGCAGTTGATAATTATTATATTTGTGCCAATTGTAAATATTTCACTAGTACCAACTTTGTTCTGCCAATACTAGATACTAACAGTCATAGAAGAACATAAACACAAGATTTACAACCTGTATAATGATTTGTATCAGCAATTTGACGTAAAAGACAAGAAGAGACAGAGTCACCAACGAAAACTTAAGAATAGTAGTGGGTTAAGGATCAGTAAATTATTTAGTTGACGATCAAAGAAACAAATGGTTTGGTCATCTGGACAGAATGGAACTAATTCAGCCAGCAGCTGCAGTGTAATACAGCAACCATCAAGGTAAGAGGCCTACCAAGAAAGAGATGGGCGGTGATTGTAAAAGAGACAGTACGGTACAATAACACAAAGTTACGCCACCAGCAAAAGACATAAAACTACATCTAACTTCTCTCTGAGACCCTCTACGGCATAACCAGCAGTGGGACAAAAGAAGAAGACTTAACCGATGAAACACTACCTGTTGATGACATATGTGATATTCTATGTACACACCTGGCGCAGGTGCACCCTGCCAAAAGTAGTAAACCCAGGTGGGATGAGGTATCCTTGTGTCAGGACGTCAGGGTACGTACCCGGATTGTGGAGAAGCACCTGAAACGTTCACAAACAGCTTCAGTTATAACCGGTGGCATTAAATAAACAAGCGACTGTTTGTTGAGCCAATAAAGGCTATAGTTGTGATGGGTGCCTGTGAGTTCTACAATAAACACACACACATATGCAAACACACGCATGCACAGATAATAGTAATGCCCGTTAATTAACTCTTTGAGTAAAAAAAAGATCCCCATGTCGGTTCCAGAGCCTTATTGTATGGAAAATAAGAATAGACCTACTAAATACCTATAAGTTTGTCGTAAAAGTTGACTAATTGGGAGCTTCCTTCGAATTCGGAGTGAATCTGCCGAAGAGGCAAGGAACCAACAGTCTGCATACAAATAAGTCAAATCTGTAAAACGGATGCACATGCAACACTCAGGTTTTTGAAAAAGTCCAAAAGTAGACGAACAACCAGAAACTTCCACTAGAATTTACCGCGGTGAATGCGAAGAAGAAGAAGAAGAAGAAGAAGAAGAAGAAGAAGAAGAAGAAGAAGAAGAAGAAGAAGAAGAAGAAGAAGAAGAAGAAGAAGAAGAAGAAGAAGAAGAAGAAGAAGAAGAAGAAGAAGAAGAAGAAGAAGAAGAAGAAGAAGAAGAAGAAAGAAGAAGAAGAAGAAGAAGAAGAAGAAGAAGAAGAAGAAGAAGAAGAAGAAGAAGAAGAAGAAGAAGAAGAAGAAGAAGAAGAAGAAGAAGAAGAAGAAGAAGAAGAAGAAGAAGAAGAAGAAAAAAGGAACTCACCCTGTGTTCATTTGTTACATTATAAATGGCCTACACTTTCTTTTTACTTTTACTACTTTGGGAGATCCTTGGCATAGTGGATAAGGTAGTCAGAACAACGATTGACGAAGACACAGACGAAGGTGATGCTACAGTGTACACGTATGGATCTGTTATTTCGGGAAATCTAAGTGCATAAGCATTCACCTTGATCTCAAGAGGGAAAAACCATAAAGGAGATAAAAGACGCCTTTGCTGTTGCAATTAGCAGCCTTACAATTGAAACGGTGAGTGTATCAAGAGCACTAGAATGGCTAGGTACTATGGAGTTCACAGCCGCATGCATACTTTGTGAGAGGGCCTCGAGCTGGCTTTGGACGCAACGGAACAACGTAGGGGACGGGCCTAGGTGAGCTGGTCCGGGTTCCTAGTGGAAAAGGGTTTCTCATTCCTTGAAAGTCCATCGTGTCCGAATTGTCTGACAGTGTTCCTATGCCAACTGCTAATAAAAAGTCTAACATGTGTCCGGTTACCAATCGTAAGCTGTCGCTCGCAGACTGCTCAATTATGCTACCGCGGCGACTTCTTATCTCACAGTGCCCTCTGAAATCACCAAGTCGTCTTGTCCCTATCCGAAAGAAAACACCATCCGGTAATTTCGTGCATAGGGAACCAGCCCTGATATGGGCATCTCTGAAAACGTGGACCCTTTTGTTTCTACTGATGACTGGTAGATCCCTGCTGTACTTGCTCCCCTGTGGAGTTCATTCCTATTGTATGGATGGATATATATGGCATTGACTGACCCTTTTTCTTCTACAAATCCACACATTTCTTCATTAACTTCTTGTTTAAAGGGTCACTACACGGCATTTTTTTTTCCAATTTATGACTAAAATATCACTTTTTCAATGTATCCGTTTTTGTAAAGTTCGACATTCGTAGATTACACACACAATTCATGTCATCTGTAAACAATTTAGCATTGAAAAGTTAATACTAATGACACTAACCCATGCACTTTTTTAAGATATTTCTGTTTGTTGTGTATATGAAATCCTAAAATCTCAGCTAATAAAAAAAAAAAAAACTATAAACATGAAATTTGGTATGAATACTCCTTAACCAATATTGCAGATACTAGTCTATTTAAAAGTAGATTTTACATAGCTTTTGCTTTTAAATTTGATTATTGTCTTATATTGCTTGATGTTTTTTTTACTTTTTCAATAAACCTAATAAAGTTAGTTGCGTATCCTTTACAGGACGTTGCAGAACCAACCCTAACAGCCCCTGGCTGTTGTGTGGTTTCTCCAGGCTATTTACATCCAGTAGTTTGCCATTGCTTTCTGGGCGATCGGTTTTCTTGATACCACTGTCAAAACCAACGCAAGGCGCATTGCCCGCAGCTGGGATCGAACCTGGCATCCCGGCATTACGAAGCGAAGCGTTTGCTTCGACTTAGCCACAGAGCCGACTTCAATAAACCTACAATTTAAAATTCTACGAAAAATATGTAAAAACATGTTTAAAGTAAAAAAAAAAAAAACCTGTACTGTACTTCTAAATAGGATTACAGGTCATGAATCCATCATCTATTGTTAAAAACGTATGTTTGCTTTTTAAATTTTAGGATTCTAAGTACATATTTTTTTCCACACGATGGCGGCTATTTCCATGACAACCATGATTTTTTTTTTTAAACACTTACAGTATTCAAATGTAATAGCATGTATCCCTACAAATGACCATTATAAAACAACTGCTCCAACTCTGTAAATAAAATAAACATAATTTTCGGGTGTAGTGACCCCTTAATCTCTGTGAGTACTAAGGAGAAGAAAATGACCACAAGAGGATATTGAACTCTACCTTCAGCCCAGTTGTATCGTCATGGTCAGTATACCAGAGCTGGCTGACCAAAACGGACAGACCCATAATCGGCCCCATGGAAGAGGTGAAGACCGGGTCACTGGCGTTCTGGTTAAACTGAAAACAGGTGCCCTCTAGTCCGAAAACCTCCGAAAAGATTTCTTCACACGGTTTTCTTTGGTTGTTCCATGAGCAGGAGTGTAATGTTTCATTCATCTTAGTTCTTGTAGCTAACGGAGACAGAGAATTAAAAATAACAGCACAAGGATATCATCATTATCATCATCAACATCATCGTCATCATTGACATCATCGTCATCGTCGCTATAATACCTTGATGTGTAAGAAAGTACTAGAACATCAGTCAATTGCGATGGCTGATATGCCTCACTCTTGCATGGGATTTCGCTGGGCTTTGATCTTTTGTTTGTCTTGCTGAAAGTCTTTTTCGAAAGCTTACCTTTTACCTATCTTCAATAACCTGGAAAAAAGTTACTCTAATTTAATATAAAAGTTATTTGAAGCTAATAATCACCACCAAGTGCCTAGCCGACTTGCATGGGCGATTTTGCCTCTCCGCAACTTGCGATCTGCAGCGGCATGTATCACTTCGTGTGTTGACATCTCTCCTTCCAAATGGCAAATGACCGTGAAGAATCTGCTCGCGTTGTTTTTCTTTGTCTCTCTTTCCACAGATCTTTCCAGGTGCCACATGCTCCTGTTTCTTCTCATAACATAAGGACAAAATGAAGACTGTCTCATTCTGATGTTTATGTTAATTTAAAGCTAAACAACATGGGAAGTCGATTCCATTTGATTTCTCAACAGGTCTCTCTTATGCTTCTGCCACACGTGCTGTATGGATCTCTCCATGCCAAACAGTATAACTAATGCTCTCCTGCGGCCTCTCATCCCTTCATTAAGAAATACTCGTTTCCTCTTCCGATGATGCGACAAGACAATAAGGATTGTCTGCATACGATGTGCGTGTAACCAGTTTTCTTGGTAATTTCATTTGTCGTTTTATTTTTTAATATTATTTTTGTGGAAAAGGGGTGCGGGGGTTTGTGGGGATCCCAAGCACTCTTAACACGATCTTGGAGAAAAAATCTACATAGTTCAAAGTGTCCCAAAAGTAACCTCATTGGCTTTTTGTTTTGGCTATATACACATTAGTATAACTGATTATTACAAGTACAAATGCACTCGACGTCACAATGGCATGACGCCCCTTGAAGTGTTGTATGTTGAATTGAAAATTGACATCACAGCACTTGGAACACTCATAACTGTTCCGTCCCCATATTCAGCAGCAAGCGAAGTGTTCCAATGGCGCCAGTTACTGTCTGATTGTATACCTGTCTAATTCTTTCCCTAAGTGTTGGGCGTCGGCCAGATCCCCTGATAACTCCTCGCAGCGCCATTCTCCTCAGACCGTAATGATCTACCTGCGCCTCTGCACTGTTCACTCGCTCACAAGGGGCCCTCACAATACCTAGCTTGTCATACATCAGATAACTTTGAGGACATGTTTCCTTCTCTTCCTAGCAGACAACCATCCTCCGTTAGCGCTTCCCTGTTGCGCCAGACCTCCCCCGACCAAAATCTGAGGTCAGCTATTGAAAACAGCTACACACCTGAACAACAATATCTAATTCATTGTAATCCTGATATGTTACATCTGATGCGTTTTAGCCCTGGTCTACTTAAACAGGCATTCCTGATGTCACTGCAGTATAGGCCAGTCGAATAAAATACCTGTTAAAGATATACAAATCCTCAGCACAAAGAGTCGTATTTCTTGAACGTTTCGTGTATTTACTTCATTGACTGAATTTTCTTTGAGCAGACCTTTGAACGTTTCGTGTATTTCTTAGCCTGTACTCCGCTACCCACTCGACCAGTCTCGGGGTACAATCTCAAATACACGCACATACACATACACAAATATACACATTGACTGTGTAATAAGCTACTATTATACTTGTTATATTATTTTAACTTGTGAGCTGCTAAGACATTGATTGTTAACTGTCATTTACTCTCTTGCACGTTAATATTTTTGTGCGTTTTTTCCCCATTACTTTTGTTCTGCCTTTACTTGTTATTATCTCGCATAGTGCTTTTATTTTGCACTGCTCGTTTGCACTTTACGCTTTCTGGAAATGTCTAGCCAACTTGAAAACTGGCTCAGTAGAGCTGGTCTTAGATTAGGTCATCTTAATATATGTCATCTAATGGGCAAACTGCCCGAATTATCCCTCATCCTTAGTCAACATTTTCAGATATTCGGTCTTACTGAAAGTCGATTAAATGATTACATCTCAGATGATGATGTATCGATAAATGGTTATAGTGTTATTAGAAGAGATCCACATAAGAAACAAGAGACAGGTATAGCGGTCTAATTATGTAGTTCACTTAATGTTTTCCGCAGGCTAGACTTAGAAAGTAGTGAGATAGAATGTGTTTGGCTTGAGTTAAAACTACAAAATCACCAACCACTACTAGTTGGTTATCTTTATCGCAACCCCAGCGCTGGAAACATTTGGTATGAAAACTTCACTGCCATGATGGATGCAGTGATTACTATAGGCAGAGAAATCATACTTCTTGGGGACTTCAATATCGATACTCAAAAGTCTAACAACACTTGGGAGAATATAGTTACTTCATACAATCTCCAACAACTAGTTAAACAACCTACTAGAGTAACTAAATCATCTTCAACACGTATAGATCACATTTATACAACACGTCCTGTAAATATAGTGGAATGCAAGGTTCCCACTACTGCAACGTCCGATCATTTTCCTGTCTGCTGTACGTGGTCGAAAAAGGTAACTAAAATTCCAAAACACAAACATTTAAGCATAAAATTTAGAAGCTACAAAAATTTCAGTCAAGAGGCATTTTTACTAGATTTGCTAAGTTCACCTCTTGACCATGTTTATCAACTTCCTGATCCGGATGATGCTCTGGAATATTGGCTAAAGACTTTCCTTGGGGTTTTTGATAAACATGTGCCAGTTAAGGAGGTCCGTGTGAAACATCAGACTAAATCACCATGGATCACACAGGAAGTAGTCGACATTATGAGAGAGGGCACACAAAGATAAGAACTTTGTCACATATCGGAGTTTGCGTAACAAAGTACAGTATGTTATTCGAAAGGAAAAAAAGAACTATTTCAGAAACCTAGTATCAGATAAAAGAAACAGTAAGGATATATGGAAGGCAATTAACACACTGACAAACAAAAACACTTCAACACGTGTGGTAACATCTAATATAACATCTGATGATTTCAGCAATTACTTTCAGGATGACATAGAGCAGATAAAGGCTACAATACCGAGCTATCCATGTGATTTATCCATGCTGTCAACATTTTGTGAGAATAAATGCTCCAGAGATTTTCCCACTGACATGCCTTTGATGTCAGTCAATGACGTTTCTAAATATCTCGCTAATCTCAAAAACAGTAATGCATCAGGTCTAGATGGTGTGAGCAATAGGATCCTTCGTTGTACTGCATCAGTTATCTGCACGTCATTAACCTACATTTACAACCAGTGCATCGCCAAGGGTTACTTTCCTCCAGCCTTTAAAATTGCCAAAGTCTATCCTCATATAAAATCTAGATCATTAGACAGTAGTATTCCCAGTAGCTATAGACCTATCTCTCTACTATCATCCCTATCAAAAACCACTAGAAAAGCACATTCACAAAACAATACTCCAACATTTAGATCAAAATGAACTTATTGTTGACAACCAGTCAGGGTTTCGACCAAAATATTCTTGTCATACTGCCTTAACAAAATATGATAGAAAACTGGCATCAGAATATTAACGAAGATAAGATATGTGGTGCAGTGTTTATAGACTTCAAAAAAAGGCCTTTGACATGATAGACCACACTATTCTTATCCGAAAGCTGGTAACAATGAAAGTGAGTTCCAACCTATTAACAATGCTAAAATCTTTTTTATTAAAACAGAAAACTAGTTGTTTCACATAATAAATCTATATCACAGACTACTACTTTAAATTCTGGAGTTCCTCAGGGTTCTATTCTTGGCCCCCTTCTATTTGCAATTTACATAAACGATCTGCCCTTAAGTCTGTCGTCGTCGTGCGATTTATTCGCGGATGACTGTACCATCCATTCAAATGCTCGAACTTGTAATATACTAGAGTTGTCTTTGCAACAAGAATTAAACAATGTAGTTAGCTGGAGCTATGCAAACCGCATGCAAATCAACATAAGTAAGACAAAATCTATGTTAATAACAACAAGACAAAAACTGTGCACTTTAAACTCTCATAGAACCCTTCAACTCTACCTAGGTAACACACCAGTAGAAAGTGTAACTGAGCACAAAACTTTAGGTCTGATCATCGATGGAAATCTTACCTTCAACCCCCATGTGCAAACACTTGTTAAGCAAACTGCTACAAAGGTATACCAACTAGCAAAAATTAAAAACTTTCTGGATAAAAACTCTAGGAAATTATTCTATACTTCTCATATTCAGACCCACATAGACTATTGCTCCACAATATGGGATGGATGTGCAAATTCAGTCATCAAACGGCTGAAAGCACTGCACAGAAGGGCTGTTCGTTTAATAGCTAATAGTCATGAAAGTGACTGTTCGCACCTATATAAAGAACTCATGCTATTACCGCTCCGGGAACGCCTACTATTCAATAAAGCTAAACTTATTAAGAAAATCATATCTAAAAATGTTCCATGTTACCTTTGGCCATTATTCAAATACAATGGAAGACATAGCAAACGCCTTAACATATTGCATATCTCTAAACCTAGAATAGACCTATATAAAACAAGCTTAGCGTACTCTGCAGCTCAGCTGTGGAATAATCTTCCACCGGAAATAAAAAATATCAATAACCCCTTTAGATACAATCGGAAACTATTTGATTATTATTTCACTACAGACTATATGCCCCCCTAAAAAGATTATAGTATGTTAAGGTTTTGATGTATTTCTTATTAACGTTTGGGGGGGGGGCGGGGAGGGGGGGGGGGGGGTGGGGAACTTGGTGGTGGTTGAAAACTGAAGCTTATTATTGTTAAAACTGAAGATGTGAAGGTTGAAAACTGAAGCTTATTATTGTTAAAACTGAAGATGTCAGTCGAATGCATTCCAATATTTGTAACTAATATTTAATTGGTTTTGATGATGTTTATATTATGCAACCTGTAAGACTTACATTTGTTGAATAGGCTTATTATTATACTCTTTCAAACGTTCAAGTAATGTCAGTATAAATTAGAGCACATTCCAGCATTTGTAATTAAGACTTAGATATTTATTTTTTTTTTCTTGTTCTCTTTTTTGTTCTTTTGTTTCTTTTCTATATTTCTCAAATTTTTAATTGTGCATTCCTCTTTTTATTAATTATTATTATTATCAATTATTATTATTACTATTAACTATGAAATGAGGTAAAAATGAAACATTGTATGAAAGGAGCAGAGTGGAAGGGCAGAATGTTAGACGGGCCTGCGTGCCCAATTCTTAACCCTTTGAAAATAAAATTTGTTCGTTCGTTCGTTCGTTCAATTCACTACCAAGTGGTGCAGAGCCGGCTAGTCTATCTGCCTGCTTATTTCTGAACACACCGGCATCCCTAGAAAAAATATCAAAAGAATGCTAACTACCCGAGACCTCTGAAGTGATGCTTGCCACTCTGCACGAAGCTAGCCTGTTTTTACCCTTTTCAACATGCTCTGTGAGTCCATGAAGCCTCTGAAATGTCCTAGTGCCCCCATTGGGGCGTCCTCCTCACCCCTTCCCAGCTGAAAACCACCACTGCTAGTTTACACTTTTCCACACGTTTGAGGACTATGCCGTGCAGATCGGTTTTGAGCAACAGACTTCCAGTAACAGCGTGACGAAAACAGAAGAAGAATCAGACCAGACTGACCTTGGTATACCTCTGAAGCTGGCTTGTCCAGAATGTCCTGGTACTGGGGATCTGACATCCCCTCGCCAGGTCCATGCTGCGCCTTGAGGTTGTACATGGAAACAATCTCACACAGCTTCCTACCTCCATCGACCACGTCTGGCAACATGTCCGCCTTCCTAGCATAATGTTAGATTCGCAATATTAGGACCACAAGTACATAAAACAGAACAATTCAGCATGCTTTATTTATGGTGTTTAGTCATCATGATCTAAATCATTATCATCTTCTTTTTCTGTATACCCGTATTGCCTTTCAGCTTCAGGTCAAGGAGCTGCTGGGTTCAGCTCCCGTTAAGGTGATGGAATGGCAAACATTAATTATCTCAATCTGCAACAGACCGTGGCGACAACAGTAGCCATGCGAAACTAAATCCTGAGGGTCAATACCTCCTGTCTACACGGCCCAAAAAGTGCTACACACAGATAGTAGTGACAGTCATTCTCAATATCATCCTTACACACACACACACGCGCGCGCGCACACACACACACATACACTGCTATTATTGATTGGCACCTTTCCGTCTTTCATACGATAGTGTTATATTGCGCTATGAGGAGGCATGAGACTCACAGCCCATGGCGTTGGCGAGTGTGACTAGCAAGTCCTGCCAAAGTCAAGAAAAGTCTTTCACAATGATAGCATGGGATTTCAGGACCATTGTTTTTAACATTTGTGTTTAACCCATTTCTTTTCAGATGCTCAGCTCTCATCCTTTCTGCAATCATTTCTTTATAGCTTCACCCCACTCCCTTCCTGATATGCTCTTCCCACAAAACACGGTCCTTGCATTTGGGTTCCCTATGCGTCTACCTCAATACCTGTATCATTCATGGCCATGCTTGCATAGATCTTTAATATAAGTATCACCATATTATCATCATTATCGAAAATGCCCATGGAATATTACCACAACCCACCCTGCAGTTAAAAGACTGGAGATTGCACAGAGTGACTGCGGGGAATGGCAAACTGACTTAA
>CAJHNH020005920.1:0-16527 GCA_905116865.2 Candidula unifasciata | reverse complement strand
TTCTGTTACCGTTGTATCTGTACTACTTTGCTCTCTGTGGTGCCATATCTGATGCCAATATTGCTACATGGCCAAACCATTTGATTTGTTGATTACCTATAAAGTTTAGTATTTGTTCTGTGCCCACTCTCTTCCTGATAACATCGTTCCTAAATCGATCTGTCCTCGTTATACCTAGCATAGTACGTAAATATTTGAATTTCGGTTATGACTATTTTCCTTCTGGCTTTCGAATACAGTGTCCATGTCTGACATTGATAGCAAAGTGTTGGTAAGAATACTCTGTTGAATAGCGTTCTTTTAGTGTTAATATTCACATGGTTGCTTTTTAAATTTAGAAACATTTGGCCTAAACCTACTTGGCTTTATTGCACCTTTGCTGGATTTCTAGGTTAATCCTTCCGTTTTCTGTCTCTCTCTCATTCTCTCCTCTCTCTCTCTCTCTCTCTCTCTCTCTCTCTCTCTCTCTCTCTCTCTCTCTCTCTCTTGTTGTACCCCACAAGGTCAACACGCCATACACGCCATGCACGCCATAAACACCAGGTGACACAAAGTGCCACCAAGCGGATAAGGATCACCTGTGAAGAGGTCCCAGAAAACTTTTTCAGCCGTCGAACATATATATATATATATATATATATATATATATATATATATATATATATATATATATATATATATATATATATATATATATATATATATATATAGCCCCTAGCAAAAGCCATGGTGGGGATTCAAAAAACGAAAAATTGCGTCCCACATAGAAAAGACTAGTATACTTTCGTCTTCTGAAATAAAAAAAAATGACACTAGACTAATATAATTGGAGCCATACACAGACGAATGCAAAGAAATAATATAATGACAGAATTTTAATCTAAAAAGAGAAGACCACACACAGAAATGAGCGGGTGATACTGGAACAGTGAACCTCATTTTATCCTGCAAGTGAAAGTTAGAGAGTAATTAAACATGCAACGTCACTTAAACAAACCCATAAACTCATCATTATGGACATTCTGAGCATTTAATAGCAGGAATTCATTAAAGGCGAGAAAAATCAGATATCTGTTCTAATAGTCAATGTGAACTGTTATTTAGAGAATGATGATGATAAATACGCCTTCAGGCATACTGAACATTACTAGTTAGACCTATATTTTAAAGACCAACTGTCGTGAAATGATAGCCATTACGCATCGGTCTGTAAGGCTGATAACCTGACTTACCTGTAATCTGCACAAAATTCAAACTTGGACTCGCCCATAAATATATAGCCCCTTATATCTATATATATAGGCCTTTATTGGACAACATTATTATGTCTACTTTTTCTGGGTACTTTAACTAAACTCCACTTTTAAATATATATATCTTCGATATATATTAAGGGAGTTATTTGAGGTTTCGTGGAAACCGATTTACTCCTTGCTCATGTATACTAGGGACTTCTTTTTGCATCAACGCCTGAAGTGTCTAAGTGACGCTATTCTCTTTGCCAGCTTCCTAGCGTCCAGACGTGTCAATCTATGCATGTATTATTTCATTTTTCAAGGCGATCTGGAATGTCTCAGTTTTTACATATGCTTGGGTAAGTTAATTATAGTTTACGAGTACCTAAAATGATGTCTGTAAAGTAGTCACTGCTGTAGAGAGATCAGTGTCGGCTGTGTGATCACACTTAGTTCGACCATTCTTGATCGCTAGAGAAGCGGATTCGAACGTAGACCTTCCCCTGTACAGACTAAATAGCTTATGCCCTCAATAAACCACCCATACTGATAAACTTAATACCCTTACAAATGTGTACGTTTTAAACTAACTAGAGAAGTTGTGCATACCAAATGGGGACAGAATTAGGTCAGGACTTTGTTAACCAGAGTATGTGTGTGTTTGACCCAGATCAATGAATGCTAGGGCGAGCGTTGGGAAATCTAGGGAATGCAGGTACTGACAGTAAATATTGGTGTCTGTGTGCAGAGGGAGGGGGAGAGAGAGAGTGATATATGTGTTAGAACACTTTATCTATCTCCACTGTATATCTGACTTGCCTTCTCTTGCACTAAACAGACAGATGAATATAGGAGACTTATGTCTCTTGGTCTGGAGAGGCAATCTGAGGAATGAAACAGGAGAGCAGGGGGGGGGGGGAGTCAGCTGATGGGGGTTGATGACTGATGCTTGTTCTGTCTTTCCTGTCAAGATGTTACCCTCTTGGTGATGACTAATTTTGAGTTATTTTCTTGACAGGATGTATCTTTTGTGAGGAGCTGGCAGAAGTTTCACAGTCCAACCAACACCCATCACTCAATCAAACAACCCTAAACTAACTGTACCCACCAGCTAACACCTGTGAAGGTTCCTGACATCTCCAACATGTGGGAGATGGTACCTCAAACAGCCTACCAGTGCTAGAGCTTAGGGTAGCTCAAAAACAATGTGTATTCTACTTGGTGATAGAGACTTGCTAAGTACCAGTACAGTATTGTGTCCTCTATGGTGAGGTACTCTCTGACTATTTGATCCAGTGGAGCAGAATTCCCAGAGTCAAAGACAGTCGAATCATCCGGAGCTGAAGGAGGCATCATAGACAGAAAGGATAGAAGCTAAGTCTCATGCTTCATGTGCTGGTTTTTTCCTCACAGCTCATTTGTTTCCAATGATGACATATAGTCACCTCCAGGACCGGCTGTCTGTATAGTTTCCTTGGGATCTAGACATTAGTTGCTGAGATTCTTTCACTGATAGCTGGAATTCACTTCAATATTATATGTACATACATTATACTAATTACATGCAATCACTTTCATGGCTGACTTAGGTTTCTCTATTTCACCTTTTTAAGTGTTTAGCAGTTGTATGTGTATGTATCTTCATTATATGTGTTAACATGGTTATGATAATGACTTATCATAACCTGGGGGCTTTCTTTAGTAAGTAGTGGGGGTGTCCAGCCAAGTGTGCCTAGAAATATTGTATTCATATACTGATATATTTTGTAGTGCCAATACTTGAGTTGCCCTACTCCAGAGATAAGTTGAGCGTATATTGGCCACGGGGAATCCCTTAGACCAATACGAGCCAAACGACTCAACATAATTATCTCTGAGTGCTGTTGGTTCTGAAGGAGAAATCCTTACATTAGGCACGCGACAGGAGTGATATGTGACACCAACCAACACGCGGTGGGTGATATGGTAAACTAAAGGTCTGTTGCCTTTGCTTCCAGGACTTTGCCTGTTACCCATGTTACGATGGGTTGACTTGAGAGCCAGTGTCGTTTGTAAGAAAGTATGGCTCCGTCAGGTCGGAACCCACCACCTTCGGATCCGCAGGCGAGCGTCTAGCCACAACACCACGGTTGCTCCCGTTGATTTGCTGGGTACATTCTAAAACAAAGGGGGAAAAGAATCACCAAACACTGAAATGATAAAACAAATGGAGAAAGCGAAAATGCCCAGAAAGAAACTCTACGACCAACATTTATTAGTTAGTCAAGAAATGCCAGAGGACAAAATTAATACAAAATGTGAATGTTTTAAAACTAGTTTAGAAACAGCTAATGCCATCTTACCAGTGAAAGAAAACAAGAAAAATCAAGTATGGATGACTGAGGAAATTATTAACAAAATGACACAAAGGAAGAAAGCAAAAAACATTCCAGAATATTCATTAATAGACAAAGAAATACGAAATCTGTGTAGAACTGCTAAGGAAACATGGATTAGGTTAAAATGCAAAGAAATAGATTATTTTGAAATAAAACACAGAATCAAGGAAATGCATGCAAATATAAGAAAACTTACAAACAAGGAAAAACCTTTAACAGGAAATGGTTGTATTAGGGGGAAGAATGGAAAAATTATTGTTGATAAGAAAGATATAATAAAACGATGGACTGAATACACAGAAGACCTGTTTTGGGACAACAGAGGTCACAAACCGCCAATCCATAATATTCAAGAGGGACCAAACATATTAAAGTCTGAAGTAGAGAAAGCCATTAAACAGATGAAGCAGGGAAAAGCTGCAGGTCCAGACAACATAACTGCAGAAATGTTAAAATCATTATCTACTTTTGGAATTGATACTATCACAGAAATATGCAATGACATTTATAACTATGGGTACATTCCCAGAGACATGAAAACATCTGTTTTTATCACACTACCCAAGAAATCAAAAGCTGTTGATTGTGAAGATTATGGAACTATTGGCCTAATGAGTCACGTAACTAAGTTACTCTTGAAGATAATACAAGCAAGAATTCAAGATAAAAAAAGAGAAAGAAGTTTCTGAAGAGCAATTTGGATTCCGTAAAAACAGTGGTACTCGAGAGGCCATAATTTGTCTAAAGATGCTGACTGAAAAATTTTTAGAAGTTCAAAAACATATTTACGCATGTTTTATAGATTACAAAAAAAGCTTTCGACAGAGTGCAACATGAACAACTAATTGCAGCTCTTCAAAACATAGGACTAGATGGAAAGGATATCAGACTTATTAGAAACTTATACTGGGAGCTAGAAGCAACAGTAAGATATGACAACATCTGCTCACCCCAGATAGAGATCAAGAGAGGAGTAAGACAAGGATGTGTGCTGTCGCCAAGCCTTTTCAACTTATGTACAGAAACCACTTTTAAAGAAATTGTAGAATTACCAGGACTGCACATCAATGGTAGAATAATAAACAATCTGAGATATGCTGACGACACAGTGTTGCTAGCAGAGAGTGAGCAGGATTTGCAAGACCTAGTGGAGCAAGTAAACAGAAGGAGTGCAGAATTTGGATTAGAAATAAATTTGAAAAAGACAAAAACCATGACATTTAGCAAAGAAAAAAATCAGCTAACAATGAATATCTCAGTGAACGGGGTGAAATTGGAACAAGTTAAAAATTTCTTATATCTTGGACAAGTAATAACATGTGACGACAGAAGTGAAACAGAAGTCAAAAAAAGAATAGGGATGGCCAAAAACATTTTCAACAACATGCAAAAGTTACTGACATCAAGAGAAATAAGCAATACATTAAAAATGAGAATTGTCAAATGTTATGTATTCTCAACCTTACTGTATGGCACAGAGACATGGACAATGAACAAACAACTGGGAAATCGTAGCAATTCTTTGGAGATGTGGATATACAGAAGATTAGGTCGTATTTCATGGAAACAAAAGCTATCAAATACAGAGGTACTGAGGAAATTGGGAATGAAAAGAGAGTTGCTAGGTGAAATAAAAAGAGACAAGTGAAATATTTTGGCCACATTAAAAGACATAACAGTATTGTAAAGATCATCCTAGAGGGAAAGGTTCAAGGTAGGCGAGCAAAAGGCAGACAGCGTTACAAGTGGGAGGATAAGATCAAGAGATGGACGAACAGCAGTACGAGTGGGTGTACATCAAGGGCAAGAGACAGTGCTTGTTGGAGATCCATTGCAGCCAACCTTCATTGTTGATTGATTTATCAAGATTGATTGATCAAGAAATGCCGCACAAGATTCCATACACAATATTTAAAAGGAAGAAATGGACAAGATAGAACGGAACACGGAAATCGACCTTACATGACATACGACTTCCGTTTTCAAAATGGCGGACAGCAGCTGTGTTTATTTTCGCTGGCTGTCAATTCTCTCGGATTGTTCTGTTTCATAATCATGGACTGCTATTTTATGCGCATTTCCAACGCAGGATATTATGTGTTTTTCGTGGGAACAGCGTGTATTGTGGTTGTGCTGTGTCGGGGCGGGATAATGACCGATAGTTTTGGCAGCCTCGACCACGCTGCCTTCGCAATGTTTTGATCGCGGCGGTCCACTCGGGAAGACAGAATCTCGTCAGCGGGGGACTGCAACTGTCTAGAGAGCAAACTGAAATAAAAGCTGTCTCCAGAAACGGAATGTGTCAACCATATATTTGGTGGGGAGGAATCGACACATACGGTTAACTCAATGGCCATGCGCAAATATTTATCCAATAGTGGTACCACCACGTTAAGTAACAATCAAGTGAAAGCGGGACTCGCTCTCACATCTCAAACAGGTTTACCCTTAGCCACCAAAGGCCCCGCGGCTTCCTGCATTGCTAGGAGAGGACAGGGTGTCACTTCTAACTGTGAGGACACACTTCCACCACTCGTAATCATGCAGTGGAACGCCGAAGGTGTATTTAACAAAAAGAGAGAACTAGAGGAACGCCTGCGAGCAGAAAAAATCGACGTTATCTGCATTCAAGAGACGCACCTCAACCCAAGTAAAAGATTTCATATTAGAGGATATGAAATATTTCGCCAAGACAGAGAAAATAGACATAAAGGTGGGGTTGCCACGCTGGTTCGTAATTCAATACCAGCTGTTGAACTACATAGATCCAACCATCTGAATACTGAATTCATTGCTGTCCAGCTGCAACTAAAAAATAAAAATATGTCAGTCTACAACATTTACTCACCACCTACCCTCCCCACCGAACTTGAAGCTATACAGGTTCAAGAGAGTAACCTGCTAATTATCGGAGATTTGAACAGTCACTCACCCAGCTGGGGTTATGACTGTTTAGATGCTCGTGGAGAAAATCTTGAGACAAACTGTCTCACCCTTCTCAATCACCCTGATGACCCGCACACGCACTACTCTAGACGGTGGCGCACAACAAGCACACCTGATCTAGCATTTGCAACAGATGACATCCATAAGATATCTGTTAGGCAGGTGTGTGACCAGTTAGGAGGCAGTGACCACAGGCCAGTGAAGATTCTGATAAACAGCCTTAAAATAGAAAAATCTCCAGATACTGCACCAAGCTGGAACTACAAAAAGGCAGATTGGAAACTTTTTCAAGAACTTGCAGACTCAAACTGCAAAGTAATCAGCCTTTCAGGTAAGGTTGACAGAGATGCACAAGAATTCAACAAGGCCATACTGAATGCAGCAAAAAAAAAATATTCCTAGAGGAAAGAGGCACAATTACAAGCCATATTGGTCACCATAACTGGAAGTGCTTCACGGTTCGCTCTGTGATGCTAGAGATAGCATGGAAGCTGATCCAACAGATGAACATGTGAAGCAACACAACAAAGCAAGGGCTCTCTATGTCAGAGAAAGAAACCTACAGTGTAGAAAGTCCTGGAAAGAAAAGACTGCTTCTCTGAACATGGAAAAAGACACCACAAAATTGTGGAGACTGACAAAGGCACTTAATGATGACAACCCATCTCATGGAAAAACAGTTCTCGAACAAGAAGGAAATCTACTCACAGGGAGGGAAGCAGCGACTCTGATGGCCCGAAACTATGAGAAAGAAAGCTCATATTCAGTAACCCTGGAGCAAAAGAAAGTAGTCCGAGATGGGATAAACTCCATATTCAAAAAAGCCTCTTGTGAGCCATGCATGGAGACAGACATCACTCTAACTGAGCTACTAAGAGCAATGAGAAGGCACCTGGCCCAGACGAAGTTTCAAATGACATGCTCAAACATATGGGTCCAGTAGCACAAAACATCTTACTCCAGATATACAACTATAGCTGGAAACTAGGCAGAGTCTCAGATATCTGGAAAAATGCTATAATCCACCCTATCCTCAAAAGTGGCAAGGACAAGAAGGACCCTCAGAGCTACAGGCCTGTCAGTCTACTTAGCTGCCCCGCAAAACTGATGGAGAGAGTGCTAGCCACCAGACTTCAGTGGTTCCTAGAAACCAATCACAAACTGGATCCCGCTCAGACAGGCTACCGACAGCACAGAAGCACTGATGACCAGGTAGCATACCTTACACAGAACATAGAAAATGGCTTCCAGGAAAAGAAGAAAACCCTCACAGTCTTTTTTGATATGTCCAAGGCCTTTGACAAAGTATGGAAGGATGGCTTGATGCTAAAGCTCTTACATAGTGGAATAAGAGGCAGAATGTACTACTGGATACAAGACTTCCTATCCCACAGGCGGGCATCTGTGAAACTAGATGAAGCACATAGTCCCAAATTCAAGCTGAGAGCAGGAGTACCACAGGGTAGTGTACTGTCTCCAGTCCTGTTCCTGATTTACATCAACGACCTACCTCAAGCTTTACCCAGACATGTATCACATTCTCTTCATGCAGATGACCTAGCTGTGTGGTACACCTCTGAGTTCATTGGACCTGCCATATCAAAACTCCAGGAAAGTGTAAATAGTGTCATAAACTAGGCCAACAAATGGAGCCTCGAAGTAAACAAGAACAAAACTGTAGCAACACTCTTCTCATTGTCTACAAAGGAAGAAAAGTTTACATTAAATTCAACAATGATGCTGTTCCACGCTCCAATACTCCAACCTTCCTGGGAGTCAAGATTGACAGTCGTATAACATGGAAACATCACATACTAGAAACTAACAAAAAAGCTATGAGAAAACAAGGTGTGATGAAGAAATTGGCAGGCACCACTTGGGGAGCAGACAGTTGTATCTTGAAGCAGGTATGCACCGGCACAGTCAGACCAACTCTCGAATACGCATCATCGTCATGGATAACAGCAGCCCATTCCAATAAACAGATACTAGACAAAACGCAAAATAGAAGTCTGCCTACAATTCTGGGAGCCATAAAATCTACACCTATTGTAGAAATGGAAAAGGCAGCCAACATCATCCCCTTAGAAGAAAGAAGAAGGACAAACGCAATTCTACATGCTGAAAAAATGAAGAGAATGCTAAACCACCCATTACACGAAAAATTGGAGCCAGGACAAAAAACCGAATAAAGCGCACAAGCCTAAACCATCTAACTAAGGAATTTGGAAAGTCATTCTCTTCACTACTTAACCAACAATGTACACCTGAAGAGTTATCTTTTGATCTCTGGGACTCCGAATTATTGACACTCAATGTGTCAACACCCATCCCGAACCTGGGAAACAAAGATGCTGAGCCCGCCTTAGTGAAGAAAGCACTCACAATGGAACACCTCAACAACATGTTCCCACAGGACAGCTGGACGAGAATCTACACGGATGGATCAGCAAAAGAGGCAACTACGAATGGTGGGGCAGGTGTTTACATAAAACACCCAGATGCCACTACCGTGTCCCTAGCAGTCCCCACCGGACGAACTTGCTCTAACTACAAGGCAGAGCTCTCAGCCCTTTTGATGGCAGCGCAGTATATGAACAATCTGCAAATTACCGCTGGCAGGATAGTTTTTCTGACGGACTCACTGTCAGCTATACAGGCCCTAGAGTCCAAACCTACTGACAGCACACTACAAAGTCTAACACAGGAACTTGCTATGTTGTCAAATAAGGCAGAAATTCACTTGCAGTGGATTCCGTCTCACTGTGGCATCAAAGGCAATGAAAGCGCAGATGCTTTAGCCAAGGAAGGCAGTAACAAACCACAGACCTACCAGCCACTATCTTTTCTAGAAGTCAAAACTCTCATTAAGAGAAACTCAGAAACAGATTGGAAAACCAACACTGGTTATAACTACGGAAAAGATTTTCTGAAACACTTGAACAGAACAGACCAAGTCACAGTTTTTCGCTTACGCACTGGACACTGCAGACTCAATAAACACTCACATAAATTAGGTGTGAGCCAAACAGCTCTCTGCCAGTGCCTTCGTGCTGAACAGACTTCAGAACATGTCCTGCAAGACTGTCCTCTCCTGGCGGAGCTGCGGTGCGACATATGGCAACACCCAGTAGAACTGACAACTAAGCTTTAGGGAAACCTAAGAGACCTTGAAAAGACATCCCAGTTTATGACCCACAGTGGATTATGCGCATGACCAGAGATCGCTGAAGAAGAAGAAGATATGACATACTACGGCACAGCAGGATACAGAAATACAAATGTTTTGGCTGAAACAGAGACACGCCTGGCCCCATTTTCTTTCTGTACATCACTGAAAGAATACTTCTTTTTGGATACCCAACAGTGCTTTGACAGGACAATATTTCTACTTGTATAGATGAGCTGGCTAACTCAACACTGTTTTGCACTGACATCTGCAGGGACCTGATAGTGAATGGAGTGAAGAAACCTGACAGCAATTCTCTTAATCTTTCTCTGCACAAGCAACTAACAGTTATGACACACAATAAAAAAAAAGAGAAAAAGCAAAGAAATAGTTAAAGAAACCGGTAGTATTTAGAAATTCTCATCACTGCCTGCCGAAATGAGCACCGGAAAAAAAAATGTTAATTATTAACAAAATAATGAAGAGGGGGTAGCTTGCTGTCAAAAAAGAGGCCGGGGGGAAGGGGGGGGGTGTTGAAGAAGGGATAAACGAAAACATGTTATTTGTCATCTTGCACGTTTGCTTGATTTGAAATCAGGCTGGTTAGAACATTCAGCTGCGTAAATGTTATTTCTGATATAGAAAACAACAACAACAAACAATTTGGATAAAAACATAGTCTCAAGCACAAGAGGGCTCTTTTTTGATCGTATTGAAAATAATAATATCTATCAATCATATTTATGTGTGCAAAGATTTCTCTCCAAGTCAATTGCGACTTCTGTTAATCATATCATTATCAGTTCTTGTTATGCCTAGTGGCACATGAGGCTTCAGAGAGGACTTTCCATGCTTTCCTGTCCTGTGCAATCTTCAGCGCAGTTTTCCATGTCAAAGATGCCGCACTCAGGTCACTTTCCATCGTTCGTCTCAATGTTGTTTTTGGGCGCCCCTGTTTTTTCTTTCTCTCTGGTGTCCAGGTGAGAGCTGTTTTGGCAGGTATATCAGAATTCATTCTCATAATGTGGCCAATCCATTTCCATCTTCTCTTGGTAATCATACTGTCTGAAATTTCTTGGTTTGTGACTTGAAGTAGTTTAGTGTTTGAGATTGTATCTGGCCAGAAAATTTTGATAATTCTACGTAGACATGTGTGGTTGAAGGTGGACAGCTTGTGTGCATCCTTTTTGGTCATTCTCCAGCATTCCGCTCCATAAAAAAGAACTAGCAAAATGATGCTCTTGTAGAGTCTGAGTTTTGTTCCTCTGCAGTAATTGTTGGATTTCCTGATTTGCCTCATCCTTCTAAAAGCAGCTCTAGCTTTGTTCAGACGTTGACTGTATGTCCTCTTCGGTCCCTCCCGGTAGGGACACCACACTGCCAAGATATGTGTGACTTCTGTTAATGCAACAAAAAAATTGGATGGAACTGAACTGTAGAAATCTCAGGTAGACTGCTAAAACGAAAATTACTTATCTTCATGTTGCAAGTCCCTTGCAGAAAGTCGCTACCATCACATCCACCATGAAAATATAAAATAAAAAACTCCGTCCCTCGCCAGTGCTCCAGCTTCATCCATTTTTCTGCCAAAGTGTTTCTTTTAGTCAGCTAATTAGCTAGCTAGTAAGTCGACAGATTATTCTCATTACACATCGGACCATACAGTCCGTAAGTGTTCTGATCCCCTTTTCAGTAAATCCCACAGCGTGTAACGACTGACGTCATCAGTTCTGCGTTGGTTTCCTATTCTTCTTTGGCTTTCTGCACAGTGCTCTTGTCTGGCCAAACCCTTTACCATAGTGTTCTTGCAGTCTGGTTGTAGTTGCAGATTCATTGTCACCATTTGGTTCTTGCAAATATCTTACTTCTCTTAGAGCAATCAGCGTTTCTTATGTTCTATACTCGCCATCGTGTTTCAGGCGTCTTTCCTTCGTTTTTTTTTTTTTTTTTTTTAATTTCTAAGCCATTGCAGCATTTGATACCACCCAAGAATTGGTATTTTCACAGACGAGATACAAATTACGACCTAATTTTCCTTGATGTTAAGATCTTTTCAAAAGTCAATATTATTGTCCCCCTCCTTCCGTTCGGTTTATGCTTTTCTAGGAATCTTCCATACAATTCAGCTAAAAAGCCAGAATTTTTGTCCTTACACTAATAGGTAAATGAAACTTTTGGCGGGGGTATGAGTAAAAGACAACAGAACGGTAGGATAGCAATAAAGCGATCAGGGAAAACACTGTAATGTTTAGACACAAGTGCCAGCAACGTTATTAAGATATCCTAATATAAAGAATGTTTCCAATTACAGGGACAAACAGAAAAAAAACCTAGAAGAAGTGGTAAAGCATTCGCAGGCTCACTTATTTAAAAGACAAATATTACAAAACATCATCGGTCCAAATAGCTAGTCACAAAATTTACTTAGTAAAACATTGTTTACATATGCATTCATATGTGTCTCGTGCCACCATCACACTAATTGACAATGAATATTATAAACACAACATTAGTGATTACTAAGACCCTGCAGATCTTCTCATTTATACAGTGAAGCTACGTGAATGAGATACTAATATTAACAGCTTTAGGAGAACTTTAGATTCCATTGTTCATATATAATTTATATTTATTAATTTCTGCATCAATGTTTTAATCATTCTAACAAAACCGACCAAAGTGAACCGAATAGGGTACACTTATCTACACACAAAATCTCACAGTTTATGTCACAACCTACACACAAATTAAGTATTTGGAATCCTTCAACCCGCCCTCTTCCCTTTCCTTTCTCCTTCCCTACCCGTTTCTCGGGTCTTACCTAAGCTACATCCCTTATCATTAACACACTGATCAAGTCCTTCCAGACTCTCATCACTTCCTGCAGGTGGCTGTCTAACAGTTAGAGCAGAGGTTCTCAACCTGTGGGTGGCGACACAGATTTTTTTAGGGACGAACGACTCTCTCACAGTGGTCGCCAAAAACCATTGCAAAATGCATTTTTATGGAGTTTATGAAGCAGCAACGAAAATGATTGTATTGCTGCTGGTCACCGATACATGAGAAACTGTATTAAAGGTCGTCGCATTAGGGTATCTGGTTAGTAAGATCCGACGCTAGTGTGTATTGCTGCGCACGTGAAAAAATCTCTTAGCAGGTGGAAATTGAAAAGAGCAGCCTAATGGCTCTGCCCGGGCAAACTTAGGAGTTAAAAATTTACCCAAAGTATTTTAGGATCCTCGCCGGTGATACGGAGTTCGTGCACTGCGCTGAGATTCTTCGGACACAGACTTAAGTTAGAAGTAAAACGGACTACGTATGGGTTACTATCCTTGTGCCAAATGTTGATCTGTTGTTCAAACCTAAACCTAAGGGCAGGTATTTTTTTTTCTTTTAAATCTTCCAGGATTGAAGTTTGTAGGATTAACAGCTCAAGGATGTGAACCAAACAGGAATGAATCCCAGAAACCCCGTTCAACCATATATACATTTTTGTTTTTGTACTGGGGCACCTATAGTTAAGTGTCATCCAACTTGTGTGTGCCTCTTGTACTGTTGCTCTCGACTTTTTCCTCCAGTATTGTTTTTAAAAGCACATTATGTCTTTTATTGGGGTTAGAGTATTTCAGTTGTCTTTTTTTATTTCTTTCAGTAATTCTGGATTCATTCGTAGTCTGTCCAGAACCTCCGTATTGGACTGTTTCTTGTTTATATAAAAAACGGCTTTTTTATTCTGCATATTCTCATTTCTAGAAACTCAGTTCACTTTTCTAGTTGTTTGTCGATTGTCCAAGTTTCTATACCTTACAGCAGAACTGAGGATACATAACATTTGACGATTCTCATTTTATATGTGTGCTTTATCTCTCTAGTTTTCAACAATTTGCGCATCTTATTGAAGATATTTTCAGCCATTTCTGTTCTCTTTTTGATTGATGGCTCACTGTTGTCATTGCCCATGACTAACACCCTGGGTGTCTTTATTGCTTGCATTTACCAGTTTTTCCCCACATGGGTTCTAGGGTCTCTTAGTGGAGGAGGATGGGGGCAAAGTCGTTATACTGCCTCTATCAAGCATGTCGTGAAAGGTGACGAAAACGGTGTTTTCTGATGGAAGCAAATTTTGCAATATAGCTGTAAACGAGCACAACGTGTCATCGACTCCTTTCAGGGCACATACTGAAAAAGAGTTATCAATTTTAGGACGGTGTTCGGCAAAGGGATTATAGAGACTGAAGAATTATTGAAATGAAATGTTTACTTACTATGCTAGGTATAACAAGGAAAGATCGACTTAACAACGATGATGTCATGAGAAAAGTCGGCACAGAACCAATACTGAGCTTTATAGGATATTCTAGTCTACAATCTACGTAAGCTCTTGACCAACAATAGGTTGGCCTATTAGATCATATTAGGATATTCTAGTCTACAATCTACGTAAGCTCTTTACCAACAACAGGTTGACCTATTCGATCATCCGCTCTCCTATTCACACCACCTATCAAGAGTGGTATTCTTTCCTTACCAATACCAAGAAGAATAAACTGAACTGCCTCCGGCCCCACAATCCTTTGAAGCACCTGCTAATCCAGCCCTAACCTAAAATCTTGTTGTTTGTATCCCACCCGACCTACCCCTCTATGATGATGAACGCTCACTCCTTAGTAAAGGCTTGGAATTTGTCCCTCTAAGACCGGGTGCTGACAAATACACTCTCCTCCAGGATGCACACTCCTTCCATCGCCGTCTACGCCTGAAACATCATCACTGGGGTCAGCCACCCACCCGCACTGTGCCTGTTGGCGAAACTACATTTCTTTCAACGGCCAACAAATCCCGTTCACAGTAGACTCCTCCTGCTGGTAAATCTAAGGCGCTTGATCTATACATCAGCCACACGCTCTATACCATCCAACAGCTTGAACAAAGGTCTTTACCTAAATCCAACCTCTCCAAAGGTGAATTGCGGGCACTCTCCTCCCTCAGAAAGAGAGACGATATTGTTATAAAAATCGGCTGACAAAGGGGGTGCTGTAGTGGTTTGGAGGAAGGATCTTTATATTAAGGAAGTCAGCACCCAACTCGGAAACATGTTTTCTATTCCGTCAGAAGGGACGATCCCACAGTCCCTAACAAGAAAGTCAAGAACACGTTACAATCATTTATTTCACAAGGTGCTCTTCCCAAGTAGGCCAATAATGTGAGCTAAACTACGCTCGTATATCCTTGTCTGAAATTATGCATGCTTCTTCCATGAACTGATTGACCACATAAGCATACGGCTCTGTTAATAACAATGTCCCAATGTTATTGGCTCTAATCAAACGACACATATTACGAAACGTCAAAAAATTAAATAAAGAAATAAGATATTGTATGTCTCAAGCCTTACCACACCTTCCATTACTCCCTCTTTGTGTGTGTGTGTGTGTGTGTGTGTGTGTGTGTGTGTGTGAGTGAGTGTGTGTCTTTCCTTTTTTTCATATTCTCTCTCATTCTCCCTCTCCCTCCACATTTCTCGCTTCTTTAACTCGCTCTCCGATCACACACATATGCAGGAAACAAGACCAGCTTATGGGTTCAGTAAAGCGGAGAGAACGTTAAAATATGTTGCCATGCTATAATAAGCATAGAGTGTTGTAAGCAAATATTGACTGGGCACGGTGAAACATCAATAGACGACCTTACAAGAACTTTACAAATCTATAACTTGGTAATGGTTCGGTGTTCGTTGTTGCAGTTTGGCGGGCTGATAATGATGTCCTTGCGCGTATTTTGGCGTAATGCTGACCACATTACCCACCGAGTGCTGATGGTCTGTAAAATATGGGCGCTCTTCCCATATGCCCGATACGCTGAAAGTCTTTTTTTTTTTTTTTTTACACGCACGTATTTTAAAAAATGTAAACAGACATTTAGTTTTAATTTCGCATAATTTGCGATATATGAAAAAACGGACACCGGTTCAAAGCAAACAAGAAAGGAATGACAACCCTGCCTTTAAGGGTACTGGGCGTATAAGGTTAGCCCTATATTTTATTGACAAATCAGTACCTGGGGGGGGGGGGGAGAGTGGTGTGATTATCATCACGCTGGGAACCTTTATTTACTTCCCAGGATTTTACCTGGTACCCGTTTATGGCTGGGTGGACATGGCAGCCAAGGTAATTTTTGAAGATCTGCCAGTGCCGGAGAGCGTTTAACCACTACACCACGGCAGCTCATATAAAAGCATATAGTTGAACATGAAATAGTCTCAAGGAACAACAACGCCAACATTTGAGAATCCCAGATTAGTAGAAGATATAAAATTTATGAAATGAACAAATATTCATGTCACACTTTCTAACTGATACATTGATTTTTCAAATTGATCACCTAGATCTTCTTCTTCTTTAGCATTATGAGGCCTTAAGATGTCACCCGCATCCGTTCATCTCTCTGGTTGGCCTTCTCTTTCCAACAGGTGACACAAGCCATTTGCCAGCCTGTCTGGAAATTATCTCTCCATCGTCTTCTTGGTCTCCCTCGAATGGTTTTCTACGACCATTCAGCTCCATGTGTATACAGTTTTTACCTCTCTGTCATCTGACATTCTCTCCATATGCCTCAACCATTTCAGCCTTTTGATATACGATGGATTCGCCAATTGAAAAGCTAAATCGCCTCCCCTGTTCCATGGATAATTACTTGAATTGATCAAGAAGAAATGATTCTGCTGCTCAGTCATGTACAATATCGCACTAATGCAGACTTTGACAGAGAAGACTCAACATCATTATTCATACATGCGACG
>CAJHNH020005919.1:0-15000 GCA_905116865.2 Candidula unifasciata | reverse complement strand
TTTTTTTTTTTTTTTTTTTTTTTTTGAGGGACAGAGAGACAGAGAGTGGGAGAGAGAGAGATCTGAAAGTCTTTTTGCTTTTTTGCTGTGCTATAATTGCATCCCTGTCTTATCACACTGCCTGCCTATGAATGTTTTTATGTTTCTTAATTCCTATGTGATCATTAATATTCCCTTTTTCTGCCTCCTTTTCACTTCACTGCCATCTCTTTATCTCCGCTCCTCTCTAGTGTTCTAACTAACACTATCTCACCACGAATAGCTCTAGCTGACAGACCGTGTTGCTGACGTCATCGGATCGGGCTAACGATGCGTTAACGCAGCGGGTCTCAAACTGGATGCAGAGACACCCTAGGGTGCCGTGAGGGTATGCCAGGGGTGCAGTGAGCGTATGCCAGGGGTGCCGTGAGCGTATGACAGGGGTGCCGTGAGCGTATGACAGGGGTGCCGTGAGCGTATGCCAGGGTACAGCGGCAATAATCAAGAGAAGTCGGCTAAAAAGTGTGAAATTATTAAAGAAGGCTTGTAGATACTTAAAAGTTAAAATGTAAGTTGTCTTCCCTCACCACTGTCGAAAATAGTTTATTTCCTGTTTGAGCACCGCTGCGTTAATGTATCCTTAGCCCGACCCGGTGACGTCAGCAGCACCTCCCGTCAATAGGAGTGGGTCGTGATCTCACTGTATATGCCAACACGCCAAGCAATAGCATCGCGACTAAAACATAAAGAACTAGGTCGAGTTTCTCACCTCATGACACAGGCTGTCAAATATTTTAGACCAGGTCCCATAATATGTGTGACGTATATTGTTGAAGGGGCTGGACCCTGTCTGGGGTTACTAGTCCATACACTGGTGGCGGTGAGAGAAACATAGATATTGATGTAAAAACGTTTGACGGTAAGTATATGTAGCTGCCAGTCGACAGATTTATAAATGGAAGGGGGATTTAAAGAGAAACTGATTAAAGTTTCATATGAATATGAGAAAAATATGTCTAAGGGGAACATCTAGAACAGTGTTTCCCAAAATGTTTTTATTTGTGTCATGCCCCACCTAAGCCTTTCTAAAATTTGTTGCCCTATATGTAACATTTACATAATTGTTAATATTCAAAAAATTCCCCTCTTAACAACCAGATTACCCCAATGAGGGGCGTAAACTCTGTGGTGGGAAACAATAATCTAGAAAGACAAGTAAGAGATGAAGAAGAAGAAGAAGAAGAAGAAGAAGAAGAAGAAGAAGAAGAAGAAGAAGAAGAAGAAGAAGAAGAAGAAAAAGAAGAGTAATAATAATAATAATAATAATAATAATAATAATAATAATAAGAAGAAGAAGAAGAAGAAGAAGAGGAAGAAGAAGAAGAAGAAGAAGAAGAAGAAGAAGAAGAAGAAGAAGAAGAAGAAGAAGAAGAAAACAACAACAACTACAAGGTTGCCATCCAGAAACCGACTACCATCAGTTGGCCAATTTCCCAAGACAATATGTCAGTATCACTGACTAGCAAACGCTGTAGGGCTTGGATCTGGGACATTTACTGAACGGAACATAATTCTGCATCTCTGCTGCTGAATCACATAATGATTCTCTCATCTGTGAGAATCCCCTGATCACTATAATAGATGGGTAAAGATAAATACGTATCGTTTTCATTTCACGCTTTCTTCCAACAGTTTCCGGATGAGAAGGCCACAAGCCTCTATGAAGGTTGTTGTGCATGACCTCTAATGAACCACACAGCCTGGTTTCCACTAGAATGCCACTTGGCCGAATCTTGTCAGTTCTAAAATTCAACAGCATTATTGATTAGGCACCAGAAAATTAAACATTTGAGTGCTTGCATCTTCTATGTAGCAAAATACGGATGTGAGTCGTGGACTGTCTTTCATCTACCCTGTAGCAACATACGGATGTGAGTCGTGGACTGTCTTCCATTTACCCTGTAGCAACATACGGATGTGAGTCGCGGACTATCTCCCATCTTCTATGTAGAAACATACGGATGTGAGTCGTTGACTATCCCCTATCTTCCCTGTAGCAATATACGAATGTCAGTCGGGGGCTGTCTCCCATCTTCCCTGTAGCAACATTCGGATGTGAATCGTGGACTATCCCCCATCTTCCTTGTAGCAACATACGAATGTGAGTCGTGGACTATCTCCCATCTTCCCTGTAGCAACATACGGACGTGAGTCCTGGACTATCTCCCATCTTCCCTGTAGCAACATACGGACGTGAGTCCTGGACTAACTCCTATCTTCCCTGTAGCAACATACGGACGTGAGTCCTGGACTAACTCCTATCTTCTATACAGCACAAACGAAAACGTCCAAAAAGAACTCTGTGATCAACAGTGTTGAAAGGAGTCAAAGTTCTGGACCGCGTTTCATCCATAGTATCCAAAGGATTGTGCGGGATAGAACTGAGTGAAGGACTAGGCTGTAGGGCTTGTGTGAGGTAAAACGGCAGGGCAGGATAATGATGCAGCAGCTGGTGATGCTGATGATGATGCCTGAAGGATTGCAAATCCACTTAATATTATGTCAACATCATCATCATCATGTAGCAGGTCCTTTGCAAAACGTCGCTCTCGCCTGAAAGAAACTCGGTCTCTCGCCAGTTCTCCCGTCTCATGCACTTTCATACTCAAGGAGTTACTGATATCCTGTGCCCATCTTCGTGTTGGTCGGCCCCTGCCCCTCCTTCCTGGTACCATGCCTTCTGCTATATTTTTTTCCAATTCGTCGTGGCGCTTGATATGACCAAACTATTTTAGCTTCCGAGACAGGATGCTGTTTATTAGCCAGTCTTCCTTGATGTTCAGATCTTTCAAGATGTCATTATTTCTCCTCTTTTTCGTCCAAGATATTCTGAGAATCATTCTGTCAACATATAAAAATCAGATACGTTTAACGATTGAGCCGGGCTGATACGAAGACAGCACAGCAGACACACAAATTGAAGTTAAAAAACTACATACACACATTGCACGTGAATAAAAGTCCCAATCCAAATGTCTTTTTCCGTGCCATTAAAATGGGGTCGTTTAATGTCAGCTCTTGCTGAAGTGTTCGTTAAAATGACGGTTAGCGCAGTCTGTGAACGGCTGACGATCAGGCCAGAGATAAGCTGCCAATATAGACTTAAACCTCATGGGAAAACAGATCCTAGACAAGTGGGTCAAGGCGTTTGGGGAGACTGGGAAAGTGGGTAATTAAACTTTAGGCTTGGAGAAAAGCGCAGCTCTGTGGTGTAGTGGTCTGGTACTCCCTTGCCGGTCCGAAAGACTAGGGTTTGAATTCGCACGTTGTAGGAATTTTCAGACATAAATTTGATCAAAAGTATTTCTAAAAATACTGAAAATGTTTGAAGCAAATTGACATAGCAGAAGAATATTTTGATAAAATTCCAACAGATAACCTTATAGTGTATACTGACGGATCTAACAATGAGGCAGGAAGTAGGAGCAGGAGTAATTATCCATCAGTGGGGATATCATAAAGAACACAAAATATCAGAAAACGCGGCAGTTTGCACAGCTCAACTAGCGGGCATTATGAAAGTACTAGAAAATGTGATTAAAAAAACCAACAACTAAATTACCCATATTGACAGATGCAATTACGTATGCAAAAAATAACTACGTGTGAAATGCGATGTCTCCGAAGAGTCACCAACAATACACGAAGTGACAGAGTCACAAACGTCAGCATTAGAGACATAAAGTTGGAACAAGAGCATGCATGGAACATATTGAAAGACAGAGAATGAAGTGGTTTGGCCATTTAGTAAGAATGCAACCGGATCAGATTGCCTATAAGGCCTTTTACAGTAGAACATCGGGAAGAAAGGCCAGAGGAAGACACAGGAAAAAATGGATAGATGGAGTAGCTGAATACGGCCAGAAGATCCAGAAAACTGTCACTCAGATCACGCGAGAGGCACAAAACAAATATTTTAAACCACGACACTGGGCTGCAACCCGGTAAAAGTGAAGAAGACAATAGATAGATAGATTGACAGATTCACTGTCATCACTGCAAACTTTTAAGTACTCACAATAGAGTCAGTAGGCCAGACAGAAAAGAAAAGATTCTAAATCTGACAAAGGTTACCTCTTTGGATTCCAGGCTGCCATTCATAGATAGCATTTTGTCGTAGTCATAATAAAATCAGTCTCATTACCTAATTGTCGGACCTTGTATCTCAGTGTGTGGGTACCATGCTCTAAGTGGCTGAATGTTAATCATAAATTTGAAATGTTTATCAACAAAACATCACCGCCATCTAGTAGCAAACGATAGTATCGAAACAGACATTGTTGTTGTTTCAAGGTAATATCGATTTCACTGTCGATTACGCTGTACTTGACAAGCCGTCGATATAATTCCTTAATGAGGCTAATGTATGGCCGAAATTCTGACCAGTAGTATTGTCATAGTCGGCTCTGTGGCTAAGTCGATGCGAACGCTTCGTAATGCCGGGATGCCGGATTCGATCCCAGCTGCAGGCCATGTACCTTGCGTTGGTTTCGACAGTAGTATCAAGAAAGCCGACCGTCCAGGAAGCAATGGCAAACTACTGAACGTAAATTTGCCTAGAAAAACCACACAACAGCCAGGGGCTGTTGGGGTTGGTTCTGCAACGTCCTGCAAAGGATACGCAACTAACCAGTGTTGTAATGAGTACACAATAATGTGAGATTTTTATTCTAGTATCAGCACTGAGCTCCTCTTCCTACAGAACCTGTACCTGTGCCCCAACCTGGGAGCTAAGTAAGGTCATTTTTAAAGAGAAAAAAAAGTTCAGCTCCGTCAATCAACACCTGAATCCATGATCTTGGCATCCACAGGCGAATGTCTAGCCGCTTCCCGATGTTCAGTAGATGCCTGTGTGTTTCCGTTTTAGGTTTCTGGTTACAGAAAGGCTTGTGAATATCAACTGTATGAATATCGTCACTGTTTTTTCGAAATAAAACATTTTTTGACGAACGTTTTTTCATCCTTCTACCACCTGAAACTTGAAACCAAGCAAATGGAAGAGTGGCTGTCTGGATGTTACTCCAAAACGGCAAAGCTCGGATATGTTCAACACGCGGAAATTTATAATTAGGACCAGGCCTTTTTCTTTTCTCTAGAAGGAATATAACTTGATAATTTAATGTGTCCTATTTTTTTTTCTCCCTCTAAAATCTAGTGGTCCAAAGAACCACTATTCGGATGTAAATCTAACCGAAGCCGCATACCTTTTCAGACGTTTAATATGCAGAGCAGTTTTACTGATGCACTGGTCGTTATGTCGGCGTCTGTGGCTTAGGCGTTGCGAACGCACTTCCTAATGCCGGGGTGCTGGGTTCGATTCCAGCTGCGGACCTTGCGCCTTGCGTTGGTTTCGACAGGGATATCGAGAAGTCGACCATCCATAAAGCAATGGCAAACTATTCAACGTAAATTTGCCTACAAAAACCACAACAGCCAAAAATTGCTCGGGTTGGTTCTGCATTGTCCTGTAAATGATACGCAATTAACTAACTCTAACTCGCCGTTATAAACTAACTTGAAGTTCAAAGCGGTTAATTCTTCTCACTGTCGTATAAAAAAATACATCAAAAGTGTTTGTCATCTGAAAGCGTATACAAATTTGTACATCTGCAAGTGTTATTAAAAGGCAAATCAGAGCTATACTTGGAAACCAATGACTCCCCTGGGCAATTGCAAAATGAAGCTAGTCGGTCAAGGGCAGCAATTGACAGTGTATGTGTTAGCAGCGACATAGTTTCATGCAACTTTTATGACTTGGCATCTCTTGAGTGGTTTCCCCGGAAGAAAAGCAGGATTTGCCGGGACAACTAATGGACAACCGTTTTACAAATGCGCACAGTGAGAAAAGTGTTTTTGTGCGTGACGAAGAGATGTGGGTAATCTGCTATCTAAAGGTGGCAGCCAAAATTCAGGAACTACAGACTAATGGACAGCAGTGTTAAACACGCAAGTGGGGGAAAACATGTCTCGGGACCAAAACTACTGAACGTCCAAACATCGCTAGAGAATTGTCTAGTGGTATTACTTTTATTCCTTGTAAACAACTGTTTTAAGTTCAAAAGTGTCGTGTAAAATATTTAATTTAAAAACCGCAATTTTCTACTCATCAAGAACTACTCTTCTGATAAAGTAAAATTGCTGTGTGAAGGATGTGTGATTAGATGTGTGATTAAATGGTTGAAATCTAAACGGACTGAATCTAAAAGTAGTCTGCGTGAGTATTTGTTACCCTCTAAAATAAATTTTGGTTGTCCGTTTCTTCCTTCCTTATTCCATAACTTCAGTGAGCTGATAGCAATTAAGCTATACATAGTTTGTGGCCTAATTTCAACTTTGAAAATATAATAACATCAGTAAATTATCTTCTCAAGTGTTTGTAACAGTGTCCATGGCTGTCATCTAGCCTCCATGGCTGTCATCTAGCCTCCATGGCTGTCATCTAGCCTCCATGGCTGTCATCTAGCCTCCATGGCTGTCATCTAGCCTCCATGGCTGTCATCTAGCCTCCATGGCTGTCATCTAGCCTCCATGGCTGTCATCTAGCCTCCATGGCTGTCATCTAGCCTCCATGGCTGTCATCTAGCCTCCATGGCTGTCATCTAGCCTCCATGGCTGTCATCTAGCCTCCATGGCTGTCATCTAGCCTCCATGATTGGTGGATGTATGTATGCATATGTAGCTGTGTAAGTATGTGGGTGTATGTGTGTGTATGTATGCATCTATGTGTGTATGTGTGTGTGTATGCAAATATGTCTGTGTACATAGGTGTGTGCAGTTTGTGTATGTATGCATGTATGTATGGATGTGTGCTCATGTATGTATGGATGTATGCTTGTTTTATGTATACATGTAGATGTAGCCTATTTATGTATGTATACATGTGGATGTATGTATGTATGCGTATATGTATGTATGTATGTATCAGGTTTGTCTGTATGCATATGAGAATGAATGTATGTAAATGTAGCTGTGTAAGTATGTGTGTGTGTATTTATGCATGTATGTGGATGTATGTAGGTATATGTGGATGCATAGGTATGTGGTGTGTGTGTCTTTTTATAAATGTAGGTATGTGTGTGAGTATGTGGGTATGTATTATGGATGTGTATGTATAAAAGTCACTATGTACGTGTGTGTATGTGTGTATTACCTGGGTATGTGTGTGATTGTGGGTATATGTGTATGTTCATATGTGAAGGTATATTTAGGGTTGTGAGTATGTGTCTATATATATTTTTTTTTTTATGTATGTGGAAAGTAGGTGCGATGCAGGTATGCATGTGATGTATGTATGTGGGTATCTGTATGGGTGATTGTATATGTGTGTATGCATGCATGTGTGTCTATTTAGGTATGTATGTATGTATGTATGTATGTGTGTAAAGATATAGGTGTATGTATGCATGTATGTGTGTGTATGTATGCATGCATGTGTGTGTATTTAGGTAAGTATGAAAGTATGTGTGTGTTTAAGTATGTGAGTGTATGTAAAGATGTGTGTATGTATGAAAGTATGTATACTTAAGTATGTGAGTGTATGTATGGATGTGTGTATGCATGTACATGTAGTCCATGTATGTATACATGTGGATGAATGTATGTGTGCATATATGTATGTAGGTGCATGTTTTATGTATGTCTGTAAATGTATGAGAATGTTTCTATGTAAATGTAGCTGTGTAAGTATATGGGTGTATGGGTATTCATGCATGTATGTGGATGTTTGTCGCTAAATGTAGCTGTGGATGTGTGTATTTATGAATGTATGCAAGTATGCATGTATGTAAGTATGTGGGTATGTATTATGTATGTGTATGTATGTATAAAAGTATCTATATGTGTGTATATATGTATGTATTATCTGGGTGTGTGTGTGATTGTGGGTGTATGTGTGTATGCATGCATGTGGATATATGAATGTATATTTAAGTTTGTATGTGTGTGTATTTATGTATATATGTTGTAAGTATGTGTGACTGTATGTGAATGTATGTGTGATTGTGGGTATGTGTGTACATAATGTAGGCAAGTATGTATGTATGTATGTATGCATGAGTGTATGTATGTATGTGAATATCTGTATGGGTGATAATATATGTGTGTATGCATGCATGTGTGGGTATGTATGTAATGTGTGTCGGCATGTATGTGAGTGTGTGTATGTATGCATGCTTGTGGATGTGTGTAAGCATTTGTAGATGTATAAGTATGTGGGTGAACATGTGTATTTAGGTATGTAAGCATGTATGTGTGTAAAGATGTAGGTGTATGTATTGATGTGTGTATGTATGTATGTGTGTATGTATGCTTACATGTGAATGTAAATGTGTGGTTGTGGGTGTCTGTACATGTGATTGCATGTGTGTGTATGCATGCATGCATGTGTAGGTGTGTATGTATGGAATGTGTGTGTGCATATATGTCCATATATGTATATGTGTGTCTATTCTGTTTGTGTATATATGTAGATGCGTTTGTATGTATGTATGTATGTATGTATGGATGGATGGATGTATGTATGTGCTAGGTATGTCGGTATATGAGTGTGCATGTTTGAGAATGTGAGAGTGTGTAAGACTGTGTACACATGTTGTATGTATTTTTTTCTATAATGTATATTTTTATTCTATATCCATAACATGCATTTTATATAACAGGCATTGGTACTCTGAAAAACGAGTGCTTAAAAGGGCCGAATGTCAGACGGGCCTGCGTGCCCAATTTGTAACCCTTTGAAAATAAAGTTTGTTCGTTCGTTCGTTCGTTCCATGGCTGTCATCTAGCCTCCATGGCTGTCATCTAGCCTCCATGGCTGTCATCTAGCCTCCATGGCTGTCATCTAGCCTCCATGGCTGTCATCTAGCCTATATGTTAAGACTGGAAAAATCGGTTCACATGCCATTGTTAAATAAAAATCAGAATGTTTGCCAGCTCGTCTCGCCCTGGTATGTCTCAGTTCTCCTGGATATGCGGGTATTGTAGCCAAAGAATGTTTGCCAGTACGGCCGCTTCATCCGTGGTTTAACCAGTAGATCGAACTAGTGTCCTGTAGGTTCTTGAAAGGTCAGGCTGACGTCACGGGCAGCCTCGGAGAATCGGCACAAAATAAGGACCTTCAGCTGAAGAAATCATCATCATCATCATCATGAGCCATATTTCCAAGGTATAAACCGATGATGGGTGTAGGAGATAAGAGCGGTGCACCAAAAGTGACATACAGCTTTTCAGTCAACAACTACGATGTAGAGGCGCCGAGCCACACTCGGTAGTAAACCATCACCAAAGCTCATATTGGCCCAGACGCAACTGCCGCTCTACGTGGTCAAACTAAAAGCAGATTCCCTATCGATAGCCTAGCCAATGTAGATAGGATCGATGTTTCCTACGAAATCAGACCGCATCTGCAAGAAAGACTACACACGTCCTGAGGGAAAGCCAAATTCTACAAATGCTTACAAATACATCACAATAGAGACGGACGATAATCAGACAAGGGCTACATACTCGTCGTTCTTATCAGGAAACTCAGTAGGCACCACAAAGACGCAGAAACAGCCAAACGAATTAGCCCAGTCGAAGAAGTCAGCGAGGCGAAACTGCTTATATGAACTGCTGTGCGAGAAGATAGAAAGACCAGTTATGCAGCGCGTGATAATCAACTGCAGAGAAACCAGTCCGATATCTTCTACAGCGGCGGGCATTAGTAAACAGACAGCAGAGAAAGATGTCACCTCACCCGAGACAGGCATTAGTAAACAGACAGCAGAGAAAGATGCCACCTCATCCGAGACAGGCATTAGTAAACAGACAACAGAGAAAGATGTCACCTCACCCGCGACGGGCATTAGTAAACAGACAGCAGAGAAAGATGCCACCTCACCCTAGAAGGGCATTAGTAAACAGGCAGCAGAGAAAGATGCCACCTCACCCGCGACGGGCATTAGTAAACAGACAGCAGAGAAAGATGCCACCTCACCTGCGACGGGCGTTAGTAAACAGACAGCAGAGAAAGATGTCACCTCAGCCGAGACAAGCATTAGTAAACAGACAGCAGAGAAAGATGTAACCTCACTTGAGACAGACATTAGTAAACAGGTAGCAGAGAAAGATGTCCCCTCACCCGAGACAGACATTAGTAAACAGACAGCAGAGAAAGATACCACCTCACCCGAGACAGACATAAATAAACAGGTAACAGAGAAAGATGTCACCTCACCCGAGACAGGCATTAGTAAACAGACAGCAGAGAAAGATGTCAGCTCACCCGAGACAGGCATTAGTAAACAGGTAGCAGAGAAAGATGTCACCTCACCCTAGACGGGCATGAGTGAAAAGACAGCAGATAAAGATGCCACCTCATCCGAGACGGGCTTTAGTAAACAGACAGCAGAGAAAGACTTCACCTCACCTGCGACGGGCTTTAGTAAACAGACAGCAGAGAAAGACTTCACCTCACCTGCGACGGGCTTTAGTAAACAGACAGCAGAGAAAGACTTCACCTCACCTGCGACGGGCTTTAGTAAACAGACAGCAGAGAAAGACTTCACCTCACCTGCGACGGGCTTTAGTAAACAGGCAGCAGAGAAAGATGTCACCTCACCCTAGACGGGCATGAGTGAAAAGACAACAGAGAAAGATGTCACCTTACCCAGTATAGGCATAAGTAAACAGGCAGCAGAGAAAGATGCCACCTCATCTGAGGCAAGCAGCACCAAGAACACAATGAAGATGAGCCTCCAGTAGAGGACAACGCTTTCCCGGCTACAATAAACCAACGCAGACCATTGAAGCAAAGACTAATCTGACAGCTCTATCAGCCATGATGACTATCAACGTGATTGAAGGCCTGCTAGGGAAGCGATGCGTCAAGCAGTTTAAAGATGAAGGACGACGGGGTGACATCTTTCACCACAATTAAGAACACTGTAAGCTGATAAAAAATATTCGAAACAACCAGAAACCAGAGATCCAGCTACAACATGAGATACTGTAAAAGCCAGTATTTTACAGCAGACGATAGGTGATGAAGCAGACGAACACAAATAACAGCAGTGTCCACATTGAACAACAACTGGAGAGCAAAAACACAGAACTGACGGCTCAAAGTACGGAGAGGATTATGCATAGAAACAGCGACCCGAAGACTGGATATGTTGTTAGTTGCGTATCCCTTACAGGACACTGCAGAAACAACCCGAATATTTTCTTGGCTGTTGTGGTTTTTCTAGGCAAATTTATGTCCAGTAGTTTGCCATTGCTTTCTGGACTGTCAGAGCCTCGATACCACTATCCAAACCAACGCAAGGAGCAAAGCCTGCAGCTGTGATCAAACCCGGCACCACGGCCTTACGAAGCGCGTTTGTAACGCCAAGCCACAGACGCCGACTAACTGAATACAGTCACGTCTAAATGAAATGACGAACCAAGCTCCATGTCCTTTGGAAAGAAGAGAGTGAAATCAGAGCACCACATCCCGAAGTTAATGTAGCGTTTCCGTTCTCAGGAAGACTTTCATACTAGAAGCAGTTGCCATAGCAAAGTGGGAATTATGCAGATTTTGCTTCGGTATACATCCTTTCAGAGAGTGAATCTTAGCCAAGAGAGACAAATATTACAGAGAGCCAGATGTAAGCAGGATATGTGCCAACTGCTTCGTAAACCAAGGAGCAAGATATCTCGGCTGCCCGTACATCAAAGAATGCAAGAAGACAATAAAGACTAATAGTCGACAACATCCATACAGAAAGGCAGTCGGTACATGGTATGTCAACCACTGAAAGAAGGCGACTCATAACAGAGAGCAGGGAGCTGAAAAAAGCAGTTTAGCGAAGCATAGCCTGCATAGAAGGCAAGCATGGCAGAAAAGAGTACAGAAACAGCTCAGAGAGCAGCAATACAAGTCACTGAATACACAGGTTGTGAAGAAGGCAGAGAAAAAGCACAGCAACGCTGAGACCGAAGCAGCACCACAAGTTGCAAGCTGCTGAGACGGTGAAAGCGGTGGTAAAAGCTACCTCTACTTACGACATAGATAGGAAGATAACAGAACTAAAGAAACTGCAGATCTTCATAAAAAGAGATACATAAAACTTTGACAGAATCCCACGAGAGTGCAACGAAATAGTAAAGTCAACAAGCAAACCATTCAAAGCAGCCCACTCAAATCAAAGAATCCCACTAGGAAAGCAGCCCAGTCAGACCAAAGGCTTTCACAGCCTAATACAGTAGCCCCTAGAAAAGCAGCCCACTCAAACCAAAAACTCTCACCGCATGCTACAGTAGCCCATACAAAGCAGCCCACTCAAATCAAAGAATCCCACTAGGAAAGCAGCCCAGTCAGACCAAAGGCTTTCACAGCCTAATACAGTAGCCCCTAGAAAAGCAGCCCACTCAAACCAAAAACTCTCACCGCATGCTACAGTAGCCCATACAAAGCAGCCCACTCATATCAAAGAATCCCACCGCCTGCTACAGTAGCCACTAGAAAAGCAACCCAGTCAGACCAAAGACTTCCACTGCCTGCTACAGTAGCCACTAGAAAAGCAACCCAGTCATACCAAAGGCTTCCACTGCCCGCTACTGTAGCCACTAGAAAAGCAACCCAGTCAAACCAAAGACTTCCACTGCCTGCTACAGTAGCCACTAGGAAAGCAACCCAGTCAGACCAAAGACTTCCACTGCCTGCTACAGTAGCCACTAGAAAAGCAGCACAGTCAAACCAAAGACTCCCACCGCCTGCTACAGTAGCCACTAGAAAAGGAGCCTAGTCCGAGTACAGACACGTCCTGCCAGCCACACTGCCAATTTTAAACAATTAGAAGAGAATACGTTACAGAAGATGCTGATCTAGTCCTTTTCATGGTTAACCCCTTATCATGGTAGCGCTAAAGTAAGCAGCAGAAGCAGACCTCTGCGCAAAAGACGAAAGAGAAACAGACCCAGATAGTAGCCCCAGACAACGAAACGTAATAGTGAAGAAAAACACCTGTTGCAAGAAGAGCCAAGGCAACCACCAATTCGTAGGAGGGAAAGTCCAAAAGTGTGTGAACAACCAGGATTTTCAGTCGGAATGTACAGCCGGTGAACGCTGAACAAGATCGAACTGACACAGCTAGACTTGTACACTAATGAAATTAATTTAGAGAAAATCGATGCACCTATGGCCACATCTGGAATGCGTAAATAACAATCTGAACCAACGTGAACTTCTTTAGGAATCATTTTATTTGTCCCTCCACTCACCCTTTAGCAGTTAGCATGATTTATATTGTACATGCCGTTCATCTTGTCTTCACAACGTTCGTTCGCGTATTTGAAGCTTTGCTTCAGCTGGGATTTAGGGATGAGAATGCGGTTGTTTCCCCTGCATTAAATACAAAAACGGAGTTGATACGACACAAGGAATGAATCTCTTTATATCTGTCAGTTTAGCATTAATCCTGTGATGTGGATTTTAAAACAGAAATGACAAGATCAATACAAACCGAGAGACATTCTGTCGTGTTCAGATACATTTTAAGAACCAGAATAAGAAAATAAAGATCCGTGTTTTCCTAATTTGCAGCATTCATTACTTTCTGCATAAATATTCCAATCTTATTTCTCCTGAAGCTTCAATGGCAAAAGGGAACATAATCTTCTATTTCCGACAGAATAAAACGAAGTGTCCCTTTGGCCTGCCTAACCAGGGGATCTTCGAGCTCATCGCCATGTCATCAAAAACAACACAATTTAAAAGAAGTCAGAAACAAAAATAAAAGTAGTCAGCTTCAAAATCCCACAAACACGAGCAACGAAATGAACGTTGCGACCAGAAAGCCTACTTCAGCATACGATGCAACCGCATAATGATATACAACAAGAAAAACAAATGCCCTGATTTGATTTTGATGTAGTCACAATATCTCCAACCTCCTTTGAACACTATAAACTCTAAATTTAGTCTTCAGGCAGGGGCAGGATACGGGACACAAGGTGTCACATCGTAAAGTGGCGTCTCCACACTGTGAGTGACCTGCAAAGAGTCTACAGTATCCTGACGGTGTACTCAAACGCATTCCAGTACAGCTCACTGTGTTGTCCACTAACAAGCAAAACTGTCAATCTCTTCGTGTTGTCCACTTACAAACAGAACAGTCAATCTCTTGGTGTTGTCCACTAACAAGCCAAACATATGGTCACTCATAACAGACTAGACAAGAAAATTATTAACAATAGAAATGAGAAGACTGAGAAAGGCTGCAGTAGTGACCAGAAAAAATACATTCAGGATGTAGATCATAAGAGAACATGTCGGCACAGAGTCGATTCTAATTACTTACAAAGACAGCAAGTCAAATGTTTTCGCCCACTTAAAGACAATGCAATGTGACGTGATACCATATCAGGCATACGCGAACAGATTAGAAGGGTCTAAAGCACGAGGTAGACCAAGAAAAAAATAGAAAGATAACATCAGAGAAACTCAACAACAGCACCATGTATCTATGGTCAAGGGCGGCCAGAAAAGCAAAAAAAAAAAAAAAACAACAACAACAAAAAACAGAACCTTATATCTGCATCGACACCTGAAGCGGTAACAGAGGACGTATAGAGAGAGACGAACTTAAAACTCAAATAAAAACTATTCAGGTGCGATTCCAGCAGGGATCGAATCCAGAAACAGTTTTCAAGCGTATACGACTGTTATCTTAGGGCACGACACTACCAACATTTAAATAAAGGGGGAGGGGGAGGGAAAGGGGTAATAGAGAGTGATTTTGGTTTCAGGCAGTAGGTGTGGTATTTGTTCATTACATATTTATTGTTTATCTCCACTGGGATTAATTATCTGGGAATAATCCCTAGGATCTTTATCAAATAAGTACAAATCCCAGAATTCCTTTTCAACCGTGTCATCGACGGACAGTCCATGACAAACTGTTTAGCCATGTCATCTACGGACAGTCCATGACAAACTGT
>CAJHNH020005918.1:0-12500 GCA_905116865.2 Candidula unifasciata | reverse complement strand
CTTTGTGCTGCAAAGGCCAAAAGAGCAAAGTGGGAAACGTTTGTGAATGATGCTGGTATACAGAGAGAATGACAGAGCGCTGGATTCTAGTAAGTTAAATAAACAACAGATTAGGGCGTCACTTTCTGCGGGGACCTCAAAACATTCATATTTTTCCATAATGCTATTTTTTTAAATTATTAATAAAGCAACTTTAAGTACTTCTCACGAGCCTGCTCGCATGTACCAGCGTCTCGCCGGGTATGGGGGGGGGGGGGGGGGGGGTTCCTGTCGACTCCGGTTCATGGCCATGGATGTTTCCCACAGGCTGCTGTATGTTTTAGGGTGTCAGCATATGCGTTTCTTCCTACAATCCATGCGGAAAATCGTTCCAGGCCCGACACGATGACAATGAGCATGTCTCTTTCCAGGCACTCGACACTGATTGACGAGACGGACCCCCGGCGAGAGGGCTGATCGTGTGGGCAGGTTCGTTATAAGTACTCAGTTTTCTTTTCATCATTTAAAGAAAAAGTTATGGACTTAGTATCACGTGTATGGAAAGCGACATGTTATGCAACATTTCCTTTAATATCATAATCAATTATTTCGCATTTAAGAAAACAAGAAGAAAATGTTTTTAGTTGTAACTTAGAGCTTTTTAAGAAGATTATAATATGCTATGCAAGTGTGCTTGTGTGTGCTGTTTTCCAGGTGGTATGGATATGTTTCCTTCCATTTGAAATATTGTAATGTGGTACCTGAAAGAAAAATTGTACAATGCAAAATTTGATTAGCAAGTGCATGTACATTACAAATATGTTCGAATTAGTCAGTTTGTTATTAATAATTTTTTTTTAAATAATTCCTTTCTTTCATTTTTGTTCCATATCTTTTCTTTCTCTTTTTTCTTTTTTTTTTTTTTTTTTTTTTTATATCTTTTCTTCCTTTCCATTTTTTTTTTTCAAATTTCAAATACAAGTGGTAACAGATTTATAGTAATCTAATAACATAATTATAATATCACACAGCATTTTTTTCATTCTTCATACTGATTTATTTCAACCGATCATTTGATAAACATCGCTGATTTATTATGGTAATTATGGTAAATAATCGGGTGACCTGGGTCGAGTCCTCGGTAAAGCTTGCGATTTTTTTGCCCGGGGGGGGGGGGGATAAAATTCGCACCTGCACAGTCGTGGCAACAGCACTAGCCATGCGGCCGTAAAGCCTCAGACTCAAAAAAAACCTGCACAGCAAAAGTGATTGGTAGTTTTCTTCTTCTTCTTAGGTCGTTCAGTCCGAAAACTTATATTAGGAGGCAGGTAGCCTTTATAAAAGTTATCGTGCCGTCCATATCCTCTCCTGTATCATACAGCTTTGTCTTCATTGTGGTTGGAACAGCCAGATTGCGTCTCTGTTGTCAGTATACAGTTGACAGTGTTGTAGCACAGGCTCAGCATTTTTGGGCGCCACGCTGCAGGGACACGTCTCTGTGTTTCCTACACCTAAAAATTTGAACATATGTTGACGAAGTCTGCTGTACCCAGTTCTTAGTCTGAAAATTATACACTGTCCCTCTCTAGAGAGGCGATAAAGCGAGTCTTGGGGAGAGAATTTGGTGTGTGTAACCAGCCACCTTTCTTGGATACTAGATTGTAGCTAATCACACAGGTAAATGCAGACGGAGGATATCTGCAGCAATGAACCTCGAAGACTGGGAATGCTAAAGAAAAAAATAATTGCCCGTTTTCTTTTTCTTCTTCCTCCTCCTCTTAACTTCCCTCTTTTATCGCTTTGGGTGTCGTGGGAGATTTAAGCTTCTACTTCTTGCTCTTTTACTTGCCTCCACCATAAACACATAATGCTGTTGTTGAATTGCTCTTATGTCTTTCCTTCTCTCTCTCTCTCTGTCTATCTCTGTCTGTCTGTCTCTCTCCCTCTCTCTCTTGTTGTACCCCACTAGCACATCACACAAGCGATAAACACCCGGTGACACAAAGTGCCACGATGCGGATGACGATCACCCGTGAAGAGGTCCCAGAAACCCCGTTCCGTTATTGTCGCGCGCCCACGTGGGTAAATACACTGATATAGTGAAGGTGTGGGTTTGAACCTTAACAATGCCCACCCACGTGAGAAACTGGACTATTATCTAAGCTATGTTGATCCTAGACAGTCCTGGATAGCCAAGAAAACAGCGAGTGGCTCGTTCCATTAAATGAAAGTTGCTGTACTTGTATCCACAGGAGTAGGAGAAGGGATAGATAGATATCAGGATAAACCCACTGTTATATAATCCAGATACACAGTTAACCCCTCCGACTGTTCTCCTCTCCTGGCATTACTTAAAAGCCCCCATCAAGTGCTTTAAATATTTGTTAGCTGAAGTAAACTAATATGCACAAAGACACTTGAACCTAAGTACACAATTTACTCAACTATTTTGTAACAACATCAAACAGGATTTATTTGAATAAATCGAAATTAAAATGAACTTGTTTAGGATAGTAGAGTTGAGATGCTGTTGTAATGAAATGATATATTGGAAAGTAACAACCTTTTAACAGTTCTCGGCTTGAGACCCTGCCTATTCTTTTCCAGTTTGTCGTCCTCACTGCATTCAAGCAGGTCGTTACACTCAGACTGTCGGCAAAGAATGGATGCCTACTAGTCCCTGCCCAATGTGGGAACTGTGATAAAGAAACAAGCGCATATCTGTAGTATCTGCTCTAGGTGTACACTAAGCATGTATATTATAATAACATCAAGCATGTTTATTTAAATAAAACATTTCATCTCTCCCTCATTTTCACATTCACTCCTGTCCAATTTGGAAGGGCTTATGTCTCACATTCCACCCGTTACATTTTCTGCCTTCCTCTACACAAGTCCTGTAATGATAGTCAAGTCTTCTACGTCAGATGCCATCTCTCGTACAGACTCAAATGACAATCAGTCAGACAGAACAAGTTCTGGAATCCACGCTTGGAACAATGGACGCGCCCAGAAAGCTAACAATATTTCTGAGGCGAATCAAATAACAAATCTCATGGATTTACTCTCCGGGATCAATCTCCGCATTAGCCTCTCTGGAGTTAAACACATTTCAGTGTGTTAGCTGTATGTAATACAGATTCACATTAACCACACGTGAAAAGATTGCCAAAGTTATCTTCACGCTTGTGATTTCAAGACCATGATAGTTCATTAAATTTCAATGGTAACATCAACATTTAAGTTTTACAACATTGAAACACACGTGCACGAAAAAACATTCATGACATTATCAAATAGGAAATAAAGCAATGTGACAGTGCCCTACAAGAATGGAGAAATGTCCGCCTAGGAGTATTACAAAGTGATGAAGACACACACTTGAGCAAAAAGACAGTTAGATCTCTATCATAAATAAAATAAAGGTTTTGAAGCTAATTTCGTTTTTACCTGGAAAATGAAACCACAATGCCAAAAGTTCTGTCTCAAGCTTAGGTTAAGCCCAACAGATGGCATGTGCTAGACAGAGTCTCATTTCCAAGTCCTAGAGTTCACCCCTTTATAACTTTTATTAAGCTCCTCCTACATTACGCCTAAAACCATTCTCATTCAAGGATGTCACAGCTCCTCCCTGTGGGTGTATATTCACTGTCAGTCAGTGACTGTACAACAATTGTTTGAATTCCCACGCTAGGATCTCCTGGTCAATTCATCTGACCAGAGCAAATAGGCCAAGTCACACCTCCAGCCTACTTCACCTGTCATCACAATAAAATCAGACTTTGTCAATTCTTCTGCCCACACTTTCGGTTCCATGTGTCAATATTGACGATCTGACCGGCACTCCAGTTATGTAACCTCAGGGGGAGATAATGGCAATTAGCCCTTGTTATCTGCTCCTGAAGGTCTGGCTAGGAGATAAATATCTGACACCAACAGATGGTGTGCAAATCTGCAGACAGTAAGTCTACGCTTGGTCAGTCTTATCTCTGTACCTCAACACTTAACGTCTGGGAAAAGTTTTAGTGTTTGATATCGCCAACATCCCAGGAGAATTAAATGTTTGTTCTGGTCGCCTTACTTAGATTAAGGATGTATCCAAAACCATTTATTTCTGTATACTTCGAAACACAAAGGAATAAAAGTAGGTTAAGGAAAGACATTCTGAAGTCACGGAGCGTATTGTCACAGTTATTGCCACATTCATGGCCCGGCTATATTCACGGCCCCCGGCACAAGACAGAGTGGGGCTCCAAAAAAAACGTGCTTGCCTTGTATGCTATGGCGTCATTGGCACTCTTTCGGAGTGGACAAACCCCTTTATTAGCTGTTTTTGTACGTGATTTAAAAATGGTCCAGTGCCGACCTTTTCTCTTATGACCCCATTCCTGATTTTATCTCTTCTAATCACTCCTGGAGCCCTTCTGTGACATCTCATGTCCACGATTACTTACTTCCCCTTCTGTTTTGTCGAGAGTGATCATCTCTAGTCCTAGAAGCATGCAGTGAGAATTCATATGCTTTGTATGCGATGTTTCTGTGTGGTGATCGGGGTTATGCTGTAAGAAGTAGCTAGCTGTCCCAATGCTTGTCTAGTTGACTGAATCTGATGTTTGTTTCTTCATCCAATTTCCCATGCAAGTGTTCACAGTGATGAGAGTTCTCTTTCACACAATACTGATAACGCCACAGGTGGAATCGCAGTACAACTGCTCCTGTCCTGCGCGGACTGGAGTACTTTCAGTTTAATTTAATTTTCCTAATTGAATTTCTCGTTAGCGTCATAAGAATTCTGCATATGTTATATTTTTTTATCCTTCTGTCAGAAGTATTGTATTATAAGGCCGGTAACCTTTATGAAAGCTATCATGCAGTCAAAATTTCCTCGTGTATCACAGTTTTGTCTTCATTGTGTTTGGAACAGGCCATATTGCTTCTTTGTTGGCGGCATACAGTTGATAGTGTTATAGGTCCTCGTTTGAGTTCCGGGGCCCTATAGTGGGGGGGGGGGGGAAGAATAGACCCACTTTTTCTTCTTCTTCTTCTTCTTCTGCTACTGTTTCTTCTTCTTCTTCTTCTTCGTCTTCTTCTTCTTCTTCTGCTACTGTTTCTTCTTCTTCTTCTTCTTCTTCTTCTTCTTCTTCTTCTTCTTCTTCTTCTTCTTCTTCTTCTTCTTCTTCTTCTTCTTCTTCTTCTTCTTCTGCTTCTGCTTCTGCTTCTGCTTCTGCTTCTGCTTCTTCTTCTTCTTCTTCTTCTTCTTCTTCTTCTTCTTCTTCTTCTTCTTCTGCTTGATCTTCTTTTTTTTTTTCTTCTTCTTCTGCTTCTTTTTCTGCTTTTTCTTCTTCTTCTTCTTCTTCTTCTTCTTCTTCTTCTTCTTCTTCTTCTTATTATTATTATTATTATTATTATTCTTCTTCTTCTTCTTCTTCTTCTTCTTCTTCTTCTTCTTCTTCTTCTTCTTCTTCTTCTTCTTCTTCTTCTTCTTCCTCTTCTTCTTCTGCTTCTGTTCCTGTTTCTTCTTCTTCTCTTCTTCTTCTCTTCTTCTTCTTCTTCTCTCTTCTTCTTCTTCTTCTTCTTCTTCTTCTTCTTCTTCTTCTTCTTTCTTCTCTTCTTCTTCTTCTTCTTCTTCTTCTTCTTCTTCTTCTTCTTCTTCTTCTTCTTCTTCTTCTTCTTCTTCTCTTCTTCTTCTTCTTCTTCTTCTTCTTCTTCTTCTTCTTCTTCTTTTATTCTTCTTCTTTTTCTTCTTCTCTTCTTTTTATTCTTCTTCTTTTTCTCATTCTCATTCTTTTTCTACTTCTTCTTCTTCTTCTTCTTCTTCTTCTTCTTCTTCTTCTTCTTCTTCTTCTTCTTCTTCTTCTTCTTCTTCTTCTTCTTCTTCTTCTTCTTCTTCTTCTTCTTCTTCTTCTTCTTCTTCTTCTTCTTCTGCTTCTTCTTTTTAATGTCTACCGGCAGTAAACTCTGGTGGAAAGTTCTGGTTTGGTCATCGACTTTAGGACTTTGGCCTTGTTTCATAAACCGAGTTTAGCGTGCACATCCATTTTACTGAAATTGTTTATTTGTGTGCAGAACGTTGGTTTCTCGCCTCTCAGGCAGAAGCACTTTGATTTTAATGGAAAAGTCCTTAATTAGTTGTCTTTTACAGCATGCTTGTTAGAGGGATAATAGATCTATCCCCCCCCCCCCCCCCATTCCCCATGGGGTCGGGGAACCCGCATTGGGGGCGTTACTAAATACCTCCATGTGCCTGCATTTCTGTGTTTTGTGTGTATGTATACACGTGTATACCTATGTGTGAGTGAACATGTATGTATATAGTGGTGTATCTAAGCATGTATGTAAGCGTGCGAGCGCGCCTATTGGTGTGCTGATGTATGTATTGATTGCCGCTGTAGAGCAGTGTCTTACACTTGCATGCTGACACCATCTGTATCATATCTTGGTAGTACCCTCTCTTAGACTGCTATTGGTCACTCTACTGATGTTGTCTTCCCGCTTGTATCGCTGTCTGCGCCTTGCTCTTTATCCTTTGACTGTTCACTCCGGTATGAGTTTTGAAATCGTGTTTTGTCTTTTTTTAGTCGACGTCTTTGGCTTAGGCATCCCGAACGCGTTTCGTAATTTCGCAGTGCCGAAATCAATCCCAGCTACGAGACTGCCTTGCGTTAGTTTCGACAGTGGTGCCGAGAGGACAATAACAAACTAATGAAGGTAAAATGACCTCGTAAAATGATAACCAGCCCTAAAAAAAAATTCTCACTAGCAACAAAAACAAAACATGCTGGGGTTGATTCTACAACGTCTTGTAAACCAGTGTTCCTCAGCCTGTTTCCACCTGCGGTCCACCATAACAGGGAGATGGTTTCGCGGCCCACCATGCCAGGTAGACGGTTTCGCGGCCCACCATAACAGGGAGATGGTTTCGCGGCCCACCATAACAGGGAGATGGTTTCGCGGCCCACCATAACAAGGAGATAGTTTCGCGGCCCACCATGCCAGGGAGATGGTTTCGCGGCCCACCATAACAGGGAGATGGTTTCGCGGCCCACCATAACAGGGAGATGGTTTCGCGGCCCACCATAACAAGGAGATGGTTTCGCGGCCCACCATGCCAGGTAGACGGTTTCGCGGCCCACCATAACAGGGAGATGGTTTCGCGGCCCACCATAACAGGGAGATGGTTTCGCGGCCCACCATAACAAGGAGATGGTTTCGCGGCCCACCATGCCAGGGAGATGGTTTCGCGGCCCACCATAACAAGGAGATGGTTTCGCGGCCCACCATAACAGGGGAATATATTGTTTTGCGACCCACCAAACCAGAGGAAATTGTTTTGCGGCCCACCATAACAAGGAGATGGTTTCGCGGCCCACCATAACAAGGAGATGGTTTCGCGGCCCACCATGCCAGGGAGATGGTTTCGCGGCCCACCATAACAAGGAGATGGTTTCGCGGCCCACCATAACAAGAAGATGGTTTCGCGGCCCACCATAACAAGGAGATCGTTTCGCGGCCCACCATGCCAGGGAGATGGTTTCGCGGCCCACCATAACAAGGAGATGGTTTCGCGGCCCACCATAACAGGGGAATATATTGTTTTGCGACCCACCAAACCAGGGGAAATTGTTTCGCGGCCCACCATAACAGGGGAATATATTGTTTTGCGACCCACCAAACCAGGGGAAATTGTTTCGCGGCCCATTAAAACAGGGAAATATATTGTTTTGCGGCCCACCAAACCAGGGGAAATTGTTCCGCCGCGCACCAAAACAGGGAAAATTGTTTCGAAGCTCACGAAAACAGAGGAAATTGTTTCACGGGCCAGCAAAACAGGGGAAACTGTTAGCAGCCCATCAAAACAGGAGAAATTGTTTCACATTTCGCAGGCCACTAAAACAGGGAAAACTGTTTCGCAGCCCATCTAAACAGGGGAAATTGTTTCGCAGACCACCGAAACAGGGGAAACTGTTTCGCGGTCCATAAGTGAGTGGGTGAAGTTCAACCCAACCAGGATATCAAAGAAAGGAAATAAACAGCCGGTGACACAAAGTGCCATCACTCGCATGAGCATCACCCGGGAACAGGTTCCTGAAGCTCCGTTAAACCCTTAGGTTGGGTTATATTAAGACCCCGGCAACAGCCAGGGTGGGGCTTTAAAACGACAACAAAACTGCGTTCGATATTGAAGGGCAGACGTTTTTTTTTTTTTTTTTTTATCTAACTAAACACACACAAAAACAAAAACAAATGTAGTTAGCAGTCTTGGTAATTCCGATGTCACAAAATTACTTTCTAACTAATGCCACATGTTTTGATTATCTCCTCTGAGGTTTAAATTCTACAATCTGCAATCCTAGAAGAAAAAAATTGACTACACAGGCTCGCCCTTCCCCCCTTCCCCCCCCCCCCCCCCCCCCCCCCCCCCCCCGGAACACCTGGACATTTCTATGGCCACCAATTGAAAAAACACTTCTGTAAAGGACACGCAACTGTGTCTTTCTATGTGGCCGATGTATTTCAATTGTCTCTGTTCTATTTTGTTCTGTCATTATCTTTTGGCAGTTTCTCAATGAATGTTTTTAATTCTATGAAATTTTTTTTTTTATCGAGATTTCCAGAAGCTCAATTCAATTTGTCTAGCTGCGCGTTCATTGTTTTGTTTTCTGCACCATACAGCAGAGACTCTGGGTCCTCTTAACAAGGCATAAATCTTTCGCCTTTTACCATACAGCAGAGCTGATGATACATCAATTCGACGATTCTCAATTTTTTTTTATCTCTCTAGCTGTCAATAATTTCCGGCATTTTTTTTTGAAAATAGTTTAGCCATTTCTATTCTCTCTTTATGATTTCAGTTTTTCCCGTGTGGGTTCCGGTGCCCTGATATAGGGACAACAAGAATAGATCCACTGCCTACCCAGAAAGCATGTCGTAAGAGTCAACTTATTGGGAGCTTTTTTTTTTTAAAGTTAGTGTGCATACAAATTATTTATTCAGATCTGTCAAACGGATGCACACGCAGAACTTATGTTCTGGAACATGACAGCTGTCCAGAAGTGGACTAATAACCAGAACTTTCCTCTGGAGTTTACAGCTGGTGAACGCGAAGAAGAAGAAGGTATCTGATAATGTGTGCGGGTGTGACCATAAGAGATACAATGAGAAATGAGGTCATAAGAGAGAGATTAAGCCTAGAACCAATTCATATTTACATACTGAGACAGCAAATCAAAGGATTTGTCCATCTGGAGAAAGAGTACACGGTAGAGTATACAATTCAAGGCATACACCAACAGAGGAGAAGGACGTAGAGCACCAGACACACAAAGAAAAAGATGAAAAGATAATATCAGAGAGACTCTGTGACAATACACTATATAATGTTTAACGTCTCAATGTGGGACGCAGATTTGCCTTACGTTAAAGCCCCATTCCGGCTGTAGTCTGGGAGCCCTAATATAACCTAACGGCTGAATGGGGTTTCTGTAACTAGTGCCTAGGTAATTCTCATCCGAATGGTGGCACTTTGAGTCACCGGTTGATTGGTTTCTCGTTGTAAAGTCCTGGTGGGAGTTGAACGACACACACTCACACATCACGTGATGGCCATAGTCGAGGCAGCCAGAAGAGCAAGAAGCAAAACTGAAAGCGGTGAAAGATAAAGTGAAGAAGAAATAGAAAAATTAGAACAGGGAAGTCGTGAGCCTAAGGGTTAAGGGCCTCCTTGTTAACGCAACAACCACGAATTGTGCAGTTTAAGATTTTATAATTGCTCTAGACAGAAGACAAAAATGTTCATCGAAGATTCGAATCCTGGGCTCACGCATGAAATCCAAGCATTCTAACCGTCGGGTCAGCCGCTTCGAGACTGGACAAATCAGATCTGCCAACAGATGTCAAAACAATCTGGACCACAACGTACTCTAACCTCCGGTGTGAGGTTTCTACAGTCGAGCTTAATCTGCTACTGACAGCCATCATGTGGTGACTGTACGGGTTTCCCAGTACTGGATGACAGATAAGAAGTCGGAAGACAGCTTGATAAGGAATTGTTTACTGTGATATTCTGTTAACTCGTTCGTTACCAAGGAATGTATCCATTCATGTATGGTTTTTCTTAACCCATTTCTTCTTCTTCTTCTTCTTCTTCTTCTTCTTCTTCTTCTTCTTCTTCTTCTTCTTCCTATTATTATTATTATTCTTCTTCTTTTGTTCACCGACTGTAAGCTCTGGCGGAAAATCCTGGTTGTTCGTCCATTTGGACTTTGGCTTTGTGCCTCGGCCTATGTTTTGCATGTGTAATTGTTTTACTAGCTAATTTGTGTGCAGTTCGTTGTTCCTTGCCCCTCAGGCAGATGCACTCCGACTTCGAAGGAAGTCACCAATTAGTCGACTCCTACGACATGCTTTTGGGGAGGTATTGGGTCTATTGTTGTTTTCCTTACAATGGGGCCCCGGAATCCACACTGGGGATCCAATACCTCTTTTCCTTGGACACTAATTTTCTTGTCTGGTTTAATGTGAGTGACCATTTCTGGCACTGGTAACAAAGTAAACGCCGCCCTAAAAGTCGTCAATACAGGCGGCAGACCATTTGAAAGATTGAAAGTAAAACATAATTTTAAAATGCAAATAAGCTTTAGTAAGTAACGGAAAGAGAGTCGCCGTGGCGGAGCGGCTAGATGCTCGCCTGCGGATTTAAAGGTTGTGGGTTCGCTCCGTGGCGGAGCCTGACTTTTTTTCAAAAATGACCTTGGCTCCCAGGTCGACCCAGCCTTAAATGGGTACATGGTGCAGTCCCGGGAAGTAAAGGCACCCGGTGTTATGCTGACCACATCAACCATCTTGTGCCGATTGGCCTATACAAATTTAGGTCTAGCCCTATAAGCCCTATACGCTTAAAGGCGTGGAAAAGGTACCTTTTTTTAAACTCATTTCAGTAACGGATGTGTTTCCACTGTGTTTTCGAGGCGCCGTTATGGTGTGAGAGGGGATTTTTTTTTTTCTTTCTATAAAGAAAGATACCACTATTCACCACAATGTGACTAAAATTGGTGCTGGAACTCTTCACTTAGTGTCTGTTAGAGTTGCGCTGGAGAAAGAAAAAAAAACGATGCTTAAAGAATGGTGCCAGTACTGCGTACCGTTGTGCACCGCCAGAAACAAATCTATGGTATTAGGTTTATAGACCAATCAGTTGTCAACTGGTAAAGGTAAAGTAAACGTAAAGTCGGGATATGTGAACCATCGTCATTGCACACGGTTATAAACCATAAGTGCTCTGCCACCAGTACGGACAGCTGATAATAAACTTTTGCCTTTGTCGCAACTCAGTAGCTACAGCGACATTCCTCCATTTGCCCCAGATTGTTAACTCTGGTACCCATTGCCTAGAGACTAGGTGAACTCCTGGAACAGCCTGGTTTCGAACCCCAGCCGTAGGTTGCAGCGAGTCGCAGCTGGATTTGAAAGCGAGTCTCTAATCGACTGCGCTAACGAGGCACTGAATTTGTTTCCTATAACATGTCAGCGGCTTGTCTCTTTCAGATTATTTCCTGGTAACGAATTACAGAACTGAATCGACATGGGAGCATGGGAGTCCTAGTAATTGTTTTTAGGATGTGCCTCGACAGGGATCAGTCGTCGGTGTCTGTGGCTGTTAGCCTTGAGGCTGCGAACGCAGTTCATAACTCTGAAATACCGGGTTTCATTCAGCAGTAGGCATTTTGGCAGCAAACTGCTTTCTGTTGATTCCGATAATGGCATGAGCAGTTGAAGCAACTAGAAAATCGAAGTGAGGCTCTGGAGATTTGGGTATACAGAAGAATAGGTAGTTTTTCGTGTAAGCAAAAACAGTCCATTACAAGTATTGCGGACAGGCTACAAAATAAAAGAGAATTACTGAAATAAATTTTACAAAAGAGGCATTTGAAATACTTTGGCCACATTAAAAGCCATAACACACTTTTCAAAACCACACTAGAGGAAAAGGTCGAAGACAAGAGAGTAAGAGGTAGGCAATGATACAATTAGGAGCACAACATCAAGAGATGGATAAACAGCAGTCTGAAAGAGTGTACACCCAGGACAAAAGAGCGTGTTGGAGATCCTTTGCAGCCAATCTTCAGCTTAGCTTTTTCTGTCACTCAGAGATTCGTGTGTGATCGGCAACTGCCTGTACTACTTCTCCTCTTTTTGTGAAAATTAACTGATTGCCTGAATGATTGATTTATTGAACGTTGACTGGCTGATTAACTGATGAAATGACTGATTGATTTGTTTACAGATTGATTGATTTGTTGTTCACTTAATTCACTGCGAGTTATTGATTACTGATTGATTGATTGATTCTTTGCTGATTTATTGTCTGGTTGATTGATGTACTAAATGGTTGATTAATTATGTGACTGATGGATTGAATGAATGATTGAATGACTGGCTGAGAGATTGATTTCTGATAAATATCTGGCTAATTGACTATATTGTTGATTGATCCTATAATTAACTGATTAACAGTGTAATTG
>CAJHNH020005917.1:0-12500 GCA_905116865.2 Candidula unifasciata | reverse complement strand
TTTTCGACATCAGCAAGATTTTGTTGCCACCCTTCCATATTAAATTGGGTGCCATGGAAAGTTTTGTCAGTGCAACGGAGAAAACATGAAAAAGTGAGCTGCGAATCCTTTACAGGACGTCCCAGAACTAAGTCCAGCATTTTTCGGTTATATTGGTTTTTCAGTCGGCTCTGTGGTTAAGGGGTCACTACACCGAAAAATTTTATTTTTTTATTTACAGACTTAGAGCAGCTATTTTACAATGGTCATTTGTAGGGATACATGTTTTTACATTTGTATACTTTAAGTGTTAAAAAATCATAGTTGTCATGGCAATAGCCGCCATCTTGTGAAAAAAACAATATGTACCTAGAATCCTAAAATTGTAAAAACAAACATAGGTATTCAACAATAGATGATAGATCCAGGACCTTTCATCCTATTTAGAGGTACAGGTCTAATTTATTTACTTTAAACATGTTTTTAAATATTTTTCGTAGAATTTTAAAATGTAGGTTTATTGAAAAAGTCAAAACAATCTAGCATCATAAGACAATAATCAAATTTTAGAAACAAAAACTTTCTCAAATCTACTTTTAGATAGACCAGTCTCTATAATATTGTTTACGGAATATGCATACAAAATTTCATGATTCTACTCTTCATATTAGCTTAGATTTTAGGTTTTTACACACACAGCAAACTGACATTTAAAGATTTGAGAAAACTGACTTTTAAACTTTTTTTTATCTTAAAAAAGTGCACGAGGTGGTGTCATTAGAATTAACTTTTCAATGCTAAATTGTTTACAAATGACATAAATTTTTTTGTCATCTATTGTACGAATCCCGAACTTTACAAAAACGAACACATTAAAAAAATGATATTTTTGTCATAAATTGGGAAAAATGCCGTGTACGAACGCTTCGTAATGCCGGGGTGTCAGGTTCGATCCCAGCAGCGGGCCATGCGCCTTGCGTTGGTTTCGACAGTGGTATCGAGAAAGTCGACCGTCTAGGAGGAATGGCAAACTACTGGACGTAAATTTGCCTAGAGAAACCACCCAACAGCCAGGGGCTGTTTGGGTTGGTTCTGCAACGTCCTGAAAAGGATACGCAACAACCTTTAATTGATTTTTTAAAGCAAGTTTACTTTCAGTAGTTTGGAAAACTGCCTTATCTTACCTGTACTAAGTTGATGTCAAAAGGTCTGCGGCGAAGTTTACTAATAGTACTTAGTCTGATATTGTCCAAAATCCTTTCACAGTTTTTGAGTTCTTTGGATCCAAAATAATACCAACTCCCTTACTATATTCCTTCCCACCCGAGTAAATAATTATGTGCTGATCTGAATACTTTTTCCCTGCTCCTGGCCATCCCATTGCACTAATTCCTAATATGTTGACGTTCATTCTCTTCATTTCCATCTTGATATTTTCCAGCTTTCCGTTTTGTACGAGTGTTCTGACATTCCCTCTACCAATGTTCATGATGTTTCTACCATTTACTTTTTTCTACAGTAGCTGGATGACGGTCGGGTATCACCCGTAGAACATGATGCTCCCTACCGGACGAAGTGACTTCACTAGAATCCCCATTCACGTCGTTATCTGAATTCGTAATATTTTGAGGCATGTTTTACTAGGGATAGTACAGTGGTGGTTTCCCCTTCCCTTCCGCCGGTTTGTATATGGTTTGACTTTATCTCATTGTGAATATATTATGTCCCCCATACCATAGTGTAAATTACTTAATATCTTTTAGTGCACTGGCTATTGAATGCAAGATAATAAATGCTGACAGTGTAAAGACGTAATTTTTTGGGGGTCTTTGTGTGTTTGTGTGTAAATAATATTATTCACGACTTTCTGCTGTGTAAACCAAAAGTTTTGGGGTGACCTATGGTTACCGTTATGTCCGTCTTTTCTTGCAGGTGTGTGTCATTGTCAACGATCACCTTTGTGTCATCACCATATCACACGTAGTTTACATTATATCCATCAACCGATATTCATGAAGTACCTTTTATGGATCTGATAAATATTTCTCTGTACAAACATATGTATGTCATTGAGAGTTGGAAAAAGAATTCTTGCTTGCTACATACATCCAGTTTTAACATATGGCTGTGAATCCTGGACAATCGGTAGGCAGGCCAAACAATTTTTAGAGGCCTCAGAGATGTGGTTTTACAGAAGAATGCTTAGAATACCTTGGACAGCCAAAAAGAGCAACCAAGAAGTTTTGAAAGAGGCGGGAGCCCGAAGACAACTTATCACAGACATCAGAAGCAGATAGTTATCATTTTTCGGCCATGTTATGAGAAGAGGGAAAATAGAACATGTTGTGACCACTGGAAAGATCTGTGGAAGGAGGAATAGAGGAAGAAAACGAGAGAAGATGCTTGGCAGTCTTGTTGCATGGCATGGAGGTGTGTCGGCACACGAACTGATACATGCTGCAGGAGATCGCAGATTATGGAGAGGCATGATCGCATGCGCCAGTTAGCAAGGCACCTGATGATGATGATGATGATGATGACAAACAGTATAAATAAGGTAATAGTATATATGCCAGCCCAACACCTTATTTAATGTGTTAAACAGTTAGTTCCCAATTAGTTGTCAATTAGTATAGCTGCTTCTTGTTGCCAGTATATGTTTTTGATTACCGATCTGACTGCTGCCTTATGCATTTATGTGCGTGCATGCTATTGGACTTGCTGTGACTGAAGTATGTGTTGAAAATAGTGTGTAGTTTTTGTAGGCACAGGAACGGAGCAACTATGGGGTTACCTGTTTGCAAGGAATTTGGAGATGTGATTGCCTGTATCAATCAATGTTCAAATAGTCCTACATTCTAATTGTGGAAACCAGTCCACACAAAATAATAACACAGTAATGTTTTAATACATACCTATACATCATAGAACCAAGGGCGCCAACATGAAGAAAACCATGAAAGGACTGGTGGGGGGTGGGGGGGGGGGTTCAGTTCCCTTACACATTTTGTTTTTGTTAGAGAAGTTTTTTTTTTTTTTGGGGGGGGGGGTGTAGGGGAAAAAAAAGGGGGGGGGGGTTGGCGCCTAATGTGTATAAGCATCGTCTTTGGTAACTTACTTGCTAACTGTTGTCCATACTGACACCCTAGCACGATGTTCTGACGTCCTTCGATGCAGCAGCCATTTCAGCGTCCCCATGCATAAAGTACCCAGTAGGAGTTGATTGTCATATCCATCTACTCTGCTCCGCACCCGGTTTCTACATGCTTGTCCTCTTTTAATACCCATTCTCGACAGACGGTTTACTGTTTTTGACTCCTTTGTCTAAAGGTGTCTAGAACGCAGCGCATTCAGTATGTCTGCCCTATCCATAATTAGTAATCAGCAACTGTAGACACGGACAATTTGTCGGCTCTTTCATATCCTTTCACCCCGGCGTCATTCAGTGTGTGCAGCCAAAATAGTTTAGTAATTATTATTAGTAATAATAATAATAATAATAATAATAATAATAATAATAATAATAATGTGCTGACTGACAAACATATTTGAAATAATAGACATCATCATCTGAGCGATGTGTGAAAGAGGGGGAGGGAGGTGAGCCCTCAGGATGTCTAAGCACTCGGTTTCAAGTGTTTGTGACAATATTTATGGAGATTGACACAAGACTGATAATCTCCTGTATTGCTTGTAAAAAGACTGAACATCTAAGGGAATATTCGCAGTTAATCACATATATCTTCTAACGTAAACGTTGATAATATTAGTTGCACACACTGTTATAGACACAGGAATATACACTTAGTTTTTTTCTTGAAAATCGCAACTGAATAAAACACGTTTAATGTCGTTATTCGTTCCACTTGTATGTTCGTTCATACACTTGTGTTTTTGTCTCGCTTGAAGCTTCTCTTTAGTCTGAAGTTAACTAATATTGACAGCGATTTAGTTTTCATTGAGCGGGTTTGAGTTTCTGTCTTCAGAATCTACCAATCGCATTACCTCCCACATATTAGTTTGTCGTATTGGATTTGGCTGGAGGAAAATCTCTAAATTTACCCAAAGAATTAGAGTCTGGGCTTTAGACTGGCTAGTAAAGAGGGATTAAAGGTTGCCAAACAAGAAGATGTGTAGAGAAACAGCTGACAGCTTCATGCTGTAAATCGGAACAAACTCACTATGCTGGATTTCCAAGATTCTCCAACCAGCCATTCAAAGACTGATGTTTCAGAACATCCTCAGGCGAACTCTCTATCCTTGTGTCACTTAATGAAATGAGTGATGTGTTTGTCATTTAATTTAGTCGTTGGTTTCAAAGCAAATTGTCATGCTTTCTCCTTAGCTGAAATCTTTAGATTTCCCCCCTCTAGTTACGAATGCAGTCGGATGGGGTGGGGAGGGGGGGGGGGGGGTGTTGTATTGTTTCGAATTCAACAGTTCCTAAGCTTGCTTTCAAACGTGAATTTTGCTTGTTGAATATTTTTAGTTAATTTTCATTATATTTTTTTTTTTCTGCATGTTGATTATTTTATATATTGACATTTGTAAGAACAAGCGATTTATTGTAAATATAAAAAAATCTTCTCTTCAACCCACCATCACTAATATTAACTGCATGCCGCTACTGATTACTTCATTTTCATTTTCTACTGTGACAGGTTCAATTCCAGGCATGGTAAGTATAGCTTTCAATTGTTATGTTGTCTAGAGTGTTCTTCTATCTTTCTACTTCTTTCTATGAGTGCCAATCAATACACTTGATGTTACTTGATTAATTTATAATACTGTGCCTATACAGCTTTCCTTAAATCGCTTTCCTTGCCAAAGTGTCACGAGACATTGTGCAAATATTGTCCGTGCCATCTTCGTCACTTTCTTTGATGATTTTTGTACCAGTGAACCCTGCAGGCTAATTGAATGCCCTGTAGACACACAAGATGAGGGAGTAGGGGACTAAACATCATGCTGGGTATAAGTGGCTTAGATTTGTAAGTATGCATTATAAGTAGATGGGTAGTTATGTAACAAAACAGAAAACAGGTTGGTAAATTGTGAAATTAGCAGGCATTTAAGGACACCTAACAAGAATGCCCTGGTACTATCCGCCACAGCGAGCCATACTAAAACGTTACAACGGGTATAGAGCGAGTGGAAGATCTCGGAAAACAAGGAGTGATTGCATTAAGAACAGCCTTACAGAAATGAACATCAGTTTTAATAGTGCTCTTGACAGAGCTCATCAACGTACATTACATCTCCCCCCGACACTTCGATGAAGAGAAGAAGAAGAAGAAGAAGAAGAAGAAGAAGTAGGCATTCAAGTAATGAATGAATGGATGAATAAAGGCAGACAAGCCGATAACCACAATATGTGTGTGACTAGTATTCACACTCACACGACGCTCACACACATACACATATATAAGTAAATGTTCGTTTACACAGGCTCATCAGCGACCGGGTCACCAAATGGCTCCCCGGTAGACGACGTCGTCGCCCGTCCGGACAGTATTTAAATCTCTCCTTTGATTGCAACGACACTGCATGAGTCTTTTGCTGGCCTCTTGCGGGCGTGCAGTGCTAAGCCATTTTGTATGGTGCACATAACTTAGCCACAATTATAACCTAAAACTTCCCTCTTAGGTATGCTGGTTAAACTTGACGATTTAAAATTTATTTTAATTTTTTAGGTTTTTTTGGGGGGTGGGGGGGGGGGTGGGGGTATTTAGAAAAGAATCGGATCAGATTAGACATACCATAAAGGAACGAACAAACGTTTTTTTGAAAGGGTTACAAATTGGGCACACAGGCCCGTCTGACATTCGGCCCTTCTAAGCACTCATTTTTCAGAGTACCAATGCCTGTTATCAGTAATGCATGTTATAGATATAATAAAGAAATATGCATTTAAAAAAAAATGCATACACACATAAAGTGTACACAATCTTACACACTCACACACACGTTTATATACTCTTACATTCTCATACATGCACATTCATATACAGACATACCTAATACATATATACACGCACGCATCTACATACATACACAAACAGAAAACACACACACATACATAGACATAAATGCACAAACAGAAAACCCACACACATATATGCACACACACATTCATTCCATACATACACACCTACACATGCATGCATGCATACACACACATACAATCACATGTACAGACACCCACATACGCCCACAACTACACATTTACACTTACATGCATACATACATACATATACACACACATGCATACATACACACATCTATACATACACTTACATCTTTACACACATACATACATACTTGCATACATTAGGATACATAAGGACAGTTAACAACTGGGTAAGCACATATACATATAATATAGTCTGAGTCGCTGGAAAAAGAGGGCCTATGCCTTTAGAACCCATTGAAAACATTGTAAAGCCCAACACCCCTCGAGGATTTTATAGTTATGCAGACGCTAAGCCCAACAGCCTTTAAAGATTTGCTAGAGGACACAGACCCGCTAACTAAGAGTAGGAGTTCTCTTTTAAAATATTTGTTTTTAAATTTAAAACTATTTAAAATACATTTATTTTATTTGTTATTTAGCACAATATCATTATTGCTGTTATCATTATGTCGGTTTAGGGCTTAAAACCATTGAAGTACCTTTCTCGAGGATCTTGTAAAGGGGCTGAATTCTCCCAGGATTCCTTCCCAAGCCAACCCACGTTTTTATTTTTTGTTTCTGTTTTTGATATATCGATCGATCTGTTTGTCCCGTCCAGTCTCCTACAATGTCCGCTATACCATCCTGACATTTAAAAAAAAAAAAAAAAACATCTTTATCTGGATGACAAACTAAGCAGACATATCTCAGTTACCTCGTTCAACTTCCAGAGAAGTTATAAGGACACCCGACACGGCTACAAATGGTACGATTCACCTACAGTCGTGATGTTATCCATGTGCCCAGATACTTAAATTTCTGTACTTGTCCTAAAATAACACCTATCGACTTGTATTACACATTTAGGTATAATTCGGTTTTATTTATACCACCATTATTTCTGTCTTCCCATTATTCAAACTGAGGCCCATTCTTTCACTTTCTAACACTGCAATGTCTATCATTTCCTGTAGTTCTTTCTGACTTGTTGTTATCAAGACTGTGTCATCAGCATAACGTAAATTATTTATATTGTGCCCACCAACCACAATACTGGGCATATCAATTACAGATCTCATTATGTATTTACCGTCTATTGAAAACAAATCAGGTGATAGTACACATCCTTGTCGTACGCCCCTCTTTTTGCTTTGAAATGTACCTAAACAGTTGTTAATTCTTATAGCTGCTGTTTGCTGCCAATACATATTCTTTATTATTCGTAGATCTTTTCCATCAATGTTTAATTTTTCGAAGTTTGATTACTTCTTCATGCTTCACACAGTCAAATGCTTTTGTACAGTCTACGAAGCATAAGTACAGATCAGTCTTTACTTCTATAGCTCTTTCTGACAATGTCCTTATTATGTATATAGCATTGTTTGTACCTTTTCCTTCTACAAATCCACATTGTTCATCGCTGATTTCTGGTTTAATTTTGTTTCTTATTTTTCTCATAATTATTCTCAGTAAAATCTAAGTCATGTGACCCATAAGACTTATTGTGCGATGGTCTTCACATTTTAAAGTGCCTGGTTTCTTTGGCAGAGCTATAATTATGGATTTTAAAAGGTCATTTGGAATATACCTACTATTATAAATATCAGTTAAAAGTTTAGTTTTTATTTCAGTTCCAAAATCTCCCAATGCTTCGATTTCTTCCAGTGAGATGTTGTCTGGCCCGGTGATTTTCCTTTCTCCATATGATGTATTGCATCCTAAATTGTTGCAGTCATTATTGGTGGACCATCATTGTTAGTCTGCAGTTCCACATCTGGTCTATTATCCTCATACAATATCCCTGTATACTCTGTCTATCTGCTAATTATATTACCATGTCCCATTAATAAGTCACCATCTTTTGATTTTAAACATCCAGTGCTGTTACGTGTCATTTTTCCTGTTTACATATTAATCTGTTGGTACATGGAATGTGAGTCTTTTCTGTGATTTTCCCCAATCTCTGTACACATTTGATTCAGCCAGGCTTCTTTAGCCACTTTGCATTTGTTCACTATTTCTTTTTGTATTCTAGAGTTTTTCCTTTTTATCATTCATTTTCTTCCTTCTTTAATCCATCAACTGTAGAATATCGGTTGACATCCATTTCTTTTTTGCAACTCTATGGGTTGTTGGGTTTGTCTCTTTTGATGTCTGCTGAACTGACTCACGCAACATATCCCACAGTTCATCAATAGTCTGTATAATTTCCATTGCATTATACCGGTTTTGTACAGTGACATTGTACTGTTCCTTAATTTTGTTATCCGTTCTAAGAATTCCTAAATTTAACTTGATGTTCTGTGGTGTTTTTCTAATTTTCTTTAGTTTTATTGTAATTTTTCCTACAACTGAAACATGGCCACTAAAGCAGTCTGCTCCTGGTCTAGTTTTTGCTCCAACTAAGCTGCTCCGGTATCTTCTTGAAATCAAAATATAATCAGTCTGATTGGGGACATTATCGCCAGGACTTTTCCAAGTCCACAATCTACGAGGATGGTGTTTAAACCAGGTGTTACCTATTATTATGCTGTGCAACTCAGCCCATGCTAATAATCTGTCACCTCTCACATTCTTTTCTCCTAGGCCATAGCCACCTTTTATTCCGTTTACTTTTTCACTTCCTATTTTAGCGTTGAAATCTCCAAGTACCATCGTTAGTTACTTCACAATTTTTGCATTGATCAACAGCCATGTCTAACTCGTCATAAAATGCGTCAATATTTTTCTCTGAACTATCTGCTGTTGGGGCATAAATCTGTACTAAGTGGATGTTAAACGGTCTGCCGCGGAGTTTTACTTATAGTACACTATCTGATATTGTCCAAAATCCTTTCACTGTTTTTGAGTTCTTTGGATTCAAAATAAAACTAACTCCCTTGCTATATTCCTTCCCACCTGAGTACATAATTCTGTGCTGATCTGAATACTTTTTCCCTTGCTCATCCCATCGCATTTCACTAATTCCTAATATGTTGACGTTCATTCTCTTCATTTCCATCTTGATGTTATCCAGCTTTCCGTTTTGTACGAGTGTTCTGACATCCCATGTACCAATGTTCAGGATGTTTCTACCATTTACTTTTTAAATTTAATATAATATAGCTCTTGAAATTCTCTTTCTCGTCTCAAATGAGAAAGCAAGGTCGCACAGAATATTTTTAATGCTTATTTGAGCTTTTCTACATTTAACTTCTTTAATAATGCTCACCTAGATAGAAATACTTTTTAAAAAAAAAAACGAATTTAAATTTAAAAACCATACTTCTTTTTTGGCCAATTTCTTATAAAAATAATTTCATAATTATAGAATATAGCACTCTCCATATCTTGCTACATTTGTGTAACACAATTCCCAGGTATTTCCTTTTATCGAGAATGAGTCGTACAGCAAACCCAAAAAAACACAAGGTAGACGCCTACACTGGGTCGAAAAGTCACATCTATTTAAATGCAAACAGTGATGCCTACAGACGGATTTCCACACATGGACGTGCATAATGGGATTGGTACACGTTACCTGACTATTGATTGATTGTTGCTACAATAGGATTTCACAGATGAAAGAAAACAGGAACCATGGTGAGCAGTCCCTGTGAGTTACTAATCGATGTTGAATGTGTGCACCCAGGAACCATAGTCAGATTAAGGGGCCGTTAACTATGGGGATAAAGCAGCCTCATTACAAACACTAAAAGAACATTCGTTGTTTGTTGAGTTCCTGGCACTCAACAGGAGGATCAGGATTAGGAGTAGAAGAAACCCCAGAATGGGAAAAAGATAAGAGTTGTCACGATTAGTCAAAAAAACTATGAAATTAGTCAACAAGAACTATGAAATTAGTCAACAAGAACTATGAAACTAGTCAACAAGAACTATGAAATTAGTCAACAAGAACTATGAAATTAGTCAACAAGAACTATGAAATTAGTCAACAAGAACTATGAAATTAGTCAACAAGAACTATGAAACTAGTCAACAAGAACTATGAAACTAGTCAACAAGAACTATGAAATTAGTCAACAAGAACTATGAAATTAGTCAACAAGAACTATGAAACTAGTCAACAAGAACTATGAAATTAGTCAACAAGAACTATGAAATTAGTCAACAAGAACTATGGAATTAGTCAACAAGAACTATGAAATTAGTCAAAAAGAACTATGAAATTAGTCAACAAGAACTATGAAATTAGTCAACAAGAACTATGAAATTAGTCATCAAGAACTATGAAATTAGTCAACAAGAACTATGGAATTAGTCAACAAGAACTATGAAACTAGTCAACAAGAACTATGAAATTAGTCAACAAGAACTATGAAATTAGTCAACAAGAACTATGAAATTAGTCAACAAGAACTATGAAATTAGTCAACAAGAACTATGAAATTAGTCAACAAGAACTATGAAATTAGTCAACAAGAACTATGAAATTAGTCAACAATAACTATGGAATTAGTCAACAAGAACTATGGAATTAGTCAACAAGAACTATGAAATTAGTCAACAAGAACTATGAAACTAGTCAACAAGAACTGTGAAATTAGTCAACAAGAACTATGAAATAACGCCCTTACTTGTTTAACGTGACAATCTTGGGGAATTTCAAAACAGTGCATTACTTAGAAGCACGTGAAATAGACGAAAAGATTGACAGGTGGGAATGTTTGAAGAATAGATGGGGGAAGAGGTATAGTGACAAACGGAAAAGAGAAATCATGCTGAAACAAAAACAAATAGTGAAAGTGAGAAACATCAGATGAATAAATGCATGTATAGCAAAATCGTACATATAAATATACATAAATTTACATACACACATGTATACATACATAAACGCATGTATTCACACACATGCATGCATTCATAATACACAAACGTACATACATACATACATACATACATACATACATACATACATACATACATACATACATACATACATACATACATACATACATACATACATACATACATACATACATACATACATACATACATACATACATACATACATACATACATACATACATACATACATACATACATACATACATACATACATACATACATACATACATACCTACATACATACATACATACACTACATACATACATACATACATACATACATACATACATACATACATACATACATACATACATACATACATACATACATACATACATACATACATACATACATACATACATACATACATACATACATACATACATACATACATACATACATACATACATACATACATACATACATACATACATACATACATACATACATACATACATACATACATACATACATACATACATACATACATACATACATACATACATACATACATACATACATACATACATACATACATACATACATACATACATACATACATACATACATACTACAATACATACATACATACATACATACATACATACATACATACATACATCATACATACATACATACATACATACATACATACAATTACATACATACATACATACATACATAAACACATACATACATACATACACATACATACATACATACATACATATACATACATACATACACATACATACATACATACACAATACATACATACATACATACATACATACATACATACATACATACATACATACATACATCATACTACATACATACATACATACATACATACATACACATACATACATACATACATACATACATACATACATACATACATACATACATACATACATACATACATACATACATCATACATACATACATACACGACATACATACATAAACATACATACATACATACATACATACATACATACACATACATACATACATACACATATACATACTATACATACATACATACATACATACATACATACATACCTACATACATACATACATACATACATACATACATACATACATACATACATACATACATACATACATACATACATACATACATACATACATACATACACTACAGACATACATAGCATACATACATACATATACATACATACATACACATACATACATACATACATACATACATACATACATACATACATACATACATACATACATACATACATACATACATACATACATACATCACATACATACATACATACATCATACATACTACATACATACATCCATACGTACATCCAGACAGACATCCTACATACATACAATACAGAAATCATCATACATACATACATACATACATACATACTCATACATACATACATACAATACATTACATACATTCCAGACATACATACCTACATTACTACATACATCATA